>CM061051.1:21134772-21734772 GCA_030762985.1 Adelphocoris suturalis
TTCAACGTATTTGCACATTTCATTAGTAAACAGAGTTCCGATTTTGTTCAAATACATTTCTCTCTCTCTCAAAGCATAAATGTTTGGACTATAAATACACTCATCTCCTCCGCTTCGTATATTTTCTTATAGAAATAACTTGTGGGTGATTATTGTGTTCATTCAATCATCATCAATTCATTTCATTCATTTTTTGGTGTCGCCCAAAGTTGTGAAGTTATTTTTCTACTCAGGCTCATACCTACTCACTCTATTATGTACTGATTTTTCTTGAGGGAATGTATCTATGTTAAGAAATCTTATTTATAATATTCACGTAGCTCTTTGCATCTGTAGTTGTTCCCAAACGACGTTAATTTCGTTATAAAATCTTTCTGAAATTTTCCTCATATTATGTCGGAAAGGTGCAAAAGTGTTGGATACCAAAACATTGACCACCACTTTCATCATAATTAACATGTGCCTTCATTTTATGTCCTAGTAATGATAATAAAAACTTTGTGAATGGCTTTGTGAACTGAATATTGGCAAATTAATCGGTGTGTTGGTAAAATAGCTATTCAGGGGTGAATATTTGGCTATTATTTGTTCGAATTCTATGCTAAGTACTGCCAATTCATTTCAACATGGTCAAACAAGTAAAATTCACAATTTGTAAAACCATGTTATAATATAGTATCACCAATATTGTATAACTAATCAATCATTCAGATATACCAGTAAATGCATATATCGCGTTTTATTATATATGTCTATGTATACTAATGCGTATTGTATCCTAGGTTCATGTATCAATATCGTTGACACCAATTGATTGTGGATTATGATGGTCCTTAACACTAAAAATGACAAATTCAAAGATTAAATATATTTACTGGTTTTTACAACTATATTCTTGAATGTTCAAAAGTTTTACCTGATTTCCTGAAGAAAATTACCTTGATTGGTGGTCTGCAAATCGTTGATTATATTCTCAACACTTTGAAAACATATAATATAATTCATGAACATGTTCAACATATATATGTATTTGATTAACGAAAATTTAATTTTTCTTGAGAGGAATGTTTGCCCTTCGAATCTCCGAATGAACAAGACTATCGCTTAGTATTACTCCTTGAATGGTTCGCCAGACACCGGAATAATGCAGTTCGAATTTATACAAGTTATGTGTACCTATATTAGAGATATGAATTTTTAAAATTAGTGGACACTTATAGTCAACTTACGAGTTACAAAGAAGGTCAGAAGGTTTTTGTATTGATATTATAATTAAATGACTTTCAGAAACACATTTTTGGGCTCACTTGATCGAACCACTACTGTATATTTTTGTTTTTCCTGGATCGTCCATGAAATGGTCATAGAAGTTCAAAATCAACATTTAAACATTCTTCAGGAACTCGCCAAACAATCAAGTTTTTCATTGCGAAAACCGAAATGGGTAATGTTGCTGATATTATAAAACATCATTTGAAAACTTATATATCTAAACGAAAACATACATTCATAGATAACGCATAATTCGGTTTCAAATGCACCAGCTCATTGGTTAGTCCAAGAAGCTAAAAACTAATGCTATCTATAAATATAATTATGAAATGTACAGAACCGGTCAAATAATTTGGTGAATATTATAAATATGCATTGTTCGTTAACAGCTGTTCACTTTAGTTGGAGCACATAATATATCTGAAAGCAATTAAATAAACAGAGGTACAGTTGTTTCGGTAAACTGTCCATAGGGCACGGTTTGAAAGAAAAAAATATTGGCTTCTGATTGTGCGTCGATTAATTTAGATTTCAGTCTTATAGATAGTTTCCCTAGATAACATGTTAGGATTAAAATAATAGATTGAGCCAACGAACTTTACACTGAAAAGGGTTTTGAGTTATTTGTTAGACGAGACGCTGCGGCACTAACATGACGATGCCTAATTAAAAGGTTGCGATAATCCGTATTTGAGGTGGGTATATAAATATATATACATTTATTTATTTATTATTATTATTGGCAAGCAAAAATATTGGTTCCCGTGACACATATATTATTAATGCAGGTATGAATCATGTAAGTTCACAAGGATTCCACCAAAAGTTCAGCTTAAACAGTTCTTATAAAAATCTCACTCTCACGTTTCGAAATTCACAAGGTTATGAACCTTAGTTTCGCTTCCTAGGATCAAAAAGTAGCTATACAATTAGCTGTACTATACCTAACTAGCACACAAAAATCATAAGTGCAAAAAATATATAAACTTACACGATACAATTATGATTCGTGGAGAGTCCACATGGAAATTTAAAAGTTCCAGTTATGCGGCATGATCAGCGAATTTTTGTAAATTATCGTACTGTATCAAGTTGAATTGTCTAGAAAATTCAGGACTTTGAGTGAAAAGAAATGGTTGAATTGGTATCGGTTTGATGGAATAAAAAAAAAAAAAACTCGTTCTAGATAATATTCTGCAAATCAAAAAGATTTTTGAATTTTTCAGCTTAAGTTTCTGTACCGATTTTCAAATGTTGTAGCTGATTGGTAATAAACTTCTTTTGACTGAAATTCTGTTGAACAATGTAAATGGAATGATTTTTTTAGCCGTTTTTGACCTTTTTAGTGATTTTTTCAGCAATTTTTTTGAAGTTTGACCGATTTTTTGTGCTCAAAAAGTGCTTGCCAACTAATAAACTCATCCTTTCATTTGGGAAGCTTGATTTTCTTGCGCAAGAACGAGATTTTAAGTGCTGTCTCCGCTTTTCCTAAGCTTTTTCTAACTTAACTTGCGGGTTAATAACCATAGATCATCAGTAGTTATGAAAAAATAAGATATGCCAGTAAGCCGCCATACCTCGTCGCATGATGCTACATTTGATGACTGCTGTGGTATGAAGGTATTGAAGAAAATGAGACCCACAGAAAATAAATTAATGCTGCTTCAGTCAGAGAGGGCTCACACGAATGTTTTGGGCGCGCATGATCCTCCAGGGTTGAACATCAGACGTTAACTGGGCAATCACTCTTCTCCATAGCATGATTTTCTCATCAATTTACAAAAATCAAATTTTCTTTTCTCGTAGTTTGAAAAAGGCATACGCCGAAATTTAAAAATTAGCTTCATGTTGTCAATTATTGTTTTCCCTTAAAAATTGTTTGAATATATAGCATTTCCAAGTCGAATTGAGAATTTTCCAAACCAAATTGAGAATTTTCCAAACCAAATTGAGAATTTTCCAAACCAATTTGAGATTTTCCCAAACCAATTGGAGAATTTTTCAAACCAATTTGAGAATTTTCTGAAACAATTTGAGAATTTGCCTAACTAAAAATGTTCTAAAAAAGAAAAGAGAAGGGAATCATCCAAACCAAAGTGAAATTTTTTCAAAGCAAATCAAAACTTTTAATTAGGAATAAAATTGCACAATACATCGTTAAATGAAAGAAATTCGCATTTTTTCATTAAAAAAATCACATTTTTCATATTTTGAGAAAAATTATGTAACTATTATGAAAATACAATGTAGAGGGTTCCCAGCTGCTGCGTTCGTTAACTGCACGAACATGTTCATCATCCAATTCGTGCAGTCAGCTGATCATACAGGAGCTGATGCGACAGGTCTGGACAGGTGAGCCATTCTCCATGAGTCTGCGTACCCCCCTCGGCCACCGTAATAAACTTCACTGCCATGAGACGACTAGTATATACATTCAAGCAGCACAACAAAGTACCCACTTACTACATACGTTACAAAACAAAAAAGTTTTTGGATCGTGTCTATTTTAATTCGAATTCTCAAATTGTTTTAGAAAATTCTCAAATTGGTTTGGAAAAATCTCAAATTGGTTTGGAAAATTCTCAATTTGGTTTGGAAAATTCTCAATTCGGTTTGGAAAATTCTCAATTCGACTTGAAATGCTATATATATATATATATATATATATATATATATATATATATATATATATATATATATATATATATATATATATATATATATATATATATATATATATATATATATATATATATATATATATATTTATATATATATATATATCAAAAGCGCGCTTCAGGAATCGTTCCAGAATACTTCAAATAGGATTTCAATGAAGAAAAATGTTTTTAAAATGTTGGAGCCATTGTGATAGCTTATTCTTCTATAATACTAGCCGCTCCGGCTCGCTACGCTCGCCTCCATCCAGCCGGGGGGCAAGCCCCCCCGACCCCCCATTAAGTTGCTCGCTTGCGCAACTTGTGGCGTGTAGAATATTGCTCGCTTCGCTCGCAAAGTCTGGCATGTAGGATATGTTGCTCGCTTCGCTCGCAAAATATGTTGCTCGCTTCGCTCGCAAAGTACATTTAGGGAATTTTACTCGCTTTGCTCGCAAACGGTAGATCCCTAAGGGTAGGTTTAACTTCTGTAGGGGATGCTGCTCGCTACGCTCTGAGGAAAACTGCCCACCCAACTTGGCAGACGTTTTTTTCTGTTGGGGAATTCTTACTTACAAATTAAATCTTATAAAACTACGTGGAACCACGAAAAGTTTATTAGGGGATGTTGCTCGCTTCGCTCGCAAGTCCGTATTTATTCTGTAGGGGATGCTGCTCGCTTCGCTCGCTTGAAGAAGTTATACTGCCCACCCAACTTGGCAGACGTTTTTTTCGAAATTCTTACAAACAAATTAATTCTTATAAAACTACGTGGAACCACGAAAAGTTTATTAAATGTTGTACTGCCCACCCAACTTGGCAGACGTTTTTTTCAGTCGGGAATTATTACAAACAAATTAAATCTGATAAAACTACGTGGAACCACGAAAAGTTTATTGATGTTGCTCGCTTCGCTCGCAAGGTATACCTGTATATGTGTAGGACAAAGTCCGTATTTATTATTTGAAATGGCTCTCGCTTCGCTCGCAAGGTAGGTACCTATGTAGGCATACCTGCTCGCCTCGCAACGTTGTGACATCGAACCCTTCACGTCAATTCTTGAGCCTTCTCTCGTCCACGGCAGAATCATTTTAATCGCTTTGCTCGCTTCTGCTCGTGATTTGACCGAGTTCTCGTCACTTTTTTCGATATTCGATTTCGGATTCAGATTCGGCGGACCCAAAGCTGTATTTCGCCCGCGAAAACCGTTCCGAAAAACGTACCTTTATGGGGTATATTTTAATCGGAAAAAACCAAGTTTTTCGGCGGACTTTTCGAGAAAAACTCTCGCATTTTTTTAACGCATTTCCCGATACTTTTTTCGCGATCGTAGGAAAACCTACGAAACCCGTATTTTTCCGGAATTGTCAACGGCCGTTTAGAGGGGTAGGGGAAGCGGGGAAGTCCAAAAAGCGCACATTAATTATTACTTCGACCCCCCTCCCGCCCTACGGCCCATGGTTCGGGTGGGATTAGAAAATTTTAAATTCGCTTATACACCCTATCGGAAAATCCCAAAAAGATCCCCCCACTCGTAGATCCGGCCCACTCAGCCGTTTGGCCGTGCATAGACACGACAGAGCGACAGAGCGACAGACGGAGTTTCATTCTTATTAATAACTAGCCGCTCCGGCTCGCTACGCTCGCCTCCACGTCCAGCCGGGGGCAAGCCCCCCGGACCCCCCATTAAATTGCTCGCTTCGCTCGCAAAGTGTGGCATGTAGGGAATATTGCTCGCTTCGCTCGCAAAGTGTGGCATGTAGGGAATGTTGCTCGCTTCGCTCGCAAAGTGTGGCTGTATACATGCGATGTATTACAATTGAAACGTGTAGGGGATTTTGCTCGCTTCGCTCACAAACGGTAGATCTCTAAGGGTAGTTTTAACTTCTGTAGGGGATGTTGCTCGCTCCGCTCGCTTGACAGACTTGGCAGACGTTTTTTTCTGTTGGAAATTCTTACTAACAAATTAAATCTTATAAAACTACGTGGAACCACGAAAAGTTTATTAGGGGATGTTGCTCGCTTCGCTCGCAAGGTATACCTGTATACCCTTGAGGAAGTTATACTGCCCACCCAACTTGGCAGACGTTTTTTTCTGTTGGAAATTCTTACAAACAAATTAAATCTTATAAAACTACGTGGAACCACGAAAAGTTTATTAGGGGATGTTGCTCGCTTCGCTCGCAAGGTATACCTGTATACCCTTGAGGAAGTTATACTGCCCACCCAACTTGGCAGACGTTTTTTTCTGTTGGAAATTCTTACAAACAAATTAAATCTTATAAAACTACGTGGAACCACGAAAAGTTTATTAGGGGATGTTGCTCGCTTCGCTCGCAAGGTATACCTGTATATGTGTAGGACAAAGTCCGTATTTATTCTGTTGAAATGGCCTATGTATACCTGCTCGCCTCGCAAGTGCGTAGGTAGGCCTCTCGCAACGTTGTGAAAAGGCGGCTGGATTAAAAATGTCATATTAAACGGTTCCCTTCGCTTCCGCTGGCAATTCGACCGAGTTCTCTTCACTTTTTTCGATATCCGATTTCGGATTCAGATTCGGCGAGATCAAACCTTTATTTCGCCCGCGAAAATCCGAAAAACTTACCTTTACATCGCGCCGTCGTCTTTCTCGTTTCAAAACCTACGAAACCGGTATTTTTCCGGAATTTTCGACGGCCGTTTAGAGGGGTTGGGGAAGCGGGGAAGTCCAAAAAGCGCACATTAATTCTTACTTCGACCCCCCTCCCGCCCTACGGCCCATGGTTCGGGTGGGATTAAACAATTTTAAATTCGCTCGCTCCCACTTTTGGAAAATTCCAAGAAGATCCCCCCACTCGTAGATCCGGCCCACTCAGCCGTTTGGCCGTGCATAGACACGACAGACAGACAGACAAACAGACAAACGGAGTTTCAGATTGCTCGCTTCGCTCGCAAAGTCTGGCATGTAGGATATGTTGCTCGCAAAGTCTGGCATGTAGAAAATGTTGCTCGCTTCGCTCGCAAAGTATGGCATTTAGGGAATTTTACTCGCTTTGCTCGCAAACGGTAGATCCCTAAGGGTAGGTTTAACTTCTGTAGGGGATGCTGCTCGCTACGCTCGCTTGAGGAAGTTATACTGCCCACCCAACTTGGCAGACGTTTTTTTCTGTTGGGGAATTCTTACTTACAAATTAAATCTTATAAAACTACGTGGAACCACGAAAAGTTTATTAGGGGATGTTGCTCGCTTCGCTCGCAAGTCCGTATTTATTCTGTAGGGGATGCTGCTCGCTTCGCTCGCTTGAAGAAGTTATACTGCCCACCCAACTTGGCAGACGTTTTTTTCTGTTGGAAATTCTTACAAACAAATTAATTCTTATAAAACTACGTGGAACCACGAAAAGTTTATTAGGGAATGTTGTACTGCCCACCCAACTTGGCAGACGTTTTTTTCAGTTGGGAATTATTACAAACAAATTAAATCTTATAAAACTACGTGGAACCACGAAAAGTTTATTCGGGGATGTTGCTCGCTTCGCTCGCAAGGTATACCTGTATATGTGTAGGACAAAGTCCGTAGGTATTTATTATTTGAAATGGCTCTCGCTTCGCTCGCAAGGTATTGCGTAGAAGTGCAAATGGGAACCCCCCTGTGAGGGTCCCTTCAGGTAAGCAACGTTGTGTAACGGCGGCCCGTGGTCGATTAATTTCTGATGTTAAACGGTTCCCTCGCAATTCCCCTCCCAATTTGACCTACTTTCCGTCACTTTTTTCGATATCCGACTTCGGATTCAGATTCGGCGGGATCAAAGCTGTATTTCGCCCGCAAAAACCGTTCCGAAAAACGTACCTTTATGGGGTATATTTTAATCGGAAAAAACCAAGTTTTTCGGCGGACTTTTCGAGAAAACGGGTCCGTACTCTCGCATTTTTTTAACGCATTTCCCGATACTTTTTTCGCGATCCGATCGCGCCGTCGTCTTCCTCGTAGGAAAACCTACGAAACCCGTATTTTTCCGGAATTGTCAACGGCCGTTTAGAGGGGTAGGGGAAGCGGGGAAGTCCAAAAAGCGCACATTAATTATTACTTCGACCCCCCTCCCGCCCTACGGCCCATGGTTCGGGTGGGATTAGAAAATTTTAAATTCGCTTATACACCCTATCGGAAAATCCCGGCCCACTCAGCCGTTTGGCCGTGCATAGACACGACAGACAGAGCGACAGACAGACGGAGTTTCATTCTTATTAATATAGAGATAGAGATAGAGATGAAAATTTGATAGAAGGCTCACTGTCTAACCAACTGACCAAAATATCTAAAAAGCCGCAGATGAATGGGCTTATAAGGTCAAGAATGTGCGAGCTGCGATAATTCTTGTCATACCTTCATCAGGAAAAACAAATAAATGATTAGATTAGATCAAGGAATATATGGCTCTAATTACAAGCAATATACCGATGAAAGAATCTGCAAGAAAGGTTGCTCTCTTGATACAATTCATTTCGGAAAAAATGAAGATCGACACTGATGTACAAGATCATCTAAGAAGAAAATTACGGATAGAATGTACGGTAGAAATACATCCAGATTAGTTGTCTATAATGGTGCTGTACAGCCTCCCATATATATAGGGTATCTACAGAAATTATGAGTGTTGGTACCATATGACATATAAACGGCCATAACTCCCCCTAGAATCACAGTAAACTCAAAACTAAGAAAACCATTGGAAAGACTGTTAAATTGACTACAACCCTGATATAAAGTAAAGTTGTTTCAGTTAGTTTTGATTGGTTTAAAAAAGGCCGAAGTACAAAATTGGAAAAAATATTTAAAATTGACGTTTTTTTTCCTCCCGTTTTTTTGAAAGCGGTTTGGTAATTTTTCGAAGTGCGCTCTTCGGAAAAAACTATCTAAAACTGTCAGCTTTTGAACAGTATAGTCGATTCCACTTTTACTTTGCTAATTAGGGGAGAAAAGTATGTTCGTGTGTTGAAAAACATGTTTTTTTTCTACGAAATCGAGGGTTTTATCGCAAAATGACCCTTTATGAAAATGCTAGCTTGGGGTCGGTTTTTATGTATATTTTCACGCTGAATCGAACGGTAACACTCGCAAATCTTTATAACTCCGTTATAACCGAGTTTTACAATTTTACTCACGAATTTTTAGTTTATTTTTATGCTAAATTTCATGTGTTTTTAAGAGTAAAACTAGTTAGTTAAAGTGTAAAACTCGGTTATGACGGAGTTGGGGAGATTTGCGATTAGGTATTATTTGGGAGTGCGGAAGATGCAATTTTCCAGTTTCCCGGAGTTGTTTTGCTTAGAGATTTGTGACGTTTTAAAGATTTTCAGAAATTCTATTTTTTTCTTATTTGTCTATCTGTTTGCTGCTGTTGTGGTATGTAAACAAGAATTATTGTTCCGAACCAAAATCCACCATACTTCAGATGTTATTGTGTCCTTATGCATATAAGGGTGTCAATATTGTAAAATTTTTTGAAATTAAGCTGAGAAATGGGTGAGGAGACGCAGAATAAAACTTGTATTATTAAGATTTATTATAAGATCTTAATAATAAAAGTTTTATTCTGCGTCTCCTCACCCATTTCTCAGCTTAATTTAAAAAAAATTTACAATATTGACACCCTTATATGCATAAGGACACAATAACAAAGACAAAAGTTATGAAACCACCAGATAATCTCAACCATACATTAATTAATACAACGAAATAAGGTACTTTCCGAGATGTTGAAGAGGCCCCAAAACAAAACAAAAATATGAAGTACCATACAACCAATATAAGCTCTGACGAGGCCGGAAATGGCGAAAGCGCTTTGCAGTAAAGAAATTAAAACTTGAGAAGCCTACTATATAATTTCTCAACCCTCAAAACACCACTACCATACTTATAGGAAAATTGACGCTGATTTTGAAAATTTGGTGAAAAGTTAAAATTAAATGAATTGAAGTGGAGAAATTCAAGTTCAAGAGGAAAAACACAGTTCTCCTTAAAAAACCGTTAAAAAATTGTATCCAGAGATCGGAGTAGGATTAAAATTTGTGGTTGACGGCATTTTACTCCATTTCTAATGTAGGTTTACCATGACGAGCAGTGTACCCTGTATATGTAAATATGTACGTGTGATTTCAGACGATAACTCTCCTCAGGGTTGGGTTAAAAATTCAGTTCTTGCGCCAAAAAGTCAGGCTGTCAGGAAGTCAGGATGTCTTCGTTGAGCAGCACATTAAATTGGTTAAATTTCAAAAAAATGTGCTAATGAAAATCACTAAAAATGGCTAATAACGGCTAAAATCTCTTAAATTCTCATTATTCATCTGTATTTTAGTCAAAAAAAGTTTATCAACAATGAGCTACAACATTGAAAAATGTATATACCATAAAATGCTGAAGAATGTGAAAAATTTACTAAAAAAAGGTGAAAATCCACAATCTTTTTTGCATAGCAAAATATTATTCGGATCGTGTTTGTTTGCATTGAATTAAATCGCTAATCAAATGTTGGATGAAACAAATACAAAAAATAGATAAAGAAAAACGAATTTGCCACTAACGAAAATCACTCTACGGCCTCAAACAGGCCACGACATTGTTAAGAAATCAGACAAAAGTTTGTAGACATTTCTGAAACCCTTCAGTGCTGATCCATGTTTCTTTCATGCTAAACAAGGGGACGGCATGTTGGACATTGCCTTTTACGTCGACAACCTTTGGAGGGCTTCAAACAGTACCTACTCAGTGGACCAAAACATCAAAATGATACCTGAAAAGGTAAAGTTGCTGGAATATGAACTGGAAAAAAAAATTTTTTTTGCGGATAAAATTTTACTGAAAAATGCGCTTTAATTACATTAATATGTCCTCAAAATCGATGGAAACAGCAAATAATTGTACAAATTCAAGATTTTGTTTTTTTATAGCAGAATATTGTAGAGGTTTTTTCGGTCCATAAAATTAATAATACTACGTATTCTCGAATTAATTTAACAGAAATATAATGCGATATCTTACGAAAAATACAAAGTTGTTATACTATGAACTGGAACAAAAAACACTTATGGACAAAATTATACTGATTTAATATTTCCAAACATTTACAAATTTACAAAAATTAAAAAAAATTTACAAATTTACAAAAAAAAAAAAAAAAAAAAAAAAAAAAAAAAATTTTGCCGTATTACCGGGCAGCTAGCCTATTTGTATTTTTGCAAATAAAGGTTGTTTCTCTCTCTCTGAACTTTAATTTCATTAATAAGTCCTCAAAATCGATGAAAGCTGAAGATAATTGTACAAATCCAAGATTTTCTTTTTTTATTGAAGAATACTGAAGAGAAGGTGTTTTCGTTCCACAAAATTGATTAATACTATCTGTGCTCACTAATTGCTCAAATTTCAAAATAATTTAACATAAATATAACACGATATCCAACGAAAATTTGTTCATACGATCATGCTACGGAAACGTAAAATTTTATTCGATGTTTGAAAACAGGAAAATATCACGCAGGTTCTGGAAAACAGCACTCACACACGAATGGAAGGCAATTGATGAACATTGAAATATCCCATCATGAGATTCCCTACTGGATGATATTTTAAATCTTATCTCTAAACTGGTTCATTTCTAAGATAATTTTGCCGCATAATTTAGGCATAGGCATATATATTACAAAAAATCACTAAAAGTGACTAAAACAGTTTTGAATTGTTGAACGTCTTAACTGAATTATTATGTAAATCTGTATCCAGAAGCAGCCATTATTTACCCTCTTGGTTAAGGCTCGGCTTAAATCGTGAAATAAATAAATAAAATAAAAAAATGCTGGCCAACGAACTCGTCTTTTCGTTTGGAAAGCTTGATTTTTTTGGCACAAGAACTGAATTTTTATCTCAATCCTAAGGAGAGTTATCGTCTGGAAGGATTAAGACACACACAAACACACACACATATGCATATGAAAAAGTCCAGTAATGCAGCATGACCATATAAAAAATAAAAAAGCATTCGTTTCAAAATTCCTCATAACGAATTGTTTGAAGTTTTCAAAAATCTTGATTTTGAAATTTTCTGAGTTATTGCAATATTGATCGTGTAGAGAAATTTTAGTTTATGATTTTGAATAGACAAACAAACATGGAATCAAATCGGTTTATTTTTTTAACAAGCACCTACTACCTACGTTTTAAACAGCATGGTTCTAGGATTGGTTAAACAGGGATACTTCCATATGAGTAGTTCAATCTGAATTTGGACAATGTTTCATGGAAATATTATACATTTTTACAACTAGCGAATGGCATTATTTATATATTTTTGACGGATTTATTCAACTTTGAAATTTTTGAAAACTTGATACATATTCTTATAGGAAGTTTTACGCTGATTCCGAATATACCACATGTTAGTATGCTGAAAAATTCTGTGTGTGTGTCTGTGTGTTTGTGTGTGTCCTTGCAGACTATAAATCTCTCGAGGATGGAGATGAAAATTCCGTTCTTGCGCCAACAACCAAGTTTTTCAAACGAAAGGACGAGTTTGTTGGGTTTATTTTGTGAGCACATCAAATTGGTCAAATTTCAAAAAAGTGCTGAAAAAATCACTAAAAATAAAAATAAAAAAACGGCCAAAAATTGTTTAATTTATAATTTTTAGCAGAATATTGCTCAAATAAAGTTTTTTTTAAACCATAAAATAGCATATTAAAAAAAATTTATTTACAAAACTATGCTGAAAAATGTACTTAAATTCCTTTAAAATGTGCTAAAAAATCTATAAAAACTTCAAAAAAGTTAAAAATCCAAAATTTCTTTTTGAATCGCAGAATAATATTTAGAATGAATTTTTCGCCATAAAATTGGTGGCACAATTTCTTTTCCCTCAAAGTCCTCAATTTTCAAAACAGCGTATTATAATATAGTACGATCATTTTCGAAAATTCGCTCACACGATCATGCTACACGAATGAATCTTTTTTGAGTTTACAGTGATTCTCAGGGGAGTGATGGCCGTTTTAATGTCATAAGGTAGGTACAATACACGACAAAAATCTTAAAAATTGAATAATTCGAAAACAATGCGCTTTAAACAAATCTGTTGGAAAAACTTTCGATCAGAAATAAATGAGCTTTAGAATTGATCCCTGATGTTTGCCCATCCTTGGTATAGACACCCTGTATAAGGCGGTAGTGGACAATTTCTGTGCCCACTGTGCTCAAATTAAAAGAATACGTAAATACATTGAGAGCGATTAGGAAAATTCGACCATGTTGCCTGTCATGTACGCTTCTGCCATTTTGGAATCATGCCACTGATATATTATTCAGTTGAAACCACCGTATAGTTGGATATCATTTTATTTTCCCGACAGATTCCACTACCGTTGGGATCGTGATTCAAGTTGGATGTGGTAGCAGGTAGTATCTAGGTTGTTTCATGAATACGGCAAGATTTTCATGAATCAATCAATCATAGATGATATTATTTCACATTCTACAGGAAACATGCGAACTCATTCGGAGCATAGGGAGACCCAATTCAAATAGGTCAAACGTTTAGTGATACCCTCACCTACCGCACGATCAATATCAGTACTCGCGAGAACGTTTTAAATTTCTATCGGGAAGGGCAGTGTTCCTTATTAAGGGAAATGTTAGAATAAGTAGAGATGTGAATTTCGACTGTTACGGTCTGTTGAAACACAGTTTTGTCTCAGGACCAAGATAAGAAGAAAAATCATGAGAAATCGGGAGAAAACTCAACTTCATTAAAAGTTCAAATATACTTGCTTAACAATCTTTTAAATTTGGAATAAGGACCATTGAAACGTAAATATTTCAGCACCGTTAACGGAACAGCGAGAAGAACGTAAAACATATTGTTTCCATTTTTATATTGTTCTAGGAGGCCTACTGGAGCAAACTTAGCACTCCGATTATCTTGTACCCAGGGGCTTTCCGCAGTCAGTTGTAGCTACTTGCACCTAATCTGTTAGGTGATTTCCACACAACTCCGTATAGAGCGTGGAAATCTCAATATAATGTTTAAAAATCTCAATAAAATGTAAAAAATCTCAATAAATGTTCATTATTAGTTAACTCATCCATTTATTCTAGCAACTGGCTAGGTCTTTTATCACCTAACGATTTTCTTTGAACAGACGCTGCAATTTCCTATCCTCAGAATCACCAAACCATGATATTCACTAGGTCGATTACTTGATTCTTGAGTGGCAATAGTAAAATCAATTCAACTATGAATTATATCGTACTTATCCCCATCCTCGGTTATTCCATTTACTCTGAATCGTGCATTAACTTGTATCAACCATATCGGTGCATTCGGTTTTCGAAACGGAGGAGCATTGGATGTCTTCCCGGCTTCCCAGGGAGTATATGTTCTACAACCTCGACACTCTTTGATTTTGTCCGATTTTCTTCCTTCCGTTGTACCTCGATGGTTGTAACCAATGTTGATATTTGTGCCAAATCACTTAGGTGTTTTATACACAACTCCGCATAGTGCGCGTAAATAAAATCAAAGTAATGTTAGGACGAATAACTTCAATTTCGGGCGAAACTAGACTGAACATATTTGTACAACCTTAATCAACAGTTGAGTTATTAATTGCATGTAAAATGGTGAATTTGAGTAACTAACGAAATAAAACAAATATTTAACAAACATGAAGCCACACAGTAGTCCTGGTCATTTTCTTCAGTTTGGTTTTCAGGATCTGGATAGGCAGTGTTAAATTGTATTGTGTGGTAATGGAGAAATTTTAGAATTCCTAGTAGTATACATGATAAGGTAGATGGGGTTTTCAAGTACTGTATTTGTATAAGATAAATACGTGGATTTAACATTTTCCGACTCGTACAATAATTTATTATGAAGAATGTCTTGAAAAACTTGAAGACTTATCATTCCAGCTTAGCTAATCATTCAAATATCATCTGAAAGTTTATGGTATTTATCTACCAACCATTTAAAATACCTAAATTCGAAACGGCTTTCCGGTGACGATCATTCCCTAGCAACGGGAATAAGATCGTTGATACCTAGAGATAACATCGTTCATGCCTGAATTTTCATATTTTTGGGTAGGATAAAAGAAAATTGGGAAGGTTTTTAACCCTTGTACTTTATTTTAGATCATCAGTAACCTCTATACTTATTTGTTTCAATACGTTTTCATTTAAATAGGTACCTACTTGCCTACCTTTCGTATAACAGAAATAAAATTTTGCTCTCATTTGGGGAATTCAGTTTCCAGTGACCTGACTGGACTTCAGACATCATGAAGGACACATTGCTTTTCTCAAGGGAATTGGGTTTAATATAATTCTTATGCAACTATGCTCACTAGATAGCTTTCAATGCTCCAATCAAAACTCTTCATGGGTTCAGAAAAATATTGACAGGATTTTGAGTTATACCCAATTCAATTACGGGAAATTTTATTCAAAAGCAACCTCTACACTTTACTTTTCCCTTCAATTTTTGACATATCGAAGAAAAACTTGGAGGGCGTTTTCGGGGTTCATAATATTGAGTTTAAAGCAAATGATAATCATAAGAAATTCAAAATTTTTTGGACTACCCACAGAGGAATTGTTTTTCCAATTTTTGCAGAGTGACATCACATTTTAAAGACTTTTTAGCACTGAACGGAATGGTGAAGCCAGAATTGCGATATCTACGAACTAAACGAACTAAATCACTAGCGAAAAAGTTTTGGGAACCCATTTAAAAACGTAGTCTATTTCCAAGAAAAATGAAGCGCAACAATGATAAATTGATTACGACGGTTCGGTCATCAACAGTAACAAACAATAACTCAATGTTTGTTGTTATTGTTTGTGATTCTTCATTTTTCGTGGAAATGGACAACGTTTTATCATCAAATTCCGTATTGCGATATTTTATTCCAAAGACAGGCATTTTCAGAAATGAAAAGACAGAGAGAGATGGGGAAAAAAACGCGTCTCATGGTTTATCACCTTCTCTCTGAGAACGGAGAAATATGTCACGATTCTGGCTTCACCATCTGTTTCAGTACTAAAGAATCACTAAAATGAGATGTCACTTGGCATGAAATGGAAAAAAAAGTTTCAGTCATTCAGCACGATAGCACGAGAGCATTTTTGTAAAAAATCGTATTATCTTATGCTATCTTGTTGTTGAGCATTTGAGTCAATGAGTATCTTTAAGGATATCAGACGCAAAGCCCCAACCTGGAATTGTTGCTTAATTTACTTACTACTTTACTATACATAAATATAATATTATAAGTATTAAACTAACGTAGACTAAAGCGTAAAATTCAGGAATCGTTGCAGAATGCCTCAATACGGATATCCTTGAAGGAATTTTTCAAAAATTTTCGTTTTAAAATTGTTGTTTATTTTCCACGAAAATTCGCTAAAAATATTTCCACGTACCACCTTTTTGGGTAGTCTAAACAATTTCGGCTCTGTGGGGCGCGTATTGAACCGACACCAACATTTCTTTATTACTTAGGACAAGAAGATTCTTTCGATGTTTTTTGAGTCCATGGAGACTTTTGATTGTGGCATCGAAAGCTATCTACTGAGCATAGTTTCATAC
This sequence comes from Adelphocoris suturalis, assembly GCA_030762985.1. Classification (NCBI taxonomy): domain Eukaryota; kingdom Metazoa; phylum Arthropoda; class Insecta; order Hemiptera; family Miridae; genus Adelphocoris; species Adelphocoris suturalis. Next base: position 21,151,316 of record CM061051.1, read on the forward strand.
GAATTCTATAAAACCCTATTTTCACTAGAGAAGTCCTTTGTCGACGGATTTCTGGCTTGCTTTCTCGTCAAAAAGTCTCTCCTGCCCGGAAACTCTCTGTAGCTAGGATCAGATCTTTCGTTTGTCACAAACCCTCTCTTATATTTTCGCACATAATGGCAAGGCATCCTAAAAATAACACATATACACGCAGTGGCAACATGCAACCCATAATCACCTACCTACGGATGTGTCCAAAAGTTGGTAAATTTTTTATACACACATGTACACAGTATTAGATACGAATATTTTTAAATTTCTACAAGAATGAAAAATGAAGTGATTTATTTCAAACTCCCCAGAAAGCATCTTCATTTGGCTCGGAAGCCGAGAACATTGTTGAATGTTCATGTTGGATGTTCATGTTCATGTTGTACCTTGTTCAAAGTTCATGTCTGTATGTAAACTAGCCAAACATGCCATTCTGACAAAACATAGTTTTGATTTTGAGAATTTTAAAATACTGGAAAATGAGGCCCACCAAATGAAAAGAGAAGTGAAGGAAATGATTCACATTCACCAAACACCTAATACTTGTAATTTAAGAAAAGATGTTGCTCAACTCAGTGGGGTTTATACGAACCTTATTAGGAAATCCCATGGCCATCACCCTACTTGAGTGCCTTTAATTTTCAATGACTAGGTATCCCGCCAATTAGTCATTTTTCCATAGTGATAGTCCATAATTATTACTCTGACAATAGTTTTAAGTATTTGTTATACACATACAGAATTCACTATTATAATGAATAACATATTAGGAAAATGTAGATTAGAGAAGGAAAGTTAGGGATAGAGACAACAACAACAAGTGAGCTCCATGTGATACCATAAACATTGATAAGTTTACTGATAGTAAAATAAGAATCTTGCCCTCAGCATATTGTTTGTTGCCATATTTTTATAGTTTCACACCTTATTAACTATCTAATACTACAAAATGATGTACGAATAGAATGAAATAGGACAATAACATCCATAAGGTATGTAAAAAAACCAGGGTGTGTGTGTGTGTGTCCTTCCAGACTATAACTCTCTTTAGGACTGAGATATAAATTCCGTTTTTGAGCATAAAAATTATACATCCCAAACCGAAGGACAAATTCATTGACCAGCAATTTTTGAGCAAATTAGATTGGTCAAATTTCAAAAAATGTGCAAATGCGAATATTTCAAAAAATGCCAAAAATGCTGAAAATACAAATGTTACTTGATCCTCACAATATTATTTAGAACGAGTTTTTTGTTCTTCATGAAATTGTAGTTAAAATTTTTTCTTCACACAAAGTCCTCAATTTTCGAAACGATTTAACATAATTTAGTACCTAAAATTATTCACAAACTTTATAATTAACAAAAAATTATAATCATGTTGCATGACTGGATCTTTTGTGTTCTCATACTTTCGTTGTCCTCACCTCCCGGATCAATTTTAATAGGTCATCCCAATATCTTCTGAGAGACTTCCCAAAAACTAGAAACACGATTTCGGATATGTGAACCTCCCAAGTAGTTCTTTTGGGGAGCCTTGTTTTCCAACGCAGACCATTGTCTCTCAGGTGAGTCGACACCTGAGATAATAAGATAATTTTCAAAGTTGAACTATCATTATCCTCTCCCTCCACCTCTAATTGGTACATACCACGATTTTTTTTTCATTTTACACACACACACACACACACACACACACACACACACACACACACACACACACACACACACACACACACACACACACAATATACGAATAAATAGGCCTCTCGTGGCGAAAGTACATTTAATTGACGTGAGGTTTCCAAGAAATGGTGTTGTGTGTTCCTGCACAGGAGGTATTGGTAGCTCACAGTCAATATTGGATTTGGTTAGAATCAGCAGTTCGCATTGACCAGGAAGGCGGGTGGTGTAGGGGTTGTATATCTACAGAACAATATGTGCCAATTACGAGTTTCCCGACTAAAAACCTCGTTGGTCAGAAACGATGACGTGTTTCTGTGAGTGCTATAGTAGGTTTAACTCCGTTAAAAGGCCTATTCACATAGAATGAGACGAAAGTATAATTGTATCTAGAACATTTGGCCTACATTCGACTAGTTAACGCTTTCTCTGATATACTCCGAGTATACAAAAAATAACGGTATGCAGTATTCTGTTTACAGCATGATTAACCCTGAGAACTCCGCGTCCTCAGATTACCTAATTCGTCCCTCGTACGCGTTTCAAGGATTTCAAGCAAATTTATTAGAAGAATGAACATGCAATGTACCTTTCCGCTTTTTTGGGATAAATCAATTAGGATTTTCGCCACTTGATTTTATTAATTCTGAACATATTAATTGATTTGAAAAGACAGACGCTGGGAAAATGTTCCTCATTGGAATCAGTATGAATTTAATAATAAATGAAAATATAAATATTAAGGTATATATACAAGGATAATTTGCTATGCAATTCTTAGCCTGAAAACGCTAAAAAAATAAAGTCGTTTTATTCTCTTTTGTACATTTTTATTCGTACATTTTACATTAAAAAATTGGATATAAAAAAATTTGGATATAAAAAAATTTTCAAGCCTGGCTGGGATTCGAACCCACGATGCGCATGAACGTGCTGCTGGGAGGTGCTGGATTTTCGTTACGGACGTTACAAAAAAAATTGTTGGGGGTCGGCCTAAGAATTGCATAGCAATTAATATATAAAACTCTAGTTATTGTTTGTTACTAATGATGACCTAACCGTCGAAATCGATTTAACATTGTAACTCATTATTTTTCGTGTAAATAGACAACGTTTTTTCACTAACTTCCGTTTTCCTTACGATCTACTGACTCATGCAGTGGAGCAGCGAACACAGCAGCTGAGCTAGGTTTTGGAGCGAGACAAAGTCAAGATCAGCAATAGTAAGGGCAACCTTTCAGCTCGAGCCTCTAAAAGGGAGCAGGCTCTGGAGGCGTAAAGATGGGATACTGGCTGAGAAAGATACAATACAGAGTTTTTGTTCTTCCCGTACGATTTTTCCCCTTTAACGCGTAGAGCAGCGTCTAGAGCAAGCAACTGCAGATGCTAGCTCTTAGAGTATTTCTACACGTATTCTTACACGTATGTTCACGAATAACTAAACGCTAACGTCACGCTAAAGTCTCTATAGTATTTCAATGTCAACGATTCTGTTGAATTCGAGGTAGAGTTGAATTCATTTTACATTTGCACGCTGATTTATCAGCTATCTTCACAGGTATTGAATAGATAGGTTCGAGTACAGACCTACGACTTAAGAAAAAAATTGTATTCACCAACGCTATTACGTCATTTAATACACCGATTCTCGTTTGATTCACCCAAGTTGAGCAACGTTGGGCTTGGTTAGTACTTGGATGGGTGACCGTCTGGGAGTACCGCGATTTCGGCATCATTTTTATTTTTTGTCTCATCATTCAATTTTCCATCTATGTACATCAAGTTTACTTATTCAGTCCTCGTGGAATAGTTCGTTTTGAGTGCCTTCCCTGCTTTATCAAATCGTCGGTTCCATGATCTGAGTGGGTACTTAGCCTGTTATTGAACTGACAACAGATTTTATATAAAATCTTATTATTCAAACACAAACCTGCTTGTTGTGTGATTCATTATGTGGGCAGATTCAACTTTTTTTTACGAAATGTACATCCAGATGCCTACAAAGAACAGACCCTAGGTACCTACTTTGAAATCGGAAAAGTAGGTATCGACAACTGAATTCGCTCCCAATATGTGAACAGGATATCTAGCTGATGGACTATGTAGGTAGGTACTTCGTTCACGTGATCAACGGAATTTGATTTAATAGTACAATTATATTCATCATATGTTTAACTTTAAATTAGAAAAGTTAGGTTAGACGGCAGTCAGAGGGAGAACCAATGCCCAGGTATTCTTAAAATTTTGGTAACCTTTGTGTCAGGTTATGATGACTACGCATAGGATTGGATTTCAAGGAAAGCATTTTCCCTGCCAACGCGTAGATCGGCCTCTTTCCCGAACACGCATAGTTCTGCACGTTGACGCTAAGATTCGCGCATGCGCAGTTGGTGTTTCAGTCTTTTTGCGTACATGGGTAGAAAATTACGGGAAGAACAAAAACTCTCTAACACCGAGCCCTTTGGCCTTGACCGGTGCTTGGACTTACAGTTGGGACACCAGGTGGGAAGCCTAACCAAGAGCACACAGCAGAACAACTTCTCGATCCGATTCGAGCAACTTCCCTGCAGTGGGCCTATCAAAGTCTAACCCACAGGTTAGATTTTGTAGTGAGTACTCGAGAAGGCGCAGCTTCTCCTTCGGCCTCAATGTGATTGCTGTTTCCATAATATTATTTGTCATTATTTGGGCCTTTTGTTCACTTTCCTTTTCAATTTTGTCTAACAATTAAACGTGTAATTGCATATGTAAATAATTACTCATGCAATTGATTACTGCCCTACTCTGCCATGCAGTCACCCCGATCAGTGGCACACTACAGGCCTGGATTCAATAGGCCCAGTCAATGTGCATAAATCAATCAAAACACCTTTTTAATTCGGAAGTTTTCGAGATATCGATTTTTTTATATTTCAACCCTTAAATATCACTCGTTGGGGTTGATTAAAAGTAAAGGCAAGATTACAGATACATCCCCGGCTGATGTTTGATTTTTCAACCGAATCTCATTGATCCACATGTCTTGGAGAAAAGCCTATCACAAGTACATAGTCACGCAAATGACTTTTTCGAGTTCTTTCATCAGATTACATTCAAAAACGTTTGAATAAAAATTGGGAAAAATTAAAATTTAAAAAAATAAAAATAAATAAAACATAAAATAAAAGATTAAAAAATATAAGAATAAAAAAAAATAAAAAAATAATTGATAATAATAATTATAATAAATAATAAAAAATAATAATAAAAAAAATAAAAAATAATTGATAATAATAATTATAATAAGTAATAAAAAATAATAATAATAAAAAACAAAATAAAATAAAAGACAAAAATTAAAATTGGATTAGGAACAATTCGTGTATAAAGCAATAATTTATGTCCATTAAGGACTTGGATGTGAAATTTCAAAGTTAGAAGACCGTATCAACCCCATTACCCCCTATTAAGGGAAGCAAAAAAGCATTTAACTTGGACAAAAAAACATGTATATATATATATATATATATATAAATATATATATATATATATATATATATATATATATATATATATATATATATATATATATATAAATGATTGCGAAATATTAGAATTTATATCTTTTTGCTTTATATCTGTTAAATTTTCTTAAAAAACTTATACAAGCATATAAGGTTCAGTAGAATGTAACTTCTAATGGCTGTATACTTTCGAATCAACAGCAGGCCGATTTTTCGGGTTTCGTTAAGATGCGAGAATCTGAAGGTCAATGAACTCGGTGATTTACCATGGAATGGCATATATATATATATATATATATATATATATATATATATATATATATATATATATATATATTATGTCTATATGTGTGTGTGTGTGTGTGTGTGTGTGTGTGTGTGTGTGTGTACCCCACCCGTGCTCTGAGGGGTTCTTGCATGGTGGTCGTTTATAGTGGCACTTCCTTCCATCCCTCTCTCCCTCCTCCTCCTTCAAAATCCTTAATCCTAAGGGCCGATGCCCCCTCCGCCTTTGAGAGGATTCGTAAAAAAAAGTATGTCATTCCAGACGATAACTCTCCTCTAGATAGGGATATGTACACCGTTCTTCGAAAAAAAAAAAAAAAAAAACTATACAAAAGGATGAGTTTGTTGGACACGACATTTTTAGCATAATTTAATAGCTCAATTTTCTGAAAATGTGCTGAATATATCAATAAAAATGTCAAAATAATGACTGGAAACCATTAAATAGGTTTTTAACACAATTTCACTCACCAAAAGTACCTATATTAACTGTAAACAAGAACAGTTTCATACTGTGCATTACTGTAGATTTATGCAATTCGATACATGTACGATTTTGGCACTGGGGATGTCTCTACCAACCCACTTAGTGTTATGAGTAATCTCATTTCTGACATTGATTGTCATTCAAGCTGAATTTAAGACCGTTTACTAGAAACACTGGTCCAGAACGCTTGTTTAGCAAGTCAAAAGTCCATTCTTTTATATTAACCGAAAGGTATAGCCCATTAAGCAAGGGAAAGAGCCGCCACTGATGATTCACAAGGACCGAAGAGAACGTAGAAAGATAGTTGAGGGAGATATCCTACCGTGTTAATGGAGGGGGACCCCGATCGCAAGCTAATCACCGCTTTTCGCACCTGAGCTCAGTCTTTCCAGTAAACGTTCCTGGCCAATACTAATTTTTTCTCCTAGTTTCCTGCGTGAATAGAAGGGTCACATGAAGGTAAAAAATAAACTACATTAATCATTCTCCTAGTTCTAATGAACATTTTTATAATTTTTGTTCTTCAATACCGGAAAAAAATACTAAAATCAATTTTGAAAGGCTACAAATTCGACGGGACTTCGTAGAACATGTAAACTCCTTTATACTCGTGATTCAGTTTATTTTCTTTAATTTTAGCTGCAATTATTTGCACTCCAGAAAATATGATTTTTCTTGTTTTTCAGGTCTGAAAGTCTCTATTCAGCGAAGAGAATTATTCAGAATATTAAAATATGCAAACTCTGTTTTTGAAGACGGCTACCATAATAATTTTACGTGTCGAGCGTGCACCCCAACCTGCCTCATGACGATACATTTAACTTGTACTTTTTTCTGGTCTCATTTTCTTGTAAGAACCTGAGTTATTTTTATTTCTTCTGTTCCTAATATGCAATAGAAGGATTAAATTACTTTATTTTATACTGAAAGTGTCTTATATTACCTAAATATTGTTCTCTTTATTTACTTGGTATCCCAATTTGTAAGTGCTTATGATTTCTGAACGACTCACCATAACCCAAATTATATTTACCTCTCCAATTTGACGAGAATCAACACAACCAGAGACGTATTGAAAGTGTGCTAAAATTAAAAAACTGGGACGCTAAGATTTTTGACTTGTTAGATTAGCTTTCTGGTCCAATGTGCGGAAGGTGTGAACACTCCAGTTCATCAGAAAGACAAATTTCGGACTTTTTCATTTTGTGCACAATGTCGAAAATTTTCCAACTCATCGGGAATAAACAGCGATGATCGACTGGAATAAGATTTTTCATCAGGAGACATTTCAAAAGATCATTGCAAACACACCTAGTTTGAATTTCGCAAACGATAATAGAATCTATTTTGGAGCTAGTATGCGGGGATGGGTTAGCAGTGTGCACTTTGTAAGCAGAGACGGTCTTGCACGGTAACAACAAGTATCTGAATATTTAATAAACCAGCTTGTCTTTCCGTTGCTTTCTTATTCAGGCGAGGTGGTAAGTGGGTGGTTAAATTTTATCCCATATACCCGAACGGTAGGTTTACATCCTTGTAACGTTCTTCACTCCTCATCCGCTAGGGATATTCCCGAACAAAAACCTACTCGGTCTCTCATGAATACTGAACGAGTCCCCACCAGCCGTCCTCTGGCTGTTTCCCTTGGTAGAGGCCTTTCTGAAAGAAACCTCGTAAAAACTATCAAGCCAGGCTCAGGTCAGAGAGCAATTCAGTTTTGGCATACCAATGCCGTATTTCTCGAACCTATCATTCTGACTCCTTTGGTCTTCTAACGATGTGGGGACAACGCCGATAGGGTTCTAGTTGGTTCATCTCCAGTTCTGTCCACAGCCAATGTTTATATAATTGAGATGAGAATGAATCCGGTTAAGATACAACTTGTACTATCCTACTTCTTGTAACATTTCTGAGGGGGTTTTGAGAATATTGGGTGTGTTGTTCCTCTTACATTTTTCAGCATAATTTTGTTCTAGTTCATCGTTGATCCCCTTCTACTAACTAAAATTCTGCTGAAAACATAAATTTGACAATTCTAAGCCGTTTTTAGCCCATTTTAGTGATTTTTTATACACAATTTTTTAAATTTGAGCAATTTGGTGCGCACAAGAAGTGCTGGTCATTAAACTCATCCTTTCGTTCTGAGTGCAAGATTTTTTGGCGGAAGAACAGAATTTTTATCTCAATCCTAAAGAGAGTTATCGCCCGGAATGATGCATATATAAGAAAAAGTTTCAATCATGCAGCACGATCGTGTGAGCGAAAATTCAAAAATGATCCTCAAGTTACATTGTTTTTAAAATTTGATCATTTTAAATTTAAAGAAATTAGTAACTGTAAATTTTAAGGCAGAAAAACTGGTTCTAGAAATTATTCTGCGATTGATAAAATATTTTGAATTATTAGCTTTATAGCATTTTTATAAAATTTTAAGCAAATAATAATGAAATTTAGGTATATTTTTCATGATAGTTTTGTGCATAAACCCTCTATGTTTTAGTCCAGAATAGAAAAGGGTGGCACCCCCGACCCACACTTGATTAACGCTTGACTGTCGATTAAAGAGCGACATGTATGCCTCAAATACATGCCACTAACGGAACGTTAAGATATTCAATCATCACACCATCATCATCATCTCCGATGTTCATTTATGAATATTCGCAACACCAACTTGGAAAACACCGAAAAAAAAAAAACACGGCAAGATTCGCACATTTTTTCACTCAGCTCCACTAAGTACAAAACGTTCTTTGAATTTCTCCGAGCACATTTTGCACGTATTATCATCCATTTTGAGCGCTGCGAATTTTGAGTTATGAGTCGTTTTCACAAGTAACTATTGTTTATATATCAGTTTACTTTGATTTTCAATAATTAGTTAGTACTTACTCGTGTCTTCAATTTTTGCTCTTTTGGAAATAAGGTTCAAACTTATTTCATAATAAGAAATTACCGACTTCAGATATTCTCTACTTGAGCACTAGTGTTGTTTCAATTATACTGAAGGAACAAGACTGATTTGTGGTATGATACAGGTGTCCCGTCTCTCATCAGAAATTGGGATCTGGGAACCTAACCAGCCGCCAAACTTGTTGAACAACTGATGTGCACATTCTCACGTTACTTAATGCACTTGCATGCCTTTCTGTCATTTTCAGCTTCATTGATTATAAATAACAGTGAGGTGATTTATCAATAATCTAGAAGCTACTCATCCCCTCCCCCTTATCTGAACCCTTTGAGAAAACGATAATACTTAGCTCATAGGTTTAAAATGTCTACCGATTCGGGTGTGGCATACAGCATCGTATCCGTAACATGAATGTATAGATCATTGAAATGTTATAAGTCATTTTCTATACCATCTACAGCCTAACTCGCACAATTCCTAAATATGTCATCAAAATCGGACCAAAACTGTGAAAATTATGCTTGTTACAAGGGTTACACATTTTTGCGTGCGCAGCATAAACAAATGAAACAATTTCATTGAGATGAAATGATCAAATCTTCTTCTCCCAACTCCTCCAAATTTGAGAGCCACCAAATTAGTAGGGCGTGAAAATATAATGGATGAAGCAAATGACGTTTGCGCATGCGCAGAGTGATATATTGATGGAGGAACAATGGCAGGGGACCATCTACAGCCTAACCAACCCATCCCATGAAATTTTCATCAAAATGGAATGAAAACTGTTGAAATTAAGCTAGATACAAGGATCTCACATTATCGCATGTCCAGCACCAACCTATGTCATTTCGAAATTGATATGGGATGATTGAATCGATTTCTCCCAACTGTCCGCCAAATTTAAACTAGATCAGGTGACTATGGCCTGAGAAAGTGATGCAAGATGGAGTTTAATTTTTGCATTTGCGTAGTGAATATATTGATAGGAGAACAATGAAATTGATAAGGAATCATCAGCATTCTAACTCACACATTCCCTGACAATTTCGTCAAAATCGGATGCAGTCTGTGGGAATCAAGCTTGTTACAAGAATACATAGACACACGACAAATGGACAGACACGGAATGAAATTTGTCTAGAATGGTCTAAAACGTAAAGTTCTTGAAAAACTTTTGATTTTGAAAAGAAAAAAAAGTTTGATTATCCAAAAGTGAATGCAATACATCCGGTACCTATATAGATTCGGAAACAAAACGCAGCAAATTATTACACAAATGTTTAATATTTCTGTATTGGATAGCCCTTCTACGCAGAACACCTGTCTATGTTAAGCTTGTCTATATAATATTTAAACGAAGTCTATAAATATATCTTATTAGGTGAAGACGCCTACCAAAGAGCAATTAATTGAAATAACACAGACTTTCCTAATACTCGTATTCAACAAGAGCTGATCTGCCGTCTGAAAATTATTCAATTTAAATGAATCACCTTCCTTCACTTCAGAAGTCCATCTAAAGATGACAAAATTTATTTAAAAAACCCGGTTTGTGAAGTGAAAATTCTGTTGGGATAATATCTGCTGATAGAAAACGTCGCAGTTACGATGCGATTTTCACTTTGTTCAACTTGTTATGATTTGCTCCCATGTTGTTGATTTTTTAGCGAATTTTTGAAGAAAATTTAGCTATTGCGCTCGCCTTAAAATTTGTAGAATGTGAATTTTTGAAAAATTTTTATGCAGAAATCCGTTTCAGGCTATTTTGAATCATATTCTGAAGTTTAACTCATTTTTTTATGTATGTATGTATGTATATATGTATGTATACATATATATATGTATGTATAAATGTATGTATGTGTCATTCCAGACGATAACTGTCCGTACAATTTAGCTAGAAACTTCAAACAAATTTTAAAATGTTAAGGACACCAAACGAAAGTTCAAGTTCGTTGGCCAGCATGATCGGATTACATCTTCGGGTTGAAATTTTCAAAAATGTAGTCAAAAATGTCAAAATAGCCTGTTTTTTGCGATTTGTTGTGCGAAATAATTTTTTCAGCATACTAACATGTGGTATATTCGGAATCAGCGTATAATTTCCTATAGGAATATGTAACAAGTTTTCATAAATTTCAAAGTTGAAAAATCAGTCAAAAATCGAAATAAGGTCGTTCGCTAATTGTAAAAATCGGTAATATTTCCATGAAACATAGTCAAAATTCAGATTGAACTACTACTCTTATGGAAGTATCCCTGTATAACCAATCCTAGAACCATGCTGTATAAAACGTAGGAAGTAGTAATCACCTAAAACGTAGGTAATGTAATCACAACTGATGAGTTTACTCTGTGAAATATTCCGTCCTCCGATTCTCTCGGTCGCTCTCTTTAATGTTTTACGCTCAACTGTTTTAGGACTTGATGTAGCTTTAATACTGACTGTGGCTTAGAAAAAGTATGAGTACCACCTAATTATTGTTGATAATTTGATTCCATGTTTGTCTATAAAAATCAGAAACTAAAATTTCTCTACACGATCAATAGCGACTATGTCGAAGATTTCTTCAAAAATTCGCTCATGGGGTCATGCTGCATGACTGGACTTTTTTTGCTCCTTAAGCAGTGCAAAAGGATGAGCGTACAGCGTACTGGTGATTTCGTCCAGTTCTTTGTAAGAACTCAAGTTCATCTTTTCCCACCTTTGCCTTTGCAACTGGCCTAAATTTTTTGTGTGTGATAAATAAGTGTAGGGGAAGAAGTTCTGCTTCGGATGAGACCGCCGCCAGCTCTCTAACTCGTTTCTTCGATTTTTAGCTTTTTTTTTTTTTTTTTTTTATAATTTTATTCAACTTTATTGCTTCATTAGCTTTACAGTTGCGCTTATTAGTGTACATATAGTAGGCTATATAGTAGGCTACAAGCCTAATTTACATGGTACTTGTGTAATGGTACACCCCTGTGGATGTCCAACAACCAGCTATTTATATTGCGACATATTAATTTAACAACAGTGATTTTAAGTAATTAAATAGTAGAAATTAGAATAAATAATTGTTCAATTATGATAAATAAGTCAACAAATAAGTGAATAAATACGATAATTAGAATAAATAGGTTAACATGAATAGAATAATTTAAAATTAGAACAAATAATTCAACTTTTTTTAAATGTTTTGTTTTAGAATAAATATAATCACAGATATTTTATCTCTGGGAAACTGTATGTTTTAGCCTGAAGATTATTACTGTCACTGAATGATGGAGTCTTGTAGCCTTTTTCTTTTCAATCTTCTTTGTGTCATCGGTGGCGCGGGATTTTCTACTATTGTGGCTATAACTGGGTTTTCATGTCCTTCCATTCCTCTTCTCAATGAACCGTACATCTCCGTGATGACTTCGCTGACCAATGGCATGTTCAAATCGTTGTGGAGCGTACTGTTTCTTACATACCACGGTGCGTTCGTGATGAGCCGTAGAACCCGATTCTGCGTTACTTGAATTCGTTTAATATGTGATGCTGCCGCAGAACCCCAGAGACCGCAGGAATAATACCATATTGGACGAATTAGAGAAAGGTATAGCAATCTCTTCGTGGTAAGTGATAGGGGAGAATGCTCATGCAGTAGCGGTTTCAGTTGCCTGATTCTCTGTCTAATCCTACCAACTAAGTAGTTGATATGTGCTCCCCATGTTAGATGGTGATCGAGGGTTAGCCCAAGGTACTTGACCGTGTTGTTGATTGGAATGTTTTCTCTGTTGTAGCTAGGGGCATATCGATAGTTTTGCCTTTTCAAAGTGAATGGAACGATCGTGGATTTGAGAGCATTCAGTTTTACCCTCCACTTATCACTCCATACGTGTATTTGTTGGAGGCTGTCTTGTAGAGAATTGTGGGCACCTTGGAAATTCTCATCAACGTGTAGTATTGCTACATCATCAGCGTAGATAGCTGTTGTTGCCTGGTTAGGAAGGGGAATGTCATGAGCGTATATTAAATATAGGAGCGGTCCGATTACACTTCCTTGAGGTACTCCTGCATTAATAGGTTTGGAGTGCGAGATGTAAGTTTTGTACTTTACAGAAAAGGTTCGCCCGGTCAAATAAGATTGTAGAAGCCGATAATAGGTGTCCGGCAAGTGAGGTTTTATTTTAAATAGTAATCCCTCGTGGTAAACTTTGTCAAAAGCCTTTTCCACGTCGAGGTAGGCTCCGATGCATACCTTTTTTTGTTCAAAGGTATCCTGAATCACATCAATCACACGGTGCAGTTGTTGCGGGTAGGAGTGATTTTGCCAAAAACCAAATTGTTCTTGTGGGATAAGATGTGAGAGGTGTGTTAGGAGCGTCGGTAGCAGTAATCTTTCAAGAATTTTAGCTAGAATGGGGAGAAGACTGATAGGCCGGTAACTACTGGGATCCTCTTTCTTTTTATTTGGCTTGTGGATCATCACGATGCAAGCATGTTTCCATTTGTGGGGAATATGCGTTGTTCTGAGAATTGCATTGTAGATCTGAGTGAGAAATACGATTCCTTTCCGAGGTAGTGCCTTAAGCAGTTTATCAGTGATCTTATCATGTCCTGGAGATTTTTTAGTAGGTAAATTAGATATGACAGATCTGACTTGCCCAGGTGTGAAAAAGTGTGAGAATGGTGTGAGTTGTAGAGGTTCTTCCACTACAGTCAGTATCCCGTCGTTCTCTTGTGAATTGGTCGCTGGGTTTGGTATAAATTGTTCTTCAAGTAACTCAGCGAAGAGGTCAGCTTTTTCTTTCATGGTGCAGTACCATCTATTTCCTACATGCAATGGGGGAATGTCATTCCATTCCTTTGTAAGATATTTTGTTTTATGCCATAGGGAGCCATCAAGCCCATTTAGGGAGCGTAATTTATTGTGGTTGGCCATATCACGATGTTCTTTTAGGGCGCACTTCAGATTTCTAGTGGCTTGATTATAGATCACTTTTGCTCGTGGATCCCTTGTTAACTCCCATTGGTTTCGGCTGTGTCGCTTCTCTTGAAGAAGAGATTCAATTATTGGGGAATGTTTCTGAGCATAGGGTCGTTTAATAATTGGGGATTGGGATGAAGCTGAACCTGCAGCTATTAGAATGATGCTTGTGAATTGGGCTACGGCTGAGTCGATTTCCGAGGGGGTTTTTAGCGGAACCTGGAGGTCTATAAGTTCCTGTATTTTTATTTTGTAAATGTCCCAATCGAAGGGATATGTAATAAGTCCATTGTGATGCGGCAAGAGAATGGGGGCATGATGAATATCTAGCAGAACAGGATAGTGATCCGAGCTTAGTTCTTTAGTGACCCTAGCTATGCTTACTTGTTGTGTAATACCCTTGCAAATTTAAAAGTCCAAAATGTCGGGAGTTGATCCAGAATCGGGATAATAAGTAGGCTCTGATGGATATATGACTTCCAATGAGTATTGCACTATCACTTCGTTCAGTAGTCTTCCTCTAGGGTTTGACGTTCTGCAGCCGAATCTAGGATGTTTGGAGTTAAAGTCCCCACCGATCAAAAAACATGATTGTAGCTCGTGAATTAGGGATAGTAAGTCTCCTCTCAGTATTCTGTTTTCTGAGGCCGAGTAGAAGGACGCCACTTTCAGTTCATTCAGGGTAGGGTGGTGAATTAGAATTTGACACACTTGCATTTCTTCTTCAATAATTGCAGGTAATTCGTCATGGCCTATGGAGGTTCTGATTAGTATAGCGGATCTTCCCTTTCGTCGACCAGAGGGATGATCTGATCGGTAGATCTTATAGCCAGGTATATGAAAAAGCATATGAGGAGCTAGTTTGGTTTCAGTTAGAAGGATAATGTCTATATTATAATTATTAAGAAATAATAGTAGCTCATGATATTTATTTGTAATACCACGACAATTCCATGTGCTCATTTTGATTATGTTATAGTTTAATGTGTTCATTTTAAATTATTCAATAATGCGGGGAGTACGTGTGACAGCATTTCGATGAGTGGCGATATGATAGTTAGCAGTTTGTCAATTTTTTGACACAGTGTCTCCGTCAGAGATCCACTTGTAACTTCGGCGTATGTTTGTTGAGGAGTTATGTGAGGCATTTTTTGCTGCGTCGTTTTACGTGCAAGGCTAGGGCTATCATCTCGGGCCAGGTTTGCGTGACTCAAGTAGGGGTTTGTTGCTTGTGGTGGTGATTGCGAGTTAGTTTTAAACTTTGAATAGTTCATTTGTAGTTGCTTATGCATAGGACAGCCTTTGTAGTTAGCAGTGTGTGGCCCTTTGCAATTGACACAGATCAGGGGGACGTTTATTGGTTTATCGCATTTATCTGAAGGATGATGTTTATCATATTTAACACATTTGGGTTGATTACTGCAGTCGTTTTTTGAATGCCCGTAGGACTGGCACTTCAAACATTGAATAATGGTTCTTCTGGGTTTGGGTGGCTCCACTTTCACTTTGCAGTAGTACAGTGACGACAGCGAATAAATATTAGAATTTATTGGATCAGGTGCAAGATCGAGAAAGAAGAGCGGGAGGGCTATTTTTGTAATAGGATGATGAATAGGTATCATTTGAACGGGTTTATATCCCAGTTCCGCTAATTCCTTTTTTAAAACTTCTACATCACAAGAAGGATGAAGCCCCCTTACGACCACTCGAAAATTTCTATCGGTTTTAATCTGAAATGTGTGGAATTGTGCTTCGCTAGTTTGCAGATAGGCAACCGTTTTGCGATAATCTTCTACAGTTTCCAGGGTCACTTTCAGTTTACCGTCTACTGTGATATGTTTGAATGCGGCCTTGCATAATGTTTTCAAGTGATTTATAAGGGAATTGATGTTTGTGAGGTTGTTAATAAAGATAGGCGGAGGTTTGGGTTCTCGAGCATTTGTGGAGTTTGATTCTATTTGGGTTTCCATGCTTTCTAGTGGCGAGAATCGGTTTGGGGAGGCGAAGGGCGAAGATTCATTGGTTAGACTATTGGAGTTATTGGATGTGGTTTGACTATTATGGTTTACCTTGCGACGCTTCTTCTCCGGGTCGTAGTCGTCACCCATTTCTGGCTAGATCGTTATCTGGATCAACACTAACGAAATCGCGGGTTTATCTGTCAGTTTTTAGCGATTTCTAAAAGTTTTTGTGACCCACCAACTTCCATAGAAATCCTGGATAAGTGAATGATAGGTTCAAAAAATTCTAAAAATCGTCAAAAGTTAAGGAAAAGAGTTGGAAAGCTGGTGGTGAATTCCTACTTCTACAAATTTCCTGACCAATATAATATAATATGACCAATATAATATGCTAAAAAAATTCTGGCCATCGAACTCGTCCTTTTGTTTGGAAAGCTCAAGTTTTTTGGCGCAAGAACGGAATTTTCATCTCAATCCTAAGGAGAGTTATCGTCTGGAAGGACAAACACACAAACAACACACAAATACATATAAATGTATGAAAAAATCTCGAACTATAGGATTTGTTTCAGAATGTCTCAAAACGGATTTCAATGAAGAAAATTTTCGAAAATGTTGATTTTAAAATTTTTGGAGCCATTGCAATTGCTTCATTATCTACGGAAATTTGCTAACACCCCCTGATAGAGAAGAGCTGTTTTCCAAGAACATCTTTGGTTTCTATATTTGATTTACTATCTCAAGTTCTCAATTATTTGGTACCAAACTTTAAATTATCAATTGTTTGGTTTTATAATGTTATTCGCTCAAATAGAGCAAATTATTACTATTATGAATTTCCAGCTTGTTTAGTACGAGTATGTCTTTCTGTTTGAAATTATTATTTATATTTCCATTCTTCAATATCTGTTCATTGACTCAATTTCCTGTATAGCTCTGACTATAGCAACTGGGTCATTGATGAAGCCTTCGTAACAGGTTTATTAAATGTTGTTGATAGTATATCATAATGTACGGCCTAATACGAAAAAATTCTCGTTAATTTTGTCTTTATTCTTCTACACTTTCTTGCGTATTGCGAAAAATCATTGGATCTACGAGTATGTACATAGTTCGCATGGTTTCATTTGTTAGGTACAGTGTCTTGAATTCAAAACGGTGGATTAATATGGTATGTTCCAAGCTTTCGACGAATGACCCTTCAAAATGAATCAGTAAAAGACTACTGGTTCTTCGGAAGATTTCAGTTTCAGCCGCCTAGCATGCGGTTGAATATGTCCGGGAAAAATGTTATTTCCGCCCATGTAGGCTTCGTGCAGAGTCCGAATTACAGAGCGCTCTATCACCAAAACGCGAGGTAACGGTAGCTCTCTACGCATCCAAACCACTAGCCTTCCCCAGGCTGGCTGTAAACTCCTTTTCTCAACGCTTTATAGATAGTTTTCGTTCAGTTTTCCAGGCCCAATGAATATGAAAAAGAATAATGGAATCAAAAAGGTGAATCTAAACGGTACTGTGTACTTGATTGTTATGATTCATTGACTGTTTATTGCAAAGATGTCTGTGATAACAAAAGACGCATTTTTTCCTGTCTCATTACCAGAGTTTTGTTGAAAAGTTAAATGGAAAAAAAGTTATTGGACGCTGGGCATGTGTTATATTACGAAGATTTGAGAACGATCGATGGTAGGAAGGCCCGTAAATGAAGGAATGATATTGAAATGTAGGAATGACAATAATTAACTACTTATATTACAGTACCTGAATAGTACGGAAATACCTTGCATATTAACTAACATAAGTTCATTGCCCCTCGTACGTTGGCGGTATATACCTTCCCATGTTGTAATAATGAATCAATTAACTTCTGTCTCCTATCTTAGGTACCACTTGTAATTTTATAGATTAGGCCATCATATCGACCGTGAAACCAACAACACAACCAGTACAATTACCGCTCATTTTTCAAAGTAAATTTCTCACTAATAAATATATTTTATAATGAAATATATCCTAGCAGACGCCGCCAGAGGAAAATAGAAGAAACACACTAGTATTGAGATAATAACACACCGGTGGTTAGTTTCAACTCTCTTTGGCCATGATCCGATGTGGACGTGTGACTCTCGCCTTTGTTGTTCTTTTCATTGTGTTTTCAATAAATGAAAACTTCTGGAATGTTTTACCATGGAAGAAGAGAAGATTCACTTCTTCCATGGTAAAGAATTCCCAAAGATTTTAAATAACTTCCCTTTGTTAACCCTCGTTTCTTTATGGTAAGTGGTTTCTTGTTTTGTAATAAATAGTACCCGTGCTGTTTCTTAGTATGGGTAAATATTATTTAATGTAAGAAGTCTTTATGATTACCTATTTATTTTCCACAACATGCTTCAAACGTGAATTCCCCAGGCTCAGTGCATCTACTTACCTTCAGTCCTACCAATGCTTACGCCAGCCATCACAGCTAGCGCTAGAGTCGTTACGCAGGAAGCCTTTAGGAACTTGTTTTCTGAACGAAATTTTTCCTATGTTGTTTTAACCTTTCATACAACGGGCAAAGACATCAGCAAGGTATGTTCGCCAAAATCATCGTAATTATTTTGAGCCATAATGCAGAATTTACGTTGTTAAAAATACAAAGGAGGTTTTATTCCTTCTTCACACATAGAGCTTCCGTTTTTTCATAGAGTGTGGTGTTTTCTTAATTGGGTCTTGCTATTTATTACCAATCACTTTTTTCAAATATTGAGAAAATTATTATATATCTCTCAAATATTTTAACTCTTTTCGCAATGATTTTACCTCTATCATATTCCCCAGCCTTAAATGATTTAATACGCGAGTTACGAGGAAGGTTCAACACTTGGGTTTTTTAAAAACAAAAAACCTTTTTTAGGACAGCACAAAACCACTGGAAGATCACTAGACATCAAGAAAAGATCGTATGAGAATGAACACCAAGGGCACCTCGTGGGTTCCTTTTATACTAATGGTTTTTCCATCATTACGGCAAAGCCGGATTTAGTTCCTATTAGAAACTCATTATCATATTTACATGTTTACAAATTATCCTGTTTACATCTAACGAAGGGTCTGGAAGCGTGCCTGTAACTCGCGGAGTTACTGAGTTGAATTTATGTAGTTCTTGCTCGAAGGATACTATCATATAGTCTCTACTTGTATATATGATATAGTGAGGTTCAACTGTTTATTGAATTTGTCATAAACTTCTAATGCTTTCAGGTAGTTCCCGGGTGTTTATGCAAGACACTCACATTTCATTGGTTCCACTCGTCTCAAGTTCTTAAATGTGAAGTGCGGTTCTTATATATGGCCAGGAACCAATCTCTTGCAATCCTGTAATTTCAGATAGTATGCAGTTTAGAAAATTAATCTAGAAAATTATCCGGTTCATAAGGGTTTACAACTGTAGTTAGTAATTTATCCCTAATTGTGATAAAGATCCAATAATGATGGTTATCCCGAAAATTCTAGGACCATGGAAAAATATTCATTCCTTAACTGTGATAATTGTTGGGGTTTTTCGGGAAGTGATTCGAGGGACACTGTTGGACTTCACCCCTCGTCAGTTGAATGTTGTGTGGATTCCTAGTATGCGTCCGTACTGGATTTCCGGTAAGTCACATAGTAAATTTTACGATAGTCAGTTCCTTGTTGTAACATTTCCTCGTGATTTTCACATATAATATATGTATATCACTTGCAGCGTTGCATTTTACTCGTCATTTTAACTAGGGTCTGCTCTTTTCTGTTACTTGTAATATTTAGATCGTCTAATTTGTTGACTAGAAAAAGTTCTGGCCGCAGCAAGAGCCAATTTTCTACTTTATTTGAGCGAATTTTTGTTGGAAAATTAATCTATTGCATTGGGTCCAAACTCTATGAAACGAAATTTGTTGAAACATTTATTCGTAGAAATCCGTTTTGGAGCCATTGCAATAGATTCATCATCCATAAAGATTCGCTAAAAATGTATAACCAGCCTAAGCGAGTGCAAATTAAATTCATAGGAACTGCACTAAAATTGGGCTATCATTTTCAGAAAAAAAAAAACTGCTAAAATATGAAAAAGGCTGGATTGAACAGGAAGCGGAGGGGCAGCTTGATTCTGAAGTTATGAAGAAATTGTTTAGGTTGCAGCAGACTTAGAAAGGATAATTTTGAGACTAAACATATCTCTAAACTTCTAAATTGTATTAAAAAATAATAATAATAAAATGTACATAGCAACTCAGATTGAATTTGTTTTCTCAACATATTACCAAAACTACTGTAACTAGTCGTAGAGTTACCAGTCTTTCAAGCTAAACCAAGGACGTCTAGTCATCTAGGATTAGGGATATGTTCCAGAAATATCTTCCAGAAATATATATTGGTTCTTGTCCGACGTTCCAGAAGATCCGACTGTTGTAGGATGCGATGCCACGGTGAGTCGGCTCCAGAGCACAGACACCGACTGCGTAAAATGGGGGGTCTTGAAAAAACATGATGGAAACAGAATGGAGGTTGAGACAAGAGCGACGATTCCTGAAGATGAAGAGGAAGGGTTAGGTACTTATAAGCCTTCTTACTTGTATGTGGAAAGCTGACTCCATTCGTTGAGACGCAATAGTTTCTACGCTGATAAGGTGGTTCCGAGTTTCTGTACGAGTGATTACAGAAAAATGGATCATTTTTTGTGAAATATAGATTCAAGTTCAGGTAATATCAAGATCCCACAGAAAAATTTCAGAAAAATTGATAATTTTTTGTGAAATATAGATTCAAGTCAGGTAAGGTCAAGATCCCACATTCCGACAGTTTTTTTTTTTTTTTTTTTCAATACTCTATTTTGAACTTTCCGACAAGTTAGCGAAGTAAAAACAGTGACTCCTCTCACATTAAGTCATACCTCATGACTGGTTTTCATTATGTGAGTATTCACTGACGTTCGACACCACATACAACGTCACTAAATCTGTAAACTACACATTTGTTCACGTAATTCATGGTACCACATCACAGTACTTGGTTTGTTGCATTCGCTATCGAGTGCATCCAGTGTGTCCTTCATAAATACACCAATTTTTGCATTCGATTTGCCAACCTAACGATTCTTCATCGAACTACACCGTATGATTTTTTTTTCCATTTGTTTCAGGCAAATGGAAGAATGTAATCCCCTTCTTTACCTAAAGGTAAGTAAAGCAATTGCTATAATTTTCATATTTAATAACATAATTGCTGTATGAGTGTACTCATACCTACATACTGGTGCTTGTTGAATGTCTAGTGCATCCTCAATATTTAATAGTAATATAATGAGTATTGGATTATTTCCATTGAAAATCCCTATATCCGACCACGAGAAGTTTATGTAGCCCCCCTCCATAGATGTTTGGCAAGCGCTTTTGGCTATAGGTACATATATAATAGAGAAAATGGAAATCCGTCCGCCGCGCTGCGCTGTACACCATCGCGGCTGAGTTTTCGTTACCAATACTGACTACTAAATCTAGTATGTGGATCCCGTTAATTCGTTATCTACATATATTGAGGTATTACATGACATAGTGTTAGATAAATCATATCAAGACTTCTTTCATACAAATTTTCAAAAAACTGGTCAAAAACCACAGATAGACTCCGTTCATTTGTCCCCTACTCCCTAATAAATAATAGATGAGGATTATGGCACACCGAAAGTAAAACGTATGGTCAAGGCGGCATATCAACGACAAAACCAACCTTTTTTTGCATCCACTTTCCTCTTAAGCAAAGTGCTGGGGAAAAAAAAAAAAAATTATAATAACATTTGACAACATAGTGCACAACTTGATTGGTTTCATATTTCAATGAAATATCAACCATGAAAATGGATTTACAGTTGAAGTTTTAACTTTTAGTTCGTGCTGTGGGAACTTGAACTATAAACTTATTTTCAAGTTGTATTCTTTATACGTACAATTACTGCATCTCCGGGATTTCGAATTCCAGAAATCAAAATTCGAAATTCCAGTGACGTAGTACCTATACATCTAGATAGATATTAGACAAAAGCAGGATATATTCCATCACAACGTCATAAAACGTCTGCCAAGTTGGGTAGGCAGTATAGCCTTCTCTCTTATTTAACTTGGACGTATAGAATTAGTGAAAATAAGTGTAGCGGGGGTGACGCGATGGAGAAGGCGCAGCGGGGGGTGGAGGTCCGCGGGGTGAGCCGAGGAAGGGATCCTCTGCCCTTTCAGAAGAAACTACCTCCTCCCCCCCCCCCTTACAGAAGTTACTAAGATCAAATCAACGGTATCAGAAGTTTACGGTTGCGCATGCGTATGCGCACATGCTGCTGTTCATCCGACATGAATAAAATAAATAGTAAATCATTTAGGAGCTAACCCTAAGACGTTTCCAAAAAGTATCGATTAGTCTCGGAGTTTCACGTCTACACGTGTGTCAACCAACATAGTTTTGCCCATATACAATAGTTAATACGGAAGCAATTGCAATAAAATTCATATATGGCACCTTCCTGATATACCCATGACCAACTACTCTCCGAGTTCAAACCAAATCATACCAATGGATCGCTACAAATCAACGTTACAAGAACCTTACGTTTGCGCATGCGCACTAAGTTTGTTGATTCGACGGCAATCAAATTTATAGGAGAACATCTCGAAGTTAACCCATATAATCCATGAAAATTTCTCTCAAATCGGTCCACTAGTTTCGGGGTTTCATGCGTGTTAACTAACTTTAGTTTACTACTGGGCAATACTTATTACTCAACAAATCGCAATACAATTCGTATGGCACTTACCTAAAACCTATATTCAACTAAGTATCTTCCAAGGTTAAACGAAATCGGACTGATATAACGCAATAAATCTACGGTATAAAAAATTCACGTTTGTGCTTGCGCGCACACCATTATTGATCCAATGGAAATAGAATATTTTCTTGGAGCCAGCCCACAATATGCTTGAAAATTCCATGCAAATCGGACTGAAACTTTATATAGTTTTGGACGTGATAAGGAATTGGTTTTTGAACTTCTCGTTTGTTTGAAGGGCTCTAGATGTGCTCCTGAACAAATTTTCAAGTACCGTTTGTCAGATGATAATCCCATTTTGGGGCGAGAAACCAAACATTTGATAAGGCATTTATCCACTTCTTTTGATAAATCAGACTGAATAATCTGGTTCTGATGTACATATATAATACTCAATCGCTTTTACATTCTGAGTACTTTATGGCAAAATGCAATTTTTATATTATAAATTTTATGGTAAACTTGAAAAAATAATAATAATATTCCGGTTTACTAACAAACTTCTGAATTTCCACAATTTCTGACAGGTTTTATCGATTTCATGAGCATATTTTGTTAAAGTTGAAGTGTAATTTTCCAATATATAAAGGGGCATTTAGGAATTAAAGCATATCTTGAAATGTAGGAGCCCTCTATGTATAGTGTTTCATAATCGTTGGATACTCAAGAAGGGGAATTGAATAGAATTAAACCATTTCAAAAGCTGTGAAGGTCATATCTTGCATGGTTTATTGATTACGAAAGTGATGGGATGAAGGTGGCTGACCACTCCTAATAAGATCCTACGAAGATACCCTTGAAGATGCTACGTGAACGGAAACATTTTCGAGTGCAAATAGTTATCCTACCCACTCGAGTGTTTTCTTCCACCAGCGTCAATTTGGTTTCGGGAAGAAACCTTTATTTGGTGAATGTAAGGTTCTTGTGGATACGGAGGATCAGTTTGTGTACGTTTTGCAGGCAAGAAGCCTCGTCTAGTTCGTAACAAAGCGATGTAACTGAGATTCAATTCTATTTTTATCATCTCACATCTTCTCCTGATATTTTGATGTTTGCACTTTGTTTTCGTTTGGCTCAGCCTGGAAAACATTTTGTTGGCAGAAATCATTATGAATATTGTAATAGTGATGTTGATATTGAAAACCAATACATATGCTATTATTTCCGGCCCAATAAATTGAAATTTCGCGTCAAACTAACGCCTACCAGGGAACAGTTGAATACATATCTCATGACTATCGTCATGTTTATCTTATGAAACATTATGTTTTTTCCAGCCCTCCTACCGGGATTTCATAATGTGAATGGTTCGGAGGGTTATTATAAATAATAAATTAAGGTTATTACAAGTACTTCACACTGGCTCATGCGCAGTAGCTATTTATGACACAATCGTGCTGAAATTGATATGAGGTAATCAAGTCATCTTCTTCCAACCATCATCCAAATTTAAGCTAAATCGAACGATTGGAGTGTGCAAAAATGGACCATAATGGAAATTACGTTTGGGCTTGCGCAGAATAAAGTATTTATTTGGCAACAATGAAAGTGATGGGGGATCATCTACCACCTAACCCACGCATTCTCTGACAATTTCATCGAAATCAGATAAAAGCAGTGGAAACTAGGGTCGTTACATAGGCGCAAGCGCGGTAGCTATTAATGATACAAACATGTTAAAATTGATATGGGATGATCAAATCGTCATGCCCCAACTATCATCAAAATTTGAGCGAAATTGGACCACTAGGGCATGGAATATGGATCATAATGAATAAAGAGTGAAGTATTGATTTGACAACAATGAAACTGACAAGGGACCGTCTACCCCCTAGTTCGCACATTCCCTGAAAATGTCAACCAGATCGGATGAAAACTGTGGAAAATAACCCTGTTACTGGGATTTCATATTAGCGCATGCGCATTAGCTAATAATGATACAATTATGTTGAAATTGATATAAGATGATCAAATTGTCATTCCCCAACTATCATCCGAATTTGAGGGATATCGGACGAATAGTGCCTGAGAAAGTGATGCTTGGTAGCATTTATGTTTGCGCATGCGCAGTGAGGTATTGGGTCATAAACGATGAAACTAATGAAACTAACAGGGAACCGTCTACTTCCTTGCCCACATATCCCCTAAAATTTTCACCCAAATCGGATGAAAGCTGTGGAAAATAAGCTTGTTACGAGGATTTGCAGGCACAAGACAGACACACACACACACACGCGCGCAGACAAGGAACCAAGTTTTTCAGAATGGGCTAAAAAGTAAAATGTTTTTTCTCCCGAAAGTGAAAACAGTACTTCCGCTACCTTTTGGTAGACTCGGAAGCAATACTAATAAGCCTAGTTATGAGGAGAGTGGTTTCATAGGTGGAGAATAGAAACTTGATTCACGTAGGCCAAGCAGGTTTTCGTTAAGGCCGTTCCATATGCGACAACTTTCTTGTTCTCCATTCCTCGGCAAAGCTCAGATTGTCCAAAAAAAGTCCAAAAACTCTACTGTTGTTTTATTGACCTAAAGGCAGCATTTGATATAGTGGATAAATCTACACTTTACTTCAAGTTGGCGAATCTCGGTATTAAACCACTCATTCAATTGAGAAACACGAATTAATATCCGATAAATGATGACAATGTAATAAGTAGGCAATGATTAGAATAATTAGAGTAACTATTCATAACCGCATTTAGCAATAACAAAACTTTCCTCGGTTTCTCTTACTACATATACTTATTTTATCTTAAATTAATTTAATAAATAGTCCAAAACAACGGCCAACCCTGGCAATGGCTTTATGTCACGCTGTACTTGGGGTATTTTTAAGCAAATGTACTTGAATTATTTTCATGTAAATAAACTCTTTTTTTCATTCATTCAATCATGTTCTAGAGTAATAGGCTTTAGGTTGGTATGATTAACAATGCGATCAAGTTTCGATTCGGTAGAGAAATTCAATCTGGAAGGTAGGATAGCGTGGTCTCGTTGAAGGAATATGGTAGGAGAAGTTATATCATGTTCGCAATTATTTCCTCGCGTAATCCAATATTTCTCTTCTTTACCCCAATCGATTTCAGCGTTTGACCACATTTTCGAAAACAGCGTTAAATATTCTAAAATAAAAGTGATATCAAAAGACCATACCGCCAGCTGGAACATGACTGATTTCGAAAAACTAAAACTTCTGAGAATCAAAAGAACCTTTACAACTCCTTTTAAAAATATCCTGGAGGTAGTCAAAGCTCAGAACGCCCGCAAGAAATAAGGTTCCAAATGGCATGATCCGCTTTGGGATTTCATTCGGGTGAGTGTGACTAAACGTAGTCTTGGTTGAGGGAAGGGTGTGGAGGAAGGAATCATTCTCACATTCCAACTTTAATTTCTCTATCATATCAAAATGAAGACACACAATGTCAACCAAACCGTTTGAAAGTGGGTTACTTGAAGAAGTATTTGTAAGGTTTCACGACCTCCGGGATATTTAAAAAAATAATTTTTCCTAGAAAGTTCCTACGATTTTCAGAAGTTATAGTTTCTCAAAATCCTTCACGTTCCAGAATGTGATATAGTCTCTAGATATTTTTGCGTATCAATGGGCATTATTCTCCAAGAGAACTTGAAGCCTATTTCGAAAATGTGATCATACGGTGAAATCTATTAGGTCGAAGAAGAAAAATATGGGTTTTGTGAGGAAATTATAGCGAATACGATTGAAACTTCTTCTACCCCCTTCTTACAATCGAGACCATGGTTTTCTACATTTCCGGCTTGAATTTCTCCACTAAATTGAATGCAATAGTGTATTACTGGAGGAAGTTGTTTTGTGATTTTTATTTATCTTCATAGATAGAGTTTATAAGGTTACCATTACAAAAGGTTGCCATTAAAGGAGTAAAATGAAATTAAATTCGTTAACAGAAAATTAGACGAATTGGCTAATTTTATATTCAGTTGTCGTTCAGGAGTCAATAACTAATATCTTCAGTTGTCAAGAACACTTTGATACATTGAAGATGCTATAGGGATATTACCCTGGGCTATAATAAATGCTCGTTGCCTCAGATCTGTTTGAA
Source organism: Adelphocoris suturalis (assembly GCA_030762985.1). NCBI lineage: Eukaryota > Metazoa > Arthropoda > Insecta > Hemiptera > Miridae > Adelphocoris > Adelphocoris suturalis. Next base: position 21,178,051 of record CM061051.1, read on the forward strand.
GGTAACCCACTAGTTTGTGAATGATTGTTGGTCGAGAGAGCTTCAAAATTTGTCGGACTCCGTCGTTTTCGAAGGTGGATGCTCCGAGAAACCGCCGTCGCTCGTTCGCAAATATAGCACAAGAACCCAGGAGATGGAAGATGGAGTCGGGGGCATTGCAACGAACTATTTAACTCGTTTTATAGTTCGTTGGGGCATTGATATTGCATAAGGAACAGAGGTTGTAGCTGTCAAATTTGTAACAAATGCGGTTCACAGTGACCTGGTCAAATGAGGACTCTGCTGTTCTCAGTTGGGCTAAAAGGCACTTGGCGTAGTGGCATCGGTGAAAAAAGATGGTCATCACACTGTCCGATCAATGATTTTTCGTTATGTGGCGCCTCATTATGCGATGATCAAGAGCACGACGCTGCCAACCTGGATATATGTTTCAAGAATGAATAGATAGTCAAGTTTCCTACATTTAAAAGTGGGTTATTTTTCGAAATTATTCGTTTAGGCTGCTAGTAACATCCTTAGATGGTCCTTAGATGGTATTTTTAGAAAATCGAAGTTCATTTTAAAATTTACCGCTGATTTTGAAAATATCGTCAATCCTTGGTATTATTTGATTTACATTACAGAAATGTGGAGTTTTGAGGCAAAAAACGAGTTTTTTTGAGGGAATAAACCATTAAAAAAATATATTTATATATATCAAACGTCGAATACGAATTGTGTTAGATAATTACGCTTGACGGTGTTTAATTCGCACTCTTTCGAATCCACCATGCAAAGTATATGTATATAAGAGATAGTAGCATGCCAACATTTATGCCAAGCGTTTAAAATTTCTTCAAATGAGAAGATATCATGCACCAATAATAAATTCATAATATTTCCTTCATGAGAGCGTACGCTATTCAATCGCATGCTCACATCAGCAATATTTCATCAAGTGAACTTGATGGAACATGTAAACTGGTCGTATGAAACACGGTGGAGCTGGAGAGGAATGGGACGATTGTGATAATATTTAGTAAATTGTGTGCGACGCAACACTCAAGTTAATGGAGCTGTTGAATATTAGCTCCCGTTTAACGATGCTGATGATACTAAAAGTAAAGTGCCGGCGATGGAATCGGTGGTAACATGAGAATTCATTAGGTAGACGTACTACCAATGCACAAGTGGAGAAGGAAACTTGACGAAGTGTGGGAGGACTGCGTCCCTATCATTCAGGCTATGACATGTTAACAGAGTTGATCTGACTGTAAATCGAACATCCACGTCTCTGTGATTGTACATGGAAGCCAATCCTAGATAGAAGTTGAAACAGTTGAGCACCTACGAGTCTCATTACTTTATCCGATCAACCAGAAAGCTTCTTCCGATGATATATTTCTGGTTGAAATATGTCGTGATGAAGCCATTCGCTGTTTTCCAAGAATTTCAAATACATGAAACCTTCTTTCGTGTAGACGGTACCCCAACACCTTTATTTAGGGTGAGATAAATGTGGTCAATTGATAAATCATTGGTTAAATGGAAACAGGATGCCATCAGAGATCTTAGGATAGTCTTACGAATCAGCAATGTAATGGAGATATAGACAGGTACTCAGCTAATTCTCTCAGCTTATCGCGAAATTACGAGCATTTCCGAACAACCCTCTGAATAAATGAGTTTCTTCCTTTTCGAGGACCCCGATTTTTTCCGTTCGGTGCTCTAAAAATATCTACCCAACTCGAAGGGTTTAGGAAACTACATGATTTATTTAGGATGCTAGTGAGAGAGTGTGACTACGATTTTCATCATATTGATTGTCATAGTGAAATTTCTTAGACAATGAATGGCTCAAAACTTCAAAATACATTTTTTGTCAACATTTTCATAATGGAAATCCATTTTTAGGCATCCTGAAACGATTTCACGATTCCAAGAGTTTACGAAATAATACATCATAATTTAAGTTAATGAAATTATACAGAAATAAAGAGTAAAAGAGTTTTGATATTTCGAATTAGTGCTTGTCAAAATTAGACATAGACTAATTAGAAGTATCAAAAACCTTTTTCTTTTTATTTCTGCTAAATTGCATAAACTTTAACTAATATAATATAGTGCAGTATCACAGTGTCCACGATCAAGTACACACACACACACACACACACACACATATGTGTGTGTGTGTGTGTGTGTGTGTGTGTGTGTGTGTGTGTGTGTGTGTGTGTGTGTGTGTGTGTGTGTGTGTGTGTGTGTGTGTGTGTCTGTGTGTGTGTGCGGGTGTGCCTTCTTAGACAAGGTCTTCGATTCACTAAAAATCCATAGAAGATTCTCGCACTGGCAACTCAACGCTCAATTTCGCTCCATGTCTATCCGTAACGTTAATTATTCATCCTGAAATTTTATTCTTTTGCATATATGATATTGAAAGTGAAGCTTTTTAAAAACGTGGTTGCTAAAGTTTGAATTCAATGTATATATCAGAATTACCCCTTAATTGTTTTGCAAGGGATATACGATGGATTCAAAGATCGATTTGGCAACGATGGTTGATCATCGTCTACAAAATATGTGGGCTTATTTATTGTGGGAAATTAATATAAGAGAAAAAGAAGAAAGAAGAAATTTATATAGGAGAAAAGAAACCAGCGTGGAAAAGGGAGGAGTAAACAAGCCGGAAACCGACCACCGTTCTCTACCCACATATGTTATGGGTGTAAAGAGCTATTCGTTCTTTGAAGTTGATAGCAAGGATATCAATTAGGAGCATTGTTAAGTTACTGTGCTAAATAATCACCTCTGGAAAACCAACGTAAAATCCAGATATATCAGGCAAACTGGTAACTATGTGATGAGGAAAAACCGTTGTGCACGTACTAAGTATAGCTGACAGGCCAATCAAGGTCATGACTAGAAGCTTAAACGATGTGAAAAAAGCGTAATTTGAGGACCCTACTGGTCGCCCCCCATCAATCAGTTCCACGAGGGACTCGTTGGTAGTGGTAGGCAATCATAGGAGGTACCATCTCTCCTGTAGGTAAAAAGCTTAACTCTTGGTAGTGCTAGATTTAACTTGGCTCTGTTGTCTCTAACATTTTGCTTCGTTTGCTTCGTTGCTTCGCTTTAGCTTTGTTTTCACTTTCGAAATGAAAAAAAAAAATGTTTTTGCTCCAAAATCAAAATTTCCACTCGCATTTTGCGTTTCAGAGCCTCCTGAACAAATTTGGTTCCGTGTCTGTCTATCTGTCTGTCTGTCCGTCCACATTTCCTTGTAACAGCCATAACTTCCACAATTTTGATCAGATTTTAACCAAATTTTCAGGGATCGTGCGGGTTAAGCTCTAGATGGTCCCTATCAACTTCATCATGATCGAATCAACGGTAGCTTCTGCGCAGGCGCTAACGTGAATTCCTTGTGACGGTCATAACCCGGTCAATGTTGAACGGATTTCGGTCTGATTTTCAGGGATGAGGTGGGTAAGGTCCCTTGAGGTCCTATAAGACAATCATCATAATTGCATTAGCGGTACGCTCTGCGCATGCGTGAACGAAATATTCTTGTTACTGTCCTTGCAACAGTAATTTCCACAATTTGATGCGATTTCCTTCAAATTCTTAGGGATCGTGCGGGTATAGCTCTACATGGTCCCCTATCAGTTCCGTCATGATCGAATCAACGGTAGCCTCTGCGCAGGCGCAAACAAAATGTTCTTGTTTCGGTCATAACTCGGGCAATTGTGCACGGATTTCGGTCAGATTTTCAGGGATGATGCGGGCAAGATTTCTTGAGGTCCCGTATCACATTCTTCGCGATCATCAGCAGCGGTACGCTAGACGCATGCGCGAAAGTGATGTTTTTGTTACGGTCACAGCTTAGTCCAGATTGTTTCTTCTTGTTACCTTTTATTTCGACCGGCACTATAGATGTGTCTAGTATCATACTGGACACATCGTTATCAATGTTGACGTTTTACACAATGACAATATATAACATATAAGTTCGTATACTGTATTGCATGTCGGCAAATTTTAAAAAGGAAAACTCCTCCAGTCGATTAACAGTTTGTGATATTGACGTAGCTATTATTGTTCATCAGCAATTACAATTTTATTTATTACGTACCAATGTGCTTTATATTGCCACCTCCCTGATGCCCGGAAAGGTCGTTTCTAATTTTTATGGCATTTCATGGTGTAACAATTAGCAGAGGCAGTAGCCTCCCAGACGGCAAGCCTCTTTACGTACAAGCGTGAATGCACGGGCCATCCTCTTTCAGCCCGAACTCTCTGAATGCGCTCTAGCGGATGAACGGCGCGGTAGCAGGGTGGGCCTGCAACACAGGGTAAGTTTGGAAAATGAACAAATCGGGTGGTCCATCATGGTCAAAGTTGCCAAAAAATATCCCCAAGGATGTTTTAATCATGAATTTAGATCAAAATATTAATGAAATCCTGTAAATCAATTAAACACTCCTTCAGTTTTTGATCCGATTTAGACGAAATTTTCAGGGAACATGCGGACGACATCCTGGATGGTCCCATATTTCCCACCTTATTAATTTCCTGATTCCAGAACCGGTCGTCTCTAGTTTTCTGGAATTGAATGGTGACGTACTGTGAAGGTCACGAGGAAGCTCATGTGCCATTTCCTTTTTGTTTACTTTTGAGGAAATGACACTGAAGCTACGTCATATAGTGAAGGTTTCGTCTACAAAAAGTACACCCTATCAGGATTGATTGATGTGGGAGGGGAAGGGGTGACAACCCGAGCATGAGAAAAAAGTCCCAGTTACGCTGCATGATTGTGTGATCATTTTGATCGCAAAGAAATTGATAACTACCAATTTTATCACATACTAATTCGTTTCAGATAATAGTTTGCGAATGGAACAATATTTTGGATTATTAATTTTTTTCATTCCTTATCTTTCCATTCCTGCTCATTTGGATCTTCCATGCATACATTATTATTATTCATGCTATGTTCATGGGATCTCTCCTAGTTTGCTTATTAGTTCCAAATTAAACAATTAAATCGTGAGAAAAACTCGTGGTCCTAATTTATCCATTGCACCTCATATTTTTATCACTATGATTCGAAAAGGAAAATTAATGGGTGAGGTTGATGGACGTGCCATCAGAGATTTGCCATTCCATCTTTTGTACAAGTAGGTATTTGACAATGATACAATTAGGATAACAGTGGTCATCTCATAGATCAGCTTACAATTTAAACATAATCATAATTGAACGGTACAAGTCAATTCCTAACAGCCAATGTTCTTAACTCAAAGAATATAAGAGTACTCTGTTGAAATCACTTTCAAAGAATGAACATCGAGGCTGGTTATTTCGTCTGAGGGTATTGAGGGGAATCCCAACGTTCCTTTTATGATATCGTTTGTTGAAAAAATGGGTGCCTATGTTATTGATAAGAATTTTGTGCGCTGACGGTTGAATGATCCAGGCTTGACCCATTATTGCATTTTAAAATACTTCTTTCTAATTGTTTATCCTACACGATAGTTTCATTAGATGAGGTTACGATAATGTGGCCACTTTTTGGATTTATTCCATGAAAGTGATCTTTAATTGAGATTCTGTTAAATTAGCACCCTGAAAAGGAATTGTGTAGAATGATATTTTGTGAACAGTTGGATATACCTGCAGTACATAATACTTCCTTATTACAATAAAAGCAGATTGCCATTGCTTCTATAGCATCCTTCATCAGTTGAGTATGCTTTTATAATCCTTCCTAAATATATTAAGTACTATGTATAGTGGTTACATAGTAGCAGTAGTTAGTGGGTAGGTACTGTTAGCAATAAATATTGTAGCCCCGTGACTACGTATACCTAACGGTATACTTACCATATGAGATATATGATATTCCTGCAAGGAACAGATTAATTTGGAATTTAAATATAGTTCCAATAATTTTTTTTTTTTATTTTTTATTCGAGACGATTTTCAATTAATTTTATCGACTGGTATCTGTCTGATACTACTTCCAACTTTCAAATTCTGGAGGTGATTAGGCGTACCTATTTATTGATAACCAAGAATCGATGTTATTTTCTAGTTCGACTGCAAATTTCGTAATGTCTATTGGTCCTAGCTGTTGGTAGTCAATTACGCCATTTTCGATGGATTTGAATCTGTTTTCTAGACCTGGATAATATTTTGTACGTCTCTCTCGTTACGGGCGTTTCCTGGGGTTTTACCCCATTATCATTCTTGATAATGATTTTTTTTCTCGGAATTTTCCTCTACAACCGGATTTTTGAGGTACCTGGTCGGTACTATTTCAGAGGGATCTCTATGTTACAGATTGTTATGATATTTTTCTTTCCATTTGAAATTGATTCGAATTTCTCTAGATGATCCAATTCTAGGAGAAGGCCTAAATCAGAGTGAAATTTATATACATGAAAATCGCAATCAACAAGTTTCTAAACATGGGTCAATAATGGCGTTCACAATTTTACACTATGAATGCCCTGAATACGTCTGTATTTTGTCTTACTGAATGTAATATCCGAATTGCTTAATAGCTATTTTGGTATATATAAAACTGTGCTTGATGAACCAGTCTCTGTGTTGAGGTAACAGGTCGTCACATGAAGTCTGAGGTGAAGAGGTCGGGTTGAAAGTAGAAGCTCGGTCAACGGCAGATTGTTCACCTCGCATAACAACTCCGTTGAATAAGTTATGGTGAAAGTATGCCCACAACGCACGAGACGCCTTTCGTTCTAATAGCTCCTGGGTGGTATGCGTATATTGTTTGGTAGCATTCTTAACCGTTGCTATAAGTAGAGTAAACAGTTTATATGTCTTCAAATGGATTTTGAACGGATACTCATACTCAATGTTCAATCAAATGTTCCTCGTCTCTTTTATCATCAAAATTTGGTATATGAGCGTTTTTGATTTCATTCCGCGTTTCGAGGGGTGCTTTTGAAATGTACCTATGTGGCTGTTTGACATTTCATTTTAGCTCTGACGTTATTCAATATTACCTCGTTCGTATAATAATTCAAATCGTCAACGTCGATAGAGTAGTCAATTAATTCTTGACATTTGTCAATGAACTGGGAGATGAGTTCCGGCTCTCAGTGAAAATCGGAGATTCCGCTGTAATCGGTTCTGTTGGGTTTATTCCGTGTCCTAGACCGTCGGACGTATTCCATTAATTTTTGAAATAGAGCTGATGTCATTCCAATTATTGGTTGAACGAATAGTTGAGGACTTGGTTGCACCAGTTCTATGTAAAAGTCAGGTCCTATGTTCCCTGAATATCTCGCGCAGATTTCTCAGAGACGATAGGGTCGAGCAATCAACGGTTTCCTAGTGACTGCCATTTAGGATCCGTTGTTTGGGGCCTTTAAATGCTTACCTACTTGTTTAAATGAAAAATTATTGAACTTCTTGTAAGTAAAGTTAGTATTACAGTTCAATAAGCCAGGCCATCATGCTATCAAGAATGGGCTAGCTGTTTTAGGGCCCACTGCTCCTAGTCGGAGGTCTTGAAGTAGCGAAATTCTTTTGTCGTCCCGGGAACATACCCACTCGGTGATACGAGTCAACGAACGTTCGCGAAATGTGTTAAAACTTTAAGAAAGGCCCAAAAATGTTTTAGTAAGCGAGGTCTTACTGACTTCGCCAATTAAAATTGAGACAGTGACAACCTTGTTTTTAGAAAGTTTCAATTTTAACCCGCCAACGCCCAATGTCGCTTGTAGGTGACACCTCTTTTAGGACCCACCAACCCGCCCAATATTCGTTTTTCTGCTAGTTTTGTCTTTGGTAGGCTTCCTCAATAGTTCCAATAGTCGAAAAAACAAGAATAAGTTGGCCTCATAACCCTTGAACTACGTTATCACCTTCCTAAGTTGTCTTCACGTCAAAGATCTCGTGCAGACAACCTGCCTGTCATTTTTTTAACTATATCAAGAAAAGGTTTATATTTCATTTTTTTCTTATTTCCGTGAAGTTGGATTGTTCTGTGAATGGTATGAACAAAAAATTCTGGGAAAATACCTCATGGGTAGCAAAAAACTGACTGTGCACCTGGAGTGTCACCCGTAGGTGACGTTGGGAATACCGGCAACTTAGACGTGCATGTGGCCAGAGGGTTTTGTTTTGTGAGTGTTTCTATGTTTGAGACCAATATTTTCATGTTTTTTTCCAAGAATTATGTGAATTTTGTGTGTTAAAATTTCACGTAAAATTTTGGTGTGAAATTTAATTCTTATGCATCAGTAGAGTCCTGTTGGTTGGCTCGGATTGTCAATTCCAAGTCATTTCTTATCAGCATCTCCTATTGGTGGGCTCGGGTTCGTCAATTCGAAGACATTCCTTATCATCCCTCCCTATATTAGAGTCTAAAACAAACGCGTTTCAAGTGTGAAAAATTTGGTGCTGGGCTACACATCTATTGCAGGTACGATTACCACAAGACATTTTCTGCAAGTTGAGGGGCCTTTTTTGCTCAGAAAATTTACATCTACGGAAAATGGAAGAAACTGGTTTTCACTTAGTTTTTATACGGGTAAAACGTTCGTTAAGCACAAATTGGACATTCATTTTTATTCCCCTTACTCTTATCGTCTGAGTCTCCCAGGTGCCCAATGTCAACACCAGTTGAAGGTCTCACTGCGAGCTACCAGGAAGGAAGATAATGCAAAAATCAGATTGAATGTTATACTCAAAGCCTAAATTTGTCACATTTTTCATGTGGGGCGACTTTGGGCGTTGGTGGGTTAATACTACATGAAAAATAATAAGATAATTGGATGTCAATCCTGGCGCCTGTGTTTGAGATGCTGAATACGAATCTGAAATTCACCAACAAAAATTTTTGCCGCCAATATTTTTTTATGGCAGAAAAACCGCGATTTTCAGTTTTTGGCTTTTAGCTCTTACATCTATGCGACTGTTAAGCCGCTATTACCAATCTTAAACCTCACTACATTTGTGAAAATTTTAGCACCGGCATTGTCCCTTACCCCCATCAAATAGGCTCAAAAACACCCCCTTTTTCAGAAAAATCAATTAAAGCGTATCTTTCGAGTTGAACGCCCATTATTTCATATTTATGAGGCCAAATAACGAGAAATATTTGAAAACAGCCGAAAATGTCGCTATATTTTCCCACTCTTCACCGTATTGGTCCCATTTCGAAGCTCAAAATTTTACTCTGCCTTTCATGGCCCTTCATCCGACATTAAAACAAAACAATATATTCTGGTGTAAAATGCGTACAACCAACCAGTTTTATATATTATTTTATTCAATTTATTTTATTTGTATTTTATTTATTCATTTAGGTTTTTTATTTATTTATTTTTGTATTTTTTATTTATTTATTTTATTTTTTAGTGAATTGAATGCGAAAGAGGTAACTTTTTTTTTGTTTTAATTCATTTTATCGCGAACAATTCGTTGTACAGGGATGTTATACCTAGAGCTTAAATGAAAGCTAATCAACTGTTTCAGAACCCTATATCCCTTTTTTGGGGAGTCAGAGCTCGTCACCGTCAATATAATATTATGAGCTTCAAACATGAACTGAACGTTTGATTTTATTTATTTATTTTTCTCTTCTTGGTGTATGCAAAAAACGTGTACTTGTCAACGGCTATATGACGGTCGCTATCTGATGCATAGAACTTCATTTGTACTCAAAATGCCTGTCACAACCTTAATGAGGTTTAAGGTTATGGTAAACCAACCTGAACCACTAGGACGCATAAATTAGGACCAATAAGTCAAAAACTGAAAAAAAAAAAGTTTATATTAATGGTGTTTTAAGTATCCCAAATAAAAAATTTTGCAGAAAAACTTTTTTTGTTGCAAACCTCAGTTTCGTGTTCAGCACTCCAAAACGCTATCTCTTAGTACCTACTAGATACACAAAAATTTACCAACACTTTTGTATGAGCAGTCGTCGTTATGAGCAGCTATAAAGTGAAACTGAGCGTATAGATTCTTTGTGAATCGAAGGCTGTGTCCGGAATGTAATGTCCAGCGGTTTCTATAAGAAGGTGCTGATTACGGTACGAGTCACTGTCCCAGGCCATGAGGCCAAAATTTTAATTCCATAATTTATATATATAACATTTTGTATGAATTATTTTCTGTAACGGAGTCACTGCGTCTGCATTACCAATTAATGACGGTAACCACAAAATTCACCAGCCCGCTTTTAAGTGTGCACCACCTTGCTCTGATCATCAGTATTCAGTCTGTGTGTTGGACCTATAGATTTTTGTCAAGCTTCCCCCCCTCGATATTTCCTCTTTTCACGCTACATAAATAATACAGTGAAACGTAAAAGTTTTCCCGCTACCACCCATTCCATCGCCTACCTTCCCCTCCGCAAGACGTTGTCATATTTCTTCGTAATGAACTACGGTGGTAGGTAGCTTCCATTTTCCTAAACTGCTCTCCAACTCCCTCTTATTCCAACTTCCATTCCCATCTTCCCAACAACCCAAAAATCGTCTTTTGTGATACCAACCGAACTTGTCCGTAGGAAGGCGTTAGACCCTCTCTCGTTTATTTACAACAAGGAATGAACGGATTTTGAGAAATTTAAACTAAATAACGTGATCTGAGTAGCATTTGAGAATATCAGTATTCCCTTAATATTAGGGATATAGAGTTAAAGATTATTTATTCAAATAGATAACTTTACATTAGCGTAAGAGAGGTCGATTAAAATGTTTCGATAAATAAACATTGAAAAGCATCACTAGTCTAGTCCTGCAGTTACAAAATTGAGATGGAATCCTTGGACTGTGAGGATATATATCTACATAAAATACCTCTTCAGCAAAGGGATGTTTAACTATTGGAAATGTGAAGTCATACCCAATTTGTATTCATTCTATTTTTACCATTTTTATGGTAGCTTTTATACACAATGAGAGTACACCTTCCTGATAGCATGAGTCTGGAGGAAGGATGCATTTCAATTCAGTGGAAGGAACGCATTGTCAAATGCATTTGTTGGAATAGAATTGAGTTTCATTCATGAATTCAAGCTCATTCGATTGAATAATTGCTGCAAAATGTATGCAAGCCAAGGACTAACCCGCCACCTGGAATTTGTCAATTCTAAAACAAACTCTTGAAATCAAATCAATCTTCCCCATAAAAATATATTTGTATACGCCCATGTGAATACGAATATAGTCGTATTCACAAATATGAATACAAATGCGAGTGTATTCGTGATCATTTTTTGTTTGAATGCAGGTATATTCATACTCACAAGAATACATGAGGCTTCGTATTCAGTTATTTAGTACGGATGTATTCATACATGTGCATATGAATACACTGCTATTCGTATTCATATATGTGAATACGATTATATTAATATTCACATTATAGGTTTTATGTGAATATATACGTATTCACGATAACGAATATGCTCATCTTTGCCTTCAAATTGCGATTTTCAGCACGTTTTGTTTCGCCAAAAAATGGGTAGGAAGATCATGCTGGAACATTGAAAAATGTATGTACAAAATGATGCTCACAAATTTACAAAAATTTCAATAATATTGGCTGAAAAATCGATAGAAACTGAACGAAAGCTAAAAATCCAAAATCTTTATGAGAGGGAAAATTCAAATTCTTTATGAACGGCGGAATATTTTTCAGAAAGAGTGTTTTTGTAAAAAAAATTTCGTAGGAGTAAACATGTTCTTTGCACACAAAGTACTTGAATTGCAAAAAAATCTAAGTCAATACTTCTATAATTTACGGAGATTCGGTCATACGATGATGCTCAATGACTGGAACTGTTTTGAACTGTGTATATTTCTTTTTATCTCTCACAATTATATTACATATATACATTGCAAAAATAAATATATATCAATGTACATATGAAAGAGCTTTAAACTCTAGGATTTGTTTCAGAATGCCTCAAAACGGATTTCAATGAACTTTCAATAATGTCGATTTTAACGAACGGATTTCAATTAACTTTCAATAATGTCGATTTTAATTATTTGGAGCCATTGCAACATGTGGCTTCATTTTCTACGAGCTTCGCCAAATAAAGATAAGAGACTCACTAGGAAACTCGCAATCTGCAAAGTTGTTGGAACAATAAAGATGCATTTAAATTGACGAAATTTGTGATGCAGACGGGCGAAATCACAACGATTCACTATCGGAATGATCATTAACAAATATTCATTAATTATTATTACTATTACAAATTATCATTGCAAAGAAGTTACATGTCCTTGTCGTTGTTATGAATGTTCTATTTAATTTGAGTTTCAAGCCGAGAGTTTCGAGATGGAAAATGTGGAGCAGCGCTCTACAATATGAAGTTGCTGCGTGACTCCAACTTTGGAGAAGGAAAGTGTAAAAGTGGCGTATAAGAACGCCTGCGCTTGGATTTAGCATTCAGAAGCACAACTTTTGAACAAACCACATTCCCCATTGTCACGGACGTACTAAATCTCTCTGGGGTTCTCTTATACTTCTTTATGGTGATAAAGCCGTAATTCATTCTATTCAGAATTTTATTTTGTATTTATTTATTTTTCTTTCTTTTTTGTCAGAGACAATGCGAAAAGTTTCTTTCATTTTTTGTTCTCCATCCTCCATCTTCACCTTTACTTTCACTCCAGTAAAAGTTCTCATCAGTTTCAATCTTGCAGTTTCACTGAGTCGCATTCTTTCAACCGTATTGACAACACTTGGATAATTGTTCAGCTCATATGAGATTCACTATAACAACTCTACTGGTTCTTAGTTTATAAGAAATAAATTTTGTGGTCTCTTTACTTGTTGAACTACAAAGTTTAGATTAGATACACGAGAGGCCAAATGAGTAGCTGAATGTAAAAACCCAGAACGACTGGACCGATTCAATTATTTTTCTCCGCAAATATTCGTTATACCTCGAGAAAGGCTCTTATGAATAGAAAAATTGCACCAAAAAACGTAATAAATGTTACATCCATTCAGCACGATGATATGAGCGAGTTTAACTTACCTACTATCATTCGAATTGTGTATATACTGTATTGTTTGCAAATTAACTTGTCTAAATAACAGTTTGATTTTCAAACATATTTTTGGATTTTCAACTTTTTTCTCGATTTTTTTTAGCAAATAGGTACTAAATAAATTTAAGTAGGTACATTTTAATCTTGATTTTGTGCAGTCATTCTTGAATGATTTTGTTCATAGTTGATAAGCTCTGTGAGAGAAATATTCTGCTAAAAATATATACCCAAGCGTAATAATTTTTAGTAGTTTTCGGCCTTTTGGCGAATTTCCTTAAAAAATGATGTTATCGCCTCCGAAAATTTCAAAATAAAATTTTCTCCATCGAAATCCGTTTTGAGGCATTTTGAATTAAGAAAAAAAACTGGAGTTGAATGCTTTTTCGTATATATATATATATATCTGTGTGTGTGGGGGGGGGGGGGGGGGGGGGTTTACGTTAGCTGGGGTAGGGTAACTTTTGGTGTTTTTATCTCTTCGGAGCTCCTTCATATCCCTACCCAAGTCAAGGTCATACGTCCCCGTCCTGCAACCCGGGGGCACCCTCTGGGTGAACAGAGGGTGTCAAAATGAACCGCTTGCGATTAGGGGGGAGACTCGTGTCAATGAGTCTCCTGTCCCTTCTAATTCCAGATATCACGCCCTTGTCAATGCTAGTGAGTTCATCTGTAATGACGGGGTTTTCAAAAAACCTACGGGATGTGTTTCCATCATTGGTAGTACCTGTTTCTTGTTTGACAATGTCTACTTTTAACCCCAATTTTTCTTGAAACTCATCCGGAATCCATTTCTTTGCCGATTCCTTCAAGGGCTTGGTTTCTTTCGAAGTTCTCCAGTGTTTAAATTCAAGATCGTAGGTGAGTTTTAGTATAAACTCCTTAAACCTCATACGGACATGTAATGGAGACAATCCTATGCTCAAAACTTCTTTGTTAGATGGTTCTTGGCCGAGTCTACACAAGTCGTTCAATTGGGGGGCTTATCACCGCAATCACACAGTTGCTTGCTGGAACCGAATTTGTGACAATCTGCGCCATTTTCCTGTCGATCATTTTAAAGTGCAGCACATGGTGGATGTAAACTGTAACCCCCCCCCCCCCCCCCCCCCCCCCGGTTGATTATTGTGCAAACCAAGCTTAGGTAGTGTGATCCAAAAAGTTTTGGAGAGATAACTCGGCAGAAATTTCGGAGATTATGACATTATCAGGGTAACACTTTTTTTAGCTGATTGTATTTTTTTTATAGCTCGGAATATCTTATAATCCAGATCGTGGACAGCTTTCCTTATAAACTCGTATTGACAATTTGGCTTGAGTAAACAATGCAAGGCCATGGGTCGGGTCAAATGATGCTGTAGGGTGGTCACATAAGGAGACTCTAGCGGCATCGATGAGATCTTGGGAGTGTTCGTATTGTAAATCCCGAATTTTCATCAATTGAAATTTGTAACCACACTGATCAAATGGCTTGCTAGGCCTGCCTCTTCCAACTAAAGAGGGCTCGTCATCCGGAATTGAAATTACGAATTCATTTTCCAACCAGTGTGTCAATTTTTTCGTAAAAACATTTTTTTTAAACTCACCGATTTCAGTTTGTTATTAAAATTTCCTTTGAACCGTTTACTTATTTCGGCACTGATCATTAAGCGTCTATCTTCTGCGAGATCACCATGATTTTCTTCTAAATACCGTAGAATATTTCCATCCCCAAAATAAACGTTTACCAAATCGAATAAGCGATTTTTAACGATGCCATGTTCCCGGTATATAACGTCAGGGCGAACTGACTTAAAACGAGACCACATTATTGCGAATTACAATCCAAAGAGTCCAAACAGAACCTTGCTGATTCTTACTCGTCGCGGAAATATTTTACGACCAACATCGGTACGAAGGCGAAGGTACATCGTTTTGTTTTCCAATAATAAAAGGAATGAGTGGGGTGACGGCTAAGACGGTCTCGCTCTGTCTGTGATCACATTTCTGAATACTGCGGAATACGGCGATGAAATTTGTACAGCTTCTTGATAATGGTCAGAACTTCAAGAAAAAAATGAGCCAAACCAAAGGAAGGCGAAGCTCGTTTTTTCCATGCCTCTCAAGCTGTATTTCGCTATAAAAACCCAAATCTGGATCAAGCCATAATGTTTTGAAAAAATAATTAGTATATAAGAGAGTATATTGCCAACATTATACCATTTAGGAATTTTTTCAATCACATAGAACGTGGTAGGCGGTTTTCAAATTATACTCTCAAAAAGCTTAAAATCTCGAAATATCATGTTTCAGCCTCCATTACATTCCTTTTTGAGTCACTTTGCAAAAATGGATTTTTTCCCAACTTGGTCCCACTGTGCGGCGTCGGGTAAACCTGGACGTCCTCCCCACTTTTTTATTTATTTGTTTGTTTTTCAATTAATTGTGTGCCCCCTCCGCCTTTGAGGGGAGTTTAAAAAAATGTTTGTATGTAATATGTGTACACAAATGCGACCTTACGGTATGACATTAAAAAATTCCAATTTCGGAGTTTGATTTCTGTACTCGAGAGCTAGCTACTAAATAAAAGCTTAAAATTATCATTTTTAGGGGGCTAGAAAAATCAGAATAGGTGAAAAAACGTCGTTTTCAGCACTTTTTTCGCCTTTTCTCCGAAATGGTTCGAGGGATTTTGATAAAACTCACAGGAGTCACTCTTCCAGCTGGTAAAACTGATATTAGATACCCTTCATGCTCGGGCAAATACTCCAAGGGAGGTTTTTAGCAAAATAATCCCAATAATAGGTTAAAAAACGTAGTTTTCTAGCACCTTCTGGGTCTTTCCTTCAATATGGCTCGAAGGATGTTGATTAAATTCACAGAAGTTACTTATCTGACGAATACAAATAATATTCGATACCCGTCATGGCCAGGAAGATGCCCTAATGACAGTAATAAGCTAAATAATAAAAAATATGAAAACATAATTTTTAGCACTTTCTCAGAATAAAAAAAGCAGTAATTTGAAAAAAACTTCCCAAAATAGGTGAAAAACGTAGTTTTCGTCGAAATGGCTCATGCGATTTTTCTGTAGATGAAAATTATACCCATTTCACATAAATGTCTAGAAGAATACTGTATAGGCATCACTTATCCGAGCTAACTATCTCGCTCTTGCTGACTTTTAAAAAAAGCTTTCAAGCATGATGAATGAAATCAAGACAGTACAAGTTGTTTTTAAGAAGATCGCACGACTTTCTTATAGTACTCTTTGGGCGGGTCGGAAAGTAATAACCACTTACCACAGAAAACATTTAAAATGAAGCATAATTAACGAGTTTTTTAACGACAAACCAGTAATTGAGCAGGCTTTTCAAATCGATTCGAAACTTCAACACATCAGGAAGGCATGAGTTTTCAATGTTGATTACTCTATTGATGTTAACTATTCTGCCAAAACCAGGAGTTTGTTGCAATTTTTAGGGATGGTTAGACTACAGTTATCATTTTCCTACTCACCCGGAAAGTAAATACCGGAAGTCATACAATCGGTGTTCATCGGTCTCTTACTGACTGCAACCTGAAGAAACTTCTGGACTAATGGAGTCCTATACTTGAAAATCAAACAATCGAATAACAACTCCATCCTTCTAAGATGTGATCCATCATAATAGCATCCATGTGAAATAAATTCAACTAAGTAAAATAGTGTGAAGCTTCTCACCTGATGTTTTTCATTTTATTGCAGGATGCTACGTTGAATAAATTTCTTTGACAAGAGTTTGAACGATACAATGTTTTTGCTTGAGGCGATGCTTAATTCGAACTATACGTGCTTCGAAATCGCTCAAAATAGTATAAACGACTAAATTCCTTGAAATAAGTCATTATTGTAGAATATCAGCCATGGTAATATCATTAATATAAATTTGAACGTACTGCATTTCTATGCACAATTAACGCTGAAAGTTATAAATGAATTAAAACGTTACGTTGGACATGGAAATGACTATGTAGATCATTGAAATGATATACTATTACGGAGGTTTCATAAGATATTAATTTTTAAATACTTATGTAAGAGCATATATTATCTTGAAGAAAATCATGAATCCAAGATGTATGTGAGTTATGTTGCAAGGTGAAGAGTGTTTAGAGGATAATTCCTGAATTAGGTACCCAGAATCGCCGCGGTTCCAGCTTCTATGCTCCTTTGTTCTTATTTATTTTCCTACGTTTCGTCCCGTTACCTATATTGTTGCTGTTTACGAGAAGAAAAGAAGTAGGAAGAGCTAAATTTTTCTAGAGTCATCTGCTGTCAAACGCAATAATAAAATGCTGGTTGCAAGCTGTTACTATAGCCTAGAAGTTACTGACTTTGAAGGACCATAGCTATGTGTGTAGTTATCCTATCAACTTATTCTTTTTGGTAAAATATCCATCTAATCTTGTGGATTGATTAAATTACTTCTGGAAATTTTGAAGATAAAATCTCTCCACCAAAATAATAAGCGTACACACAGTCATGTATACGAAAACGAAACAAGAACTGTTCATGACACTCAGTTCGACAAAACCGGTTAACCTCAGGGAGTACTCCCGAGTTGAAAAAATGTTGGAATCAATTTTAGTATCGATACTACGGAATCTTGAGAGTGCTACGTGACACCCCGATTTGACTTGTGTTATTTCAGAGTTTCGTGACTCCGTGGCTTATCTCGTTTTCTATAGGTTGAGAAAGATTACGCGGGCGTAGTAATAAAATATGGCTCCGAACCGTCGTACATTTTCTTGATTCTATACCTACTTCACCATCAATCATTCACAATAAACTAGTGACGTTCATATTTTCTGAACAACTGGTGTACTTCTCTATTCTTGATGAAACGAGAGTGATGCTTATGATACGAAGATCTGGCATTATTGCAGTTGCCTCGAACAGGATCTGTCAGAATACTTTGTTCCAAGTTCGATAAAGAGTGAAAACAAATAAACGACCTTCTACAATTTTTTCTTGAAAGCGAATTCCATTATGAAATTTTGAGACGAATATATGACTTGAGATGAACGATTTCGATTCTTCGAGGCTGAGTTCGTGTTGACTGAATCTGGGCTTCAGCTGATTGGATGCACTTATATCAATTCCAAAATCTCAATTGATAACATATTCTGAGTGTATCAAAACATCGTAACTGTAAAACTGTTCAAGTAACACGACAATCATGTACCAAACGGGGTGGATGAAACATTGTCACGCATGAACCCTTCACCACATGAAGTAGGTACATGTATGTGATTTTTTTTTTTTCTTCACATTACTAGCTCAAAACCAAAATCATTACCTTTCTTTTGGGATTTCAAACTGGAGTAGTCCAGCATTCAATTTTATCTATCCAAGCATGTAAAAATGTTTGTTATCACCTATCGCAAGTTGAATTTGATGTAATGTAGTGATATCTGGTGTTTGAAATTGGTACTTGGTGTTTTAGTATATTTAGTGTTAACAATGACATCTGACTGCATATTACTTTTTACTTGCGAGGATTAACAAGTTCCTCGAGCACTTGAACCAAAGTGAGATGTATGACTGTAATAAGTATTGAACACCTTATTTTAAATAAGTCCAACACGTTAAATCATGTTCCTTAGTTCTATTTTTACGAACCTAACTCGAGTATATCCGTTTTCAAATAAAATCCCTCTGAGACATGACATTTTGTTAAAATGGTGTTAATTTTGTTACAGGACTAGGAAATGATCTCTTGACAGCAATCTCAAGGACCTTCGTGAGTGCCCAACTGATTTATTATTTTTAATTTATTGCAAGTCTATGTTAATGGCAGGCCGGTATCACTGGAGGCAGTCTGTATACTGAGTTGACGAATTGGAACCATCATTAACAAGATTTAGTTTATAGACTCCACCTCTTACTTAGTTCTACATCTAACAATGATCTTAGCTCCACTGACAATGGTGTCCCAGAAATATAAAGAATGTGAAGTTCCTAACTTTTGACACACTTGCTGTCGGAATATAAAACCACACCATTTTGCCGCTAACGATACTCTTGTACCGATTTGTCACTATGCCGTTCTTTTCATTGGTCTGGAGACAAGTGTTTCTAACGCTGATTAAGTAAAAAACTTCTGCCAAGTTGGGTGTGGCATATAGCTTCCTCGTTCACCAATTATAATGTTTAGATCATTGGAAAGTTTTAAATGATCTTGAAAAATTCCATAGCGGAAAATATTAAATCAAGAAGTAGCGTGAAATGTCATAACTGATCAATTAAGAAACGAAAAATGTCCAGTCATGCAGCATGACCCCATGAGCGAATTTTTGAAGAAATCCGATTATTTCGATTTTTGACTGATTTTTCCACTTTGAAATTTTGAAAACTTGATACATATTCTTATAGAAAATATTATGCTGATTCCGAATATACCACATGTTAGTATGCTGAAAACATTATTTCGCACAACAAATCGCAAAAAAACAGGCTATTTTGAAATTTTTGACTACATTTTTGAGAATTTCAACCCGAAGATGTAATCCGATCATGCTGGCCAACAAACTTGAACTTTCGTTTTGTGTCCTTAACATTTTAAAATTTGTTTCAAGTTTCTAGCACAATTCTACGGACAGTTATCGTCTGGAATGACACATACATACATACATAGGGGTCATTTCACGCGAACGGCCAAACTTTTTTTTTCGATATTTTTTAAAAGTCCTGATTTTCTAGTATGCTGTACCCATTGGTAATACAAGCTAGGAGCCAAATTTTCAGACCCCTTCTTCGCCCAGCCTTTTCTCTACAACTGTCCGAAGTTTAGGGGTGTGCGCCAAACACTAACTTTTGTTTTAATTGCTCAACCGTTATTGTGCCCAAAAAATCAAGTAAGGTGGCCAATTCTTATGGTAAATCGTCTGCTCTTTCTGGTAGTCATGTCTAAATTTACAAAAAACTTAAGCTTCCTCATGAAAACTCAAAATAAAAACTTCTTTTTCACATTTCATCAATTGGGAATTTTTTGAAAAAAAATTTTTTGATCTTAAATCATACCTACCAGTATGTAGAATACGAGGTTGAGAGGACGTAATGGGCCGACAAACGGTTTGTCGCCAGTGGTACTTAATGTACCCCCAAAAAACGTAAGCTTCCCCATAAAAACTCCACATTTAATCAATTTCGCATTTTTTGAAAAAAAATTTCATGATCTTAAATCATACCTACTAGTATGTAGAATACGAGGTCAAGAGGACGTAATGGGCCGACAAACGGTTTGTCGCCAGTGGTACTTAATGTACGGCCTGTACTCCCAAAAAACGTAAGCTTCCCCATGAAAACTAAAAATAAAAATTTCTTTTTCACATTTCATCAATTTCGCATTTTTTGAAAAAAATTTTTTTGATCTTAAATCATACCTACCAGTATTTAGAATACGAGGTTAAGAGGACTTAATGGGCCGACAAACGGTTTGTCACCAGAAGTACTTAATGTACGGCCTGAACTCCCAAAAACGTAAGCTTCCCCATGAAAACTAAAAATAAAAATTTAATTTTCACATTTCATCAATTTCGCATTTTTTGAAAAAAAATTTGTTGATCCTAAATCATACCTATCAGTATGTAGAGTACGAGGTTAAGAGAACTTAATGGGCCGACAAACGGTTTGACGAAAGTGGTACTCAATGTACGGTCTGTACTGCCAAAAAACGTAATCTTCCTCACGAAAACTCAAAATAAAAACTTCTCTTTCACATTAATCAATTTCGGATTTTTTGAAGAAAAAACAAATTTTTTGATCCTAAATGATACCTAACAGTATGTAGAATACGAGGTTAAGAGGACATAATGGGCCGACGAACCGTTTGACGCCAGCGGTACTTAATGTACGGCCTGTACTGCCTAAATAAAATAAAAATTGAGTTTTCATTATAAAGTCCCCAGTTTATCAAATTTGCTTAGAACTAACTTCACATTTGACGGCACATCAGATAGGTGCAAATTTTATTATGAAAATTCAATTTTTCTTTTATTTTGGTAGTACAGGCCGTACATTAAGTACCACAGGCGACAAACCGTTTGTCGGCCCATTACGTCCTCTTAACCCCGTATTCTACATACTAGTAGGTATAATTTAAGATCAAAAAAATTTTTTTTTCAAAAAATGCGAAATTGATGAAATGTGAAAAAGAAATTTCTATTTTGAGTTTTCATGGGGAAGCTTACGTTTTTTGGGAGTACAGGCCGTACATTAAGTACCACTGGCGACAAACCGTTTGTCGGCCCATTACGTCCTCTTAACCTCGTATTCTACATACTAGTAGGTATGATTTAAGATCAAAAAATTTTTTTTCAAAAAATGCGTAATTGATAAAATATGGAGTTTTTATGGGGAAGCTTACGTTTTTGGGAGTACAGGCTGTACATTAAGTACCACTGGCGACAAACCGTTTGTCGGCCCATTACGTCCTCTTAACCTCGTATTCTACATACTAGTAGGTATGATTTAAGATCAAAAAATTTTTTTTCTCAAAAAATGCGAAATTGATTAAATGTGGAGTTTTCATGGGGAAGCTTACGTTTTTTGGGAGTTCAGGCCGTACATTAAGTACCACTGGCGACAAACTGTTTGTCGGCCCATTACGTCCTCCTAACCTCGTATTCTACATACTGGTAGGTATGATTTAAGATCAAAAAATGTTTTTTCAAAAAATGCCAAATTGATGAAATGTGAAAAAGAAGTTTTTATTTTGAGTTTTCATGAGGAAGCTTAAGTTTTTTGTAAATTTAGACATGACTACCAGAAAGAACAGACGATTTACCATAAGAATTGGCCACCTTACTTGATTTTTTGGGCACAATAACGGTTGAGCAATTAAAACAAAAGTTAGTGTTTGGCGCACACCCCTAAACTTCGGACAGTTGTAGAGAAAAGGCTGGGCGAAGAAGGGGTCTGAAAATTTGGCTCCTAGTATTACCAATGGGTACAGCATACTAGAAAATCAGGACTTTTAAAAAATATCGAAAAAAAAAGTTTGGCCGTTCGCGTGAAATGACTCATATATATATATATATATATATATATATATATATATATATATATATATATATATATATATATATATTTTTTTTTTTTTTTCAAAGAAACCTCCCCTCAAAGACGGAGGGGGCACGCCATTAAACTGAAAAATAAACAAATAAAATAAAAAAGTGGGGAGGACGCCTAGGTTTACCCGACGCCGGCTCTAGGGATAAGGGAAGTTGCAGGGCGAGGAGGAAGAATGGGATGAAAGGAAGTGCCCCTATAAAATGACCACCAGTTCAAGTAAGAACCCCTCAGGACGCGGGTGGTGATACCACGGAGTACTCCTGCCGAGATGCCCAACTCGAGTAACTCCGTGGCGCTTTTCCCGCACCACACCCCGCGCCATGACACGGTCGCGGCAATGACCTTGATGTTATTAGGTGCCACTTCTTTTAGCTCAGATATCGCTTGGCGCAGATCATTTCTATCATATTTACTTTTCTTAGCCCGCCAGGTCTGCTCCATGTCCAAGCTGCCACTGACAACCTGGACATCCAGGACCTATATACATATATACATACATACATACATACATAAACAAATGCGTTAAACTTCAGAATATGATTCAGAATAGCCTGAAACGGATTTCTGCATAAAATTTTTTCAATAATTCACATTCCACAAATTTTGAGGCGAGAGCAATAGCTTAATGTTCTTCAAAAATTTGTTAAAATGTATGATATCATCCGATTTGAGACAACCCAATAGTCGGATAACCGTCTCATAGTACAATGCATTCATTCTCCCACTCTTTTTGACTGCGTGTGGGAGTGCGTCGGTTGTTGAAGTCTGAAGATTGGATGATACCTACCTTGCGTTTTGTGGCTTGGCATATTTTATGGGGGTGATTACATATTTGTGGTGGTAAAAGAGTATACAGGCTGAATGGGATTGCTACTTTAGATTCATCCCCTCTCTTACACCCCTCTTCCCGCATCACATGGTAGTAGCGGTTCGAACCTCCGAAAGGCACTTCGGCAGGAAAAATGTAGACTACATTTCAAATTTCATCAAAATCACACGAGGAAAAGTGGTTGAGATTGCTATTTCCTTAGAATCCCCTGAACCAATTGCTCGTGGTTCCAAAAACCCCAAAAGGCACTTCTTTAGGACAAACACAGATCATTTTTCGAGAAAAGAAAGAAAGGAAAATGAAGAAAGTCCGAAAACATGCATTTGGACGTCTTATTTTAACTGATATGTGGAATCGATATACCGTTACATATTTGACATCAGGCCCATTGGTATCACATAAAATTTCCCAACAGCATTTTACGTTATAGACCTTCTTGAAACATTTTGGTTTCGAGTCTGTCTGAAAGTCCGCCAGTGCCCTTGAAACGAGGGAATTATATACTTGATCCAAGACCTCTTTCAGGGATTGTTTGGGTTGGCGCCTAAATACGAACTAAATCACTCACGACGAAGTTGTGGAAACCCATTTAAAAACGGAAGTTAGTGAAAAACGTTGTCTATTTCCACGAAAAACGTTTTTGTTGAAATAGACGGCGCCTAAATGTTCTTGTATGAATTTCATCACTTCCTGATCTATTGGAGCTTCTGTGTATGCGTATCCGTAGCCATTGTAACAATCTCTGAAAATCCTTATTCGATTTTCATCCAATTAAAGGAATCCTCTGCGCATGCGAAAACGTAAAATCTAATTCTAAATATCATTCCAAAGGGTAAATGGGGTTTCACAGTTTTTCTATGTCAATATTCAGGATAGTATTTTTATTCGTTAGAATGCTTTAAATCCTGTCTATAAAAACATTTTAAAAATCTACATTGTGTTATAGATGCAAGGGAGATTGTAAGCCACACACAACAAAATTTCGAGAATTTGAAAGAAAATGATAATTATTTACGCCAATTGGGCTTCGGCCGCTTACTCTCATTTTAAAAATAATGATTCAGTCAGCATTTCTATGGAATTCTGTAGCGAGGAGGAATTGAGAGGACTCGCAGAAGTACACGGAAAAACTCAAACATAAATGCGCCCATCAGATAAAGATGACAAACGGATTGATGTGAACCTGTGACAACCTTGAAAGGCTGATGGATTATTGACGTTGTGGCGGTAGCAAGCAAAGATTAAACTACGAGTAGAGGAGAGGGAGAAAGTGTCCTATCTTCTCAAAATCTCATCAATTCTCACTGACATTTTCGATTACTTTTCGGACAGATAATGGTCTTTTTTTTCTTTATATATACTCTACAATGAATGAACCATCGGTCAATCTCAATCCGTAAATCACCAATGATTGTTCAGAGGTTCCTGAGGTTGCCTGCGTTATTGATACTATATTGTCACCGAGTTCAAACTTGCTGAAGAGACCTCTGTTTAGTTGTTACAGGGTTTTTGTAGTGAAAACGCGATCGATACGTCTAACGTAAATATCAAACATGGCTAAAATGCCAATTTATGTAACAAAGTTGGTTAAGTTTTAGCGTTTATTGATACTCGTTAATCATAAAATTTAAAAAAATCAAAAATGATAATTAGGTCAAAAAGGGCTTAAATCTTTACTGATACATGTAACAATTTCGGAACATCGTTCAAGAATACGATTTTCATAAATATAAGATGATATTATTATAAATAATGTGTGTATAAAGTTAGTTCTTGAATCGCAGACATTTTTTATCTAAAAAATTCTCTCACAAGTTCATGTACGAGAGGGAATAATTTATTTCCCGAAAATATGGAGCCGTTATAGTAGTTTCCTTCACCAAGTACACTTCGAAAAGTAAAATAAATGGATAAAACTGCTCGTAGCTTTACAAATAGTTGAACACGTATAAAATTAAAATCCATACATCAGTTGTTTTCATCAACAACTACTCTGTAACCTTCGTGGCTGTGAGTGGATGTGAGATTGAAATTGACTAACAAATTGACTCCTGAAAATAAGACGTCGTTGGGAGAGTGTATTAACCTGTAGACTAATAAACCCTATGTGGACGTTTTATCCTTTTCGGCCGGATCTCTGCGTATCGTAGCATCCTTTTCTAACAGCCGGACGTACCGTAGCCCTATTGGGCTGATCATTCCGTAGCCCTCATCGCCCGGTGGGTAACGTTACGCTAACTAATTGCCGGTGTTACCGTTGTACTAATTAACAGTCGGGCACAGTTTCCGGACCGCGCAGGCTCGTAGATATTTATAAAGAATAAAAAGTTCCAGTCATGCAGCATTATAATATGAGCGAATTTTCGTATATTGTCGAACTATATTATGTTACATTGTTATGAAAATTTATGACTTTGAGAGAAAATAATTTTTTAACTAAGTACCAAATTTATGGAAAAAAACTCTTTCTAAATGATAATCTGCTATTCAAAAGGAAATTTTGGATTTTAACTTTCTTTTGCAGTTTTTACCAATTTTCAAGCACATTTTAATGAAATTTAAGTACATTTCCCGCATAATTTTGTACATCAATCTTCGAATGTTCTATTTTATAGTTAATGATATTTATTTGAGCAATAGTCTACTAGAAAATATAAATTTGATGATTTTTAGCCGTTTTTTGTTATTTTCAGTGATTTTTTAGCACTTTTATTTAAATTTTACCAATTTAATGTGCTAAAATGCTAGCCAATGAACAAGTCCTTTTTAGTTTTAAAAGCTTCATTTTTTGGGGGAAGAACGGAATTTTTATCTCAATCCTAAGGGATGTTATCGTCTGGAAGGACACACACACACATACGATATACATATATGAAAAAGCGTTAAGCTCTAGGAATCGTTTCCTACGTGGAGAAAATTTTCGAAAATTTTTATTTTAAATTTCATGAGCCATTGCAATAGCTTCATTTCGTACAAAAATTCACTAAAATGGAAAAAAAAGAGAACTTATAAAATGAAGATGGAATAATCGTTTGTCACCGAAGGAAAAAGGTATGTT
This sequence comes from Adelphocoris suturalis, assembly GCA_030762985.1. Classification (NCBI taxonomy): domain Eukaryota; kingdom Metazoa; phylum Arthropoda; class Insecta; order Hemiptera; family Miridae; genus Adelphocoris; species Adelphocoris suturalis. The sequence goes on from CM061051.1 coordinate 21,204,060, forward strand.
AATCGCAAACGGAGGTGCTAGGTTTATCAGAAGAGGAGGCAGTTAGTTGGTTGAGTTTAAATGGCAGAATGTGTTCTGAGGAGCAGGTCCAGTCCTTTTATAGTTCTCCCCATACTTGGTGGTTTACCCTTTCTTAGAGCAGCCGTTACTCTGGTTACTCAGGATCGTATGTTATATTTATTTTTGAAAACTAAATCTGGTTGAAGGTCGGGCACAACATAGCCCATCACCCTTTCTCCTTAATTTACTTTTTTGGCCTGTTGCCATGCATTTGAGTAAAAACCAATAAAACCAGAACCTATTTACGATTTGAATTTTTTGGGTAATACCGTGTCATAATAAAAAAAATTTGGCACCTCATATTACAAATTTATTCCGATGTGATACTATGACTACGGTACTATGGTACTGTATCCGAATTCAGTTTTGAATCTTGATTTGAAGATGGCATTCCGTTGGACTTGTATTTAAAAGTCCCTTAAAAATTGACACTAACTGGTGGAATCCATGCTGTCCTTGTCAGTGTAAAACAATACATCAAAACGTTTAATCCAATAAAATGCTGTTGGCAATTTATTAAAATTTAACGACTAGAGTGTGAAAAATAGAGCATAATGGAATTTACGTTTGAGCATGAGCAGAATGAAGTATTGATTTAGCAACAATGAAACTGAGAGGAGACCATCTACAACCTAAACCACACATTCTGTAACAATTTCACCGAAATCGGATGAAAACAGTGAAAATAAGGGTCATTACAAGGATTTCAAATAGGCTCTTGCGCAGTAGCTATTAGTGATACAATCATGTTGAAATTGATATGGGATGATCAAAGAGTCAGCCCCCAACTATCATCTAAATTTGAACGAAATAGGACGACTAGGGCGTGAAAAAATGGAGCATAATGAAATTAACGTTTGCGCATGCACAGAGTGAAGTATTGATTTGGCAACAATGAAACTGACAAGGGACTGTCTAACAACTAGCCCGCACATTCCCTGAAAATGTCATCCAGATCGGATGAAAACTGTGGAAAATAACCCTGTTACTAGGATTTCATATTAGCGCATGTGCTGTTGCTGTTAATGATACAATCATGTTGAAATTGATATAATATGATTGAATTGTCATCCTCCAACTAAAAAACAAATTTGAGCGATATCGGAAGACTATTGCGTGAGAAAATGATGTGTGAGAAAGTGAGATAGGGGACCGTCAACCCTCTAGCTTGCACATTCCCTGACCATTTCATCAAAATCGGATGAAAACTGTTGAAAATAAGCTTGTTTCAAGGATTTACGGACACACGACACACACACACACACACACACACACACACACACACACACACACACACACACAGCAGACATATAGACACGGAACCAAAGTTGTTCAGAATGGTCTAAAACGTAAAATGCGAGTGGAAATTTTGATTTTGGAGACTAAAAATTGTTTTTCTTCCGAAAGTGAAAGCAATGCTTTCGCGAAGTAGACTTGAAGGCATTAAAATAAAAGTTAAAAAAAAACTAATAATAACTAAGGGAAGTTAACAAGGATGGTTTGCTTTGGATACTCGTATACGGACAGATCACTCGACTTCTTATTTCTTCGCAAACAATTCTTTTGTTTACGCTTGTTTGTTCCTCTACCATCTACCCTTCATCCTTCTGTCCATTCTTTCCAATCTCCCTCGAAAGAATCACTCGTTCCTTACTTCTTATGGTGGGTTGGTATGGGAGTATTGGAACGACATCATTAGCTGATTGCTTTACTTCCTCGGCGGGACTTTTCCATTCGACGGCAACAAACCCTTCTCATATTGACTCCCTTTCACCGCTATGTCAACCTCACCGAGGCTCAACACTCTTTATCTGCCAATGATAACACTGGAAAGCACAACGGCCTCACTTCTACGATATTGTTGTTTCGGTTGAATATTTCAACATTGGTGACCTTTGTGCTCTCTTGAGAGTACCCCCCCGCACACTCCTCCACTTCACATACCAAAAAGCACACACCATTCCCCCCGGCTGTCGAAAATACTCTTCGCTGCTCACAATTCTCCGTTCTTTAATTGTCCAGTACCCTAGAACCCTGTTTATTTATTTATTAGGTAGCCCGTCTTCGCAGAACATTCGTCCGTAAAAAAATTACCTATCAAACTGAGTGTAAGGTGCATTATCGAAATATAACTAGACGATGACACCTACCAAAAAAATAAATGAATTAAACAAAAATAATGAATAAATGAAAAAAAAAAGAGAAAAAAAAAACACCTTGAAAGGAAGGAAGAATTTTAAAACGTTCTAGTCATGCAGCATGAACGTATAAACAACTTTTCGTGTTATCATAATGTATAATGTTAAATTGTTTTAAAATTTGTGCTCTTTGTGTGCAAAGAAACTGTTAGCTATAAAATTTATGGCCAAAAACGTATTCTAAATAACAATCTATCATTCAAAAAGATATTAGACTTCTTATTTTCGTTTATACGTCCTTCCAGACGATAACTGTTCTTAGGATGGAGATAAAATTTCCATTATAGCGCCGAAACTTCAAGATTCCCAAACAAAAACATGAGTTTGTTAGCCAGCATTTGTTGAGGACATTAAATTGATTAATTTAAGAAAAAACCTTCTTAAAAAATCACTAAAAACGGCTAAAAATTGCTAAATTCATATTTTTAACAGAATTTCAGTAAATAGAAGTGCATCAACGATGAACTAGACCATTGAAAAATGTATGTTCAAATTTATGCTGAAAAATGTTCTTAGATTTCATCACTATTCCGCGAAAAATGGATAAAAACTGAAAAGAAAGTTAAAAATCCAGAAAGAAAATTTGAATCGCAGAATATAATTTAGAACGAGTTTTTTTGCCATAAAATTGGTAGTTAGCAATTTCTTCTCACTCGAAGCCAAGAATTTTCAAAACAATTTATCATAATGTAGTACGATAACTTATGAAAATTCACTCGTACGATTGCTTGACTGGAACTTCTTATTTTGGTAGTGGCCTTCGATCTCGTAGTTATATTTAGATAACTTGTCTTAGACTCCGTTTAATATAATTAAAGTAGGTAATTATGGAATAGTCGTGGAAGCAATATAATACAGGAATAATAAACCTTTGGGTCATTCCAAGTCAATTCAACACACACAATTTACCTCACCATATTAGATTTTGCTCAAATTTGGTATACTCATAGTAGGTGTTGAGACTAAGAAAAATACCAAATTTTAAATTTTTATCTCAAACCGTTTCTTAAATATGGCTATGTAAAACTTGCAAAATCTTGCCAAAAAACCATGAACGGATTTTATACTATTCGCTCTACGAACTGTCCTAATTGAGCTAGAGAGCTGGGGGAGGTCTCATTTTGTAGCTTTTTTTATGCTCTTTCCAGTGATATACAACAGGACATAGGTTCTAATAACAAAAATTTTTTCAAAATACAAATTAAAATTTTGATTTAATTTTTTTCCAAAAAGTACATAATTTAAAATCTTCAAAATATTCCTACAAATACTTAGTACGGTTGTAAACAATGTGACAAAATATAAATATGGGGTGATGATGGGTTCATTGTTAAAAAAAAATATTCCTGACACTAGTTTTCCACTAATAGCTCGGTTTTGACTAAATAATAAACATATTACGTACTTTTACCAAAGAGGTGAGCTATTTAATTAAATATATAAAGAAATACTATGTATAAAGGTAAAAAATATCAGAAATATTAATTCAAAATACTATCTTGTTAAAACAAAACCAATAACCATAGATATACTCCAATAAAAATTAAGTTATTTAGATTGTTTACTTTAATTTTATACAATTTAAACCAAGTTAAACAAAGCCTATTAATTAGTAAAACAATAATCTTGAACATTTCTATAACAATGAATTTGAAAAAGGTATGAAAATAGTCTACTTAAATAGTTATGTAATAATTCTGGTACAAACGAATTAATCAAAATTTACATAATATTGTACATATTTATCATGATGAAGTAGGTATACGAGTAAATGTAACACAATTGGTGCAGTACTAACGATAATGTAGATTAACACTAACCTGAGGAAAAATTAAGTTTTGAATTGACAGCAGTTTCCCTAAACATTATCTCAGTTTACGGAATTACATTTTGTAAAAGCCAGTTGGGTTTTCGCTAAGATCGCTTTCAGCTAGATTTACTTTTTTTTCTACTTTTTTTACTCTTAGATACATTTAGTTACCAACTCGTATACCTACTTCATCATGATAAATATGTACAATATTATGTAAATTTTGATTAATTCGTTTGTACCAGAATTATTACATAACTATTTAAGTAGACTATTTTCATACCTTTTTCAAATTCATTGTTATAGAAATGTTCAAGATTATTGTTTTACTAATTAATAGGCTTTGTTTAACTTGGTTTAAATTGTATAAAATTAAAGTAAACAACCTAAATAACTTAATTTTTATTGGAGTATATCTATGGTTATTGGTTTTGTTTTAACAAGATAGTATTTTGAATTAATATTTCTGATATTTTTTACCTTTATACATAGTATTTCTTTATATATTTAATTAAATAGCTCACCTCTTTGGTAAAAGTACGTAATATGTTTATTATTTAGTCAAAACCGAGCTATTAGTGGAAAACTAGTGTCAGGAATATTTTTTTTTAACAATGAACCCATCATCACCCCATATTTATATTTTGTCACATTGTTTACAACCGTACTAAGTATTTGTAGGAATATTTTGAAGATTTTAAATTATGTACTTTTTGGAAAAAAATTAAATCAAAATTTTAATTTGTATTTTGACAAAATTTTTGTTATTAGAACCTATGTCCTGTTGAATATCACTGGAAAGAGCATAAAAAAAGCTGCAAAATGAGACCTCCCCCAGCTCTCTAGCTCAATTAGGACAGTTCGTAGAGCGAATAGTATAAAATCCGTTCATGGTTTTTTGGCAAGATTTTGCAAGTTTTACATAGCCATATTTAAGAAACGGTTTGAGATAAAAATTTAAAATTTGGTATTTTTCTTAGTCTCAACACCTACTATGAGTATACCAAATTTGAGCAAAATCTAAAATGGTGAGGTAAAATTTAAATTTAAAGTGTGTTGATTTGACATGGAATGACCCAGTTGTGTAATAATTTGTAGCGCTTTTTAAACTGATTTCATGATATTAATAATGAATGTGTTCGATGACAACACACAATCCTCCTGATGTCAGTGAGTGCGGCATTACATGTGCTCTAAAACTATTGTAGTGTGGTATTATTGTATCTAGTTCCTGTATACAAATAGTGAAAAACCGTGGGACTGTCGTGGTAAAGACAGCAAGCTGACCAAACAGCTCGCAATATTGCGTTTTTCGTCATCCTAATTGGCTGGCTATTCACTAATTGGATGGTTGGCATTCAAAAACATATTAACCAAAAATCTATTTACGGAGGGCTCGAGATGGCCCCTAATCGGAATCTCGGACGTATGAAATGCGTATTGTTTGTTGTGAAATGTTCAATCTCTCTTTCCGAGGATTTATGACTCAAATAAACAACTGTTTCTAACTAGTGTCTTAATCTCTTCGCTGCAAGTCTTCTGATTATTGGGAAATCGCCCTATTCAAAGTCTTGATCGACCGATAACAAGCCCGCTTATGATCCTTGATTCGTGGCTGCTGCATTTTCAAATGACCATTTATCAAGACTAAAAGCTGTAGAAAAGATTTATATTTCTGATTTAGTAATGTCTACAACTGCTGTTGGCCGGGAAACTTTGATTAAAGATCAACAGAGAGATATCATCTGTAAATGAAAACCAGTGTGATGAAAATTTCCCAATCACTGTCGTGGACGGAATACTGACTCCAGCAAGGAGGTACGAGCAAGATTGTTGGCCGGGAACTGCGCGCATGTTGGACACTAGGACATGCTTAGGTCAAGACTCTCCACACCTCATGCTCTCCATGAGCCTTAAGAAAAGGATTTGAGTCCGATAGTGACATATGAAGCAAAATGTTGGGTACTAATGGTTCGTGATATGCGGCTGTTGGAGAAATGGGAGACAAAAAATTACAAAAGAATCTTCAGTCCAGCTCGCAGCTTGCAACAGTTTTATGCGAGTTCTGGTACTGTGGGAACCATGAAAGTACGTTACTGAGGTGGCTTGGACATACTTCACATGCTGACGCATTGAGAGCCTCTTGAGGTAGTTGACGGTCACCCCGGCGGACGTAGGCTCCGTGTCAGGTCGCGAATGGCGGGGTAGCAGTTCGTGGATTTTGCGAGACAGATTTGTGGCATCAGGAAGAATAGCAACTGCTATCAGAGGGACCGCAAAAAACGTTAACCACGACTCGTGAGGGTTGGAATCGGATTTAACAGATATCTCAGAGCTGCAGAACAACTACAAATAAATTTATTTGTGGCAACTTATCACCACAACTAAAGGCGATTCAAATTACTAAATGTTCCAGTTCTGCCAATTGGAGCATTTTGTGTACCCAAAATTGATTTACCATAAAATGTATGTAAGAAAACCCTACTTCAATATTATACTCTGCTATACATTCTTTCCAATTTTAGTTAGGATTCTAAACATTTGCATGCAGTTTTGTCTTTTTATCAATTACTTATATCTCATTTTAATGGAATTTTAGCACAACTTTCAGCACAAATTTTCGAATGCTCTAGTTTATCTATACTATTAATAAGAATGAAACTCCGTTTGTCTGTTTGTCGTGTCTATGCACGGCCAAACGGCTGAGTGGGGGGAGTCACCGAGTGGGGGGATCTTCTTGGGATTTTCCGATAGGGGGAGCGAGCAAATTTAAAATTTTCTAATCCCAGCCGAACCATGGGCCGTAGGGCGGGAGGGGGGTCGAAGTAATAATTAATGTGCGCTTTTTGGACTTCCCCATTTCCCCTACCCCTCTAAACGACCGTTGACAATTCCGGAAAAATACGGGTTTCGTAGGTTTTCCTACGAGGAAGACGACGGCGCGATCGGATCGCGAAAAAAGTATCGGGAAATGCGTCAAAAAAATGCGAGAGTACGGACCCGTTTTCTCGAAAAGTCCGCCGAAAAACTTGGTTTTTTCGGATTAAAATATCCCATAAAGGTACGTTTTTCGGAACGGTTTTCGCGGGCGAAATACAGCTTTGGGTCCGCCGAATCTGAATCCGAAATCGGATCTCAAAAAAAGTGACGGGCAGTCGGTCAAATCACGAGCGGAAGCGAGGGGAACCGTTTAATATGAGAAATTAATCGACCCGGGCCGCCCGTTTCACAACGTTGCTTACCAGAAGGGACCCTCACAGGGGGGTTCCCATTTGCACTTCTACGCAATACCTTGCGAGGCGAGCAGGTATACATAGGTACCTACCTTGCGAGCGAAGCGAGAGCCATTTCAACCGAATAAATACGGACTTTGTCCTACACATATACAGGTATACCTTGCGAGTGAAGCGAGCAGCATCCCCTACAGAAGTTTAACCTACCCTTAGGGATCTACCGTTTGCGAGCGAAGCGAGCATCATTCCCTACATGTTGGGTGGGCAGTATAACTTCCTCAAGCGAGCGAACGAGCAGCATCCCCTACAGAAGTTTAACCTACCCTTAGGGATCTACCGTTTGCGAGCGAAGCGAGCATCATTCCCTACATGTTGGGTGGGCAGTATAACTTCCTCAAGCGAGCGAAGCGAGCAGCATCCCCTACAGAAGTTAAACCTACCCTTAGAGATCTACCGTTTGCGAGCGAAGCAAGCAACATCCCCTACATGTTTCAATTGCGAGCGAAGCGAGCAACATGCCCTACATACCACACTTTGCGAGTGAAGCGAGCAACATTCCCTACATGCCACACTTTGCGAGCGAAGCGAGCAATTTAATGGGGGGTCCGGGGGGCTTGCCCCCCGGCTGGACGTGGAGGCGAGCGTAGCGAGCCGGAGCGGCTAGTATATGATAAACTTATTCATAGTAATATTCTGTTAAAATTATAACTGTAACAAAAGCATTTCGGAATAATTGCCGTTTTAAAAATTTTAATAATGTTATCTAAAGCAAAGTTTTCGCGAATTTTCATAAAAAATAAAGCTATTGAAATTGCTCTAAAAATTTTAAAATCAAAACTCTTGAAAATTTCTCCACTGAAATCCGTTTTGAGGCATTCTGAAATGAATCCTAGAGTTTAACTCTATCTCATATGTATATACATGTTTGTGTGTGTGTATGAGTGTGTGTCGTTCATCCTAGGATTGTGATATAAATTGCGTTCTTCCACCAAAAAATCAAGGTTTCCAAAAGAAAGGATGAATTCGTTTGTCAGCACTTTTCGAGGCCATTGAATTGCTAAAATTTTAAAAATTGTGTGAAAGAATGGCCAATAAAAATATCGAAATATGCAAAACATAGTAAAATTTATAGTTTTAGCACTAAGCTTCAGTAAAAAAGTGTATCAACAACGGAATAGAACAATAAAAAGTTTATACGCAAGATTATGCTGAATAGTGTATCTAGATGTCGTTATTGTCAGCTGAAAATTCCATGAAAACGGAAAAAATAGGAAAATCGAAAATCCTTTTTTGAATGGAATTTTGAATTTTCAACCACTTTTTTTTTTTAAGCACAATTTTGAAATGTGATAAATTTCATGCGCTTATAATGTAATGGCCTACAAAATCATCCTTTTCTTTGGAATTTTTGAATTTTTTGTCCCAGAACGGATTTTTTTATCTGCATCTTAAGGAGAGTTATCTCCTGGAATGACATATACATATATGAATAAATAAATGAATACTTAAATTACACCAAGTACGTCATATTAAGCTCTTAGTGCACATAAGCTCGTCTACAACCACTCTATGAGAGATTTTACACAATCGATTTTCTTCTCAGCCATCAGAAAAAGCAGTCAATCCCTTAGTTAAAATTTCGATTAGTTGGACATTTAGATCTTGTTGTACTTAGTTGAAACCAGTTTTGAAAATTCCTGAGTACCCTTACGTTTCCTAGGTTTTTAGAAAAATGGTTACTAAGAAGGTGGCCTACAGCTGGTGATCTTGCATTTTATATTTTCTCCCTTTTGGTTTATTATTTCCAATAATAAGCCTATGTGATCGTGTAGCAAAAAATTTTTATAACCCCCCCTCAAACTTTGTCACTTTACGTTTCAAGGTGCGTAGAATCCAAATTTGAAATGTCCGTCCGCCGTTCGCCGTCCGCCGTTCGCCGTTCGCCGTCCGCCGTCCGGGCCATAAAAGGCCTAAGAATTGACTTAAAAAACCCGTTCTTTCGCACATAGACTCCATTTGGGGTCTAGTTGGTCCTAACGTTTAACCATCCCGATCGCTTTACTCGCATAGATGCTATGGGCCAAAAAGGGCGAAAAAGTGTGTTTTTCTACGCGCGCACGCCTGGCACGCTTGGCAGGGGGTCACGGTGGGTGGTGAGGGGGGGTGAGCGGACGGTGGAGTGAGAGGAGGCGCCGGCGCCGCGGCACCTTGTGGTGGGTACGGCGCCGGCGTTCCTTCGAGGCATGAATATATTATGTTTTTTCTAGGTCATATTTGTGTGTTAATACCAATGCTTTTCCTACGCATATTTAATAACATATCCTCTCGACTTTTCGTACGTACTTAGATAATGATATTATTAAGGCAATAACTATTTGAATAGATTGGAGCTCAAATCGAGAAATATAAACATGCGTATATCATTATAGAAGTATAGGTTGTGGCAACTCGAAATAGGATACGCCGAGGAGTCTGGACGGGCCTTATGACGTACGCTAGCCAACTAAAACTATGATCATACTCAATTGAAAAAATAATAAACCTTTGTGAAATAATTTGCAGCGTTTTGTTGTGTTGATCGTGTAGGAGCAACGGGAGGTTTGCTGCCTCAAATGCATTCGATATTACCTAATTTTGTTTACCTGTTGTAAGTTTTATAATTGTTGGGTTCAAGGTCTTGCCCAGACCTCCCCACTACAAAGTTCCCTATGCCAGATAACGGGGTTCAATTGTTGACGATACTCTGTTACCATTTATAGCCGTCCAACGCTTTACCCGAACACAGTGTCCTTTTAACAGGGTGCGCTCGATGATGGGGAAGAGGAGAGGGGATTCAGTTTTAACGGGTTTGTTGTTCACCCACCTGAAAATTAAAAGGACGAGCCAAATCGTGTATTAATTGTATGACTCAACGTTAGCGAAGCTGGTGTTTTTTCCTGTTTTGCAGAGAGTTATTACAGAGTTTTTTGCTTTCCAAGGCCCCTCTCTCACGTCACGTGAATTCCCCGCACGGTGTCTTATCGTACCTGAAATTTGTCTACCTACCGTCCTTCATACTTCAGGTACCATATACTGTGTTATTTGTAATATTGTTACACTCCTTGTGGAAGAAGTATAAAACGAATTCGTCAATTTTTATAATGTTAAATTAGTTGATGTCGTCGAACATAGGAACGTTTCGACTCTGTCCTGTAAAAAATCCAGTCTAGAGTAGATAGGTACTATTAAATCGTTAAGGTATTCAGTTTGCAAACTTTTTGCGGTACCTACACCATTTTTTCTTCCTCACTACCAAGGTACCTACGAAAAAATTTGTGACGTCCAAAACAAAATTTCCACTTGCATTTTGCGTTTCAGAGCTTGCTGATCAATTTTGGTTCCGTGCCTGTCTGACTGTCTGTGGTAAATCCTTGTCACGCCCAAAACTGTACCAAGTATCAGTCCGATTCCGTTAAAGTTTCCAGGGCTTGTGCGAGTTAGCTCCTAGACGCCTTATAATTTTTAATGCCGTCCAATCAACAGTAGCCTGTGCGCAATGGCGAAAGTGAATTTCTCATAATGTCGATTTATCATAATCTGTTGGTCCGATTCTGTTCAAACTCGGTAGGTAATTGGGTAGGTATATGTTCTAGAAAAATTCCCTATCAATTATATCGCGATTTGAAGAGTAATAACGATTGCGCATGCGCTCTCTTTTTTCATCTCCGGCATCCTTTCAATTTTTCGCGATTATAAATATGATACATGGAGAAAATTCAAGCTTTGATGATTATTGGGGGAAAAGAGATAGTGGTTGGTTCGTAAAGTTTCAGCATCGGAAACTTTTTATTTTTTCTATCATCATTATTTTCTTTTTCTTCTACCAGCCTTAGACTGCGTAATGTTCGCGTTGCTATCTCACACACCACCAAAATCTGTCAATCTAAGTCGAGAAACAAATACTGCCCTCTAATAGTCCCCTCCCCCTCCCACCGCTTCATTGCCACCTATTTCGGTCAATTGTGAAAGATACGGCAGGCTATAAAAGGTGTCCAGTGGTAACAGTATACGATCATTCAACAACAATGGAACCCACGAACCGTTTCGGCTATTTAACGCATAACTGCTATCCCACAAGTTTAAACCTCATCTCACCTACCATTATTTCGATAACAAGTTGGTACCTAGCAACTGCTTCTTGGTTATTCATCATCATTCAAGCATAGTTGACGAGGGCATGAAAATTATATGGTCCATTGTTTTGAAACAAACAATCAAAAGTTTGGTAACTTGAACGGGCACGATCAATAGTAGGTACTGATTATCGTCAATAATTTAAAACAGACCATGGCTCAATAATAGCTCACGTTTAACTGTCAGAGCATACATTCATTCATTTGAATTATGACGTTTTCTGTTTCAAGGTAGTTGAGTTGAATTCTATCATATTCGTATTATGTTTATTTATCGAATTCTCGTATAAAATAAAGCTATTTTAATGGACCCAGAATTTTTAAAATACAAATTTTTGAAAATGTTCTTTATTAGAATTCGTTTTGCGGAATTATGACAATCAAATACTCGAGTTTAACGGTTTCACACGAACACACACACACACACACACACTTTTTTTTTTTTTTTTACAAATCTCTCATCAAAGGCGTAAGGGGCATACCATTAAATTGAAAAATAAACAAAAAAATGAAATAAATTTGGGATGACGCCCAAGTTTACTCGAAGCCGGCTTTACGGATGAAGGAAGTCGCAGGAGGAGGAGGAAGAGAGGAATGAAAGAAAGTGCCCCTATAAAATGACCACTAGTTGAGGTAAGAGCCCTAAGGACGCGAGTGGTGATACCATGGAGCACTCCCGCTGACATGCCCAACTCGAGTAACTCCGTGGCGCGTTTCCTTCACCAAACCCCGCGCCATGAAACGGTCGCTGCCATGACCTTGATGTTATTGAGTACCACACCTTTTTGCTCAGATATTGCTTGCCGCAAATCATTTCTATCATACATACTTATCTTAGCCCGCCAGGTCTGCTCCATGTACTACACGCTGCCACTGACAACCAGGACATCAAGGAATATGGCAGACCCATCGGGCTTGATAGCAACGATATCTAGCTTCTTGCCCCGGTCATTCGGCATGTGATATGGCCTCTCCTTTTCAACATCCCGACCGCTGGATGACCAGCGCCTGCTATTTGCGTGGCAACCGCAACATGACGTAGAATGCGGCCACCATGAGTACGAGGATACTGCTGCACCACATGGTACAGGTTCTCATTTTTACTCCGACAAGCACGGCAAAGGGTGGCTACTGTCCCGCAAGTACTCCTTGAACACCTCACCGAGGAGGTTAATGTAGCCACCGGAACGGCGAAAATGGCAATAATAGCCTCAATGCCCTCTGAAACCCATTCCACCCACTGGGTAGAGATGGGAGATTCAGAAACTGTCGGAGTTCTCTACCATCTACTGACTCATGCAGCGCAGCAGCAAACTCAGCAGATAAGCTTCCTGACGAAGTCACACACATACACACACACACCACACTACTCACTCACATAATTATGTGCATGTGTGTGTGTGTGTGTGTGTGTGTGAGTCCTTCCAGAAGATAACTCTCCTTAGGATGGATACACAAATTCCGTTCTTGCGCCTAAGAACCAAGCTTTCCATATGATAGGCTGAGTTTGTTAGCCATCACTTTTTGAGCACATTATATCGGTCAAGAACAGTACATCGAACTAGAACAGTACAAATTATTTTCAAAATTATGCTGAATAATGTACTTAAATTTTACTAATATTTACTGAAAAATCTAAAAAAATAGCTGCAAAAACAAAGAAGAGAACATGCAACCTCAATTGTAGAATTGCTAAATATTATGTATTAATTTCAATTTAATTTCATTCAAAGTGCTAACATTTTTAAACAATGAAACATAATATAATGATAAGTACGATAATTATGGAAATTCGCTCATATGGTCATGCTGTATAACTGTAACTTTTCGGTATGTATTGTTTATTAAAGGTAAAAGACATTTAAGGTAGAGACATGAACAATTAGCCTGAAAATACTGGTAGACAAATCAGGATGAAGTTCAAAAAGAGAAAAATTAAGCTGTATAACATCTAAAATGACGTGCGGTGGGGCACGTCGATTGATTGAATCCTATACGTACAGCCGACTAATCATTCGATCTTAAAAAATTGTGACCCCAAACTTCATGAATTCGATGTGCTCTTGGGTGGTACGTTTTCCTTGATTTGTTTCAAGTCTGCCTGATTAGCGGAATCATTGTGGTAACTTTTGGCGAAAAAAGAGAAACCCTTTCCTGTCCTCTAACAGACCCTCAGTGTGTGTGTCTGTGTATTATTAAACGAGAGGTTAAAATCCAAATTTGATGATTTTTCGGGAATGAATCATGGGCCCTATAGGGTCTCTTCTGAATTTAATCGCTGCATGACCAATATTGGTCTCTGAAATCTGTCTAAGAGCCATAACTTCTACAGTATTCATCAGGTCTCAATGATAATAAGTGAATCGGGATCATCTACTGCCTTCAAACATCTACTGGGAAAACGTGAAATTATTTTGAGGATCAATATTAATGCATTTTCAAGCCAATTATGGTGGAACTTCGAGAGATTATACATGTCACGCTGATTCTGCATGCGCAAGCGTTAAATTTGTGTAACAAGCACAATGTTTACAGTTATCGCATTCTGATTAATTTATCAAGGGTTATAAGGGTTGGGGTTGAGAAGGTATCCTATGAATTTCATTTTACTCGATGACGTTCATCACTTGGCTAAGATGCGTCCACTTTTGAGATTTCGGGGAACTAAAACTTTTATAGCAGAAGAAAAAATAATCTGTAAATAATGTACTACTAAGCGATCAATTTATGTTTATTTATTTTTTAACCACGATTTATTAAAATTTAAGTACGTTTTTAGCACATTTTTGAGAAAAAAATTCTGAATGTTCTAGTTCATAGTTGATAAACTTTTTCTAAATACTACTGATTAAATATGTCAAGAAATGTCTCAGACCGGATTTTAATTAAGGAAATGTTGGAAAACCTCATTTTTCACATTTCCGGAGCCATAGCCATAACCTCGCTTTCTACGTGTATTCGCTAGGAAAGTTAAATAGTGTCAACTTTAGATTGCGATTTCATGGAGACCGCTCGGTACAAGATGAAACCAATTGCATATGATCACGTGTGATGCGGAGTAACATGACACCAAAAATGTCGTGCTGTTATGCTGTGAACATACTGAGAGCCGGAGGTGGAAACCTCCGAAACTCGGGCCTTCGGCCTCCTGAAGTGTTGTATTATTAAACAGCACACCTGTTTGGAATGATAGATAGCGAACTGCTGATGGCAGAAGAAAAACAGAGGGTCTAGAATGAGAAAGAACAAATACCCAACAATGTTTTGTCCAAGCGAATGATATGATCAGGAATATATATATACCTAGATGCCTGGAATATATTAGGGTTTTGTTACTGTCATCAACTTAAGACAGAGCAAAACATATCAAATAAATATAATTTAACTTACCTTGAAAATTAACTAATTCAAATTTCAGGTGCTTTAAGCAGACATTTTGTGAAAAAAAGCTTTAAAAAAATACATAAATTTTAAATGCAAAATTGAAGTTTTAGTGTACTGTTTTTTTTTTTTTTTTTTTTTTTTTTTTTTCATAACATTTTCATTAACGGTGTATGTTTAAGGTTAATTTCCGGATGAAGTGAGGCTCTACTTTGGAATGATCTCCATTTGTGTATTTTCCTATTAATTTGTGACTGGAAACAGGCTGGATTGCCACTTCCGGTTTTTTTTTACCTAGCTGTCCGGTCGAAACTTGAAAATCAATTTGAAGGTCGAATGTCTGGTTTTTGATGGTTGTGACAATCTACCGATTGTTGTGATCAAAATTCTTGGATTTCTATAGTATATTTCAATCTTTCGATGTAATTTTGGAACTCAGGTGAAATAAGTAGAACAAGATTTCAAACAGTGGGATAATTTATTACGCTCATCTTTATGTCGCTCAAAAAGAAAGGTAATAAGGGGAATTTTTTCTATATAGCCTGTCGGTTGATTAGTTTCTTATATTTTTTTCTTTTAAAGATGAAAGAAATACCGCAGGGGAGAGAGAGGTATGCGGGATAGCATTGGATTAGGTATCAGTATAAACAATGGGATTTTATATAATATTGTTGCTATTAACGCAAATGGAAGAGAGACTCACCGTTCTGATGGTTGAACAACGATTAAGAGCAAGCGGGTACCAACGGGCACGTCGTTCCATTGAACGGTTCACCGTTATAGTTTTCGATAGCTGTTACAAGGATGCTACCATACGAGCTCAGCCGTCACTTCAAAACCACTCACCATCAAGGATGAGTTAGTATTTGACAAATTGAGCCAAAAAACTAATGTCCGAAATCATGAATATTTTATTCTTGTCGCATTCTTCTGTCTGTGGTAAATCGTTGTTGTGTCCAAAAATACACCAGGTTTTAGATTGATTTTGATCGAATATAATAATGAGATTGTGAAGATTGGCTCATAAATGGTCATCTAAAATTTTCACAACCGTCGGATCAATAGTAGCCTGTACACATTTGCTAATAAGAACATATACATGTGCTATAACGTTGATTTATAGTCTTCTATTCGTCAGATTTTGTTCAAATTCGAGGAATAGTTAGGTATATGTTCTGGAAAATGCCCAGTGCATTTATATAGGATTGGTTAATAACTATTGAGCGACTTCATAGAAGATGTGGGCCCCTAATAGTGCTTTTATGTCAGAGCCACAAAATGCATCCCCCTCTTGGACATCAATTGGCTTGTATACCACCAAGTTTCGTCGTTTTTGGATGTAATTGCGTGGACGACGCCGTGGGTGGATAGGCGGATTCTTTGTAATTAATTCGATATTTTGATTCTATATGTGTCATTTAGACCATCATTTATAACGCTTGGGCCGTTAACTTTTTTCTTTCGTTGTAGGAACAGGAAGGTGCACTAGTAGGAAGATTAGTGTTTTGATTGACTGATTTTTCTGTTTTGTGGTGTTAAATTTGGGACAACGCAATGAGAAGGAGTGTGAAACTGGTCCGAGAATTGAGCAGTTATCCACTACGAAAACAAGCCTAATCCAAGACCCGGGCAGGAAGGACAAATGAGGGTTACTATCAGAAACTCTGAGGGGCCTAAGGTCTTATCGTGGGAAAGGAGGAAGGTCGCCGTTATCACGTGAGTTGAGAACTTGGCAGCTTTGTCTGCACCACAACCCTCAACGAAACTGAGGAGCAGGGATATTTTCCTTCGCTCTTCCAACACCCCACTGTGTACGTTTCGTAGGTTGTGGAACAAGTCGTGTGGAGTAGAATATGATGAATACTACGCATTCAGCAATTCAACCTTTCGGCAAATTTTCGTAGAAAATGTAGCCATTGCAACAGCTTCATTTTCTACGGAAATGCGCTAATTAATGCGGAAATTTATGCTGAGTAGTATACTTAAATTTCATTAATATATGCCAAAAATTAGAAAAAAAAACGCAAAAAAGTTGAAAATCCATAATTTTTTTTGAACCTCAGAATATTATTTAGAACTAGTTATTTGCCATAAAATTGGTAGTTAACAATTTCCTTTTAGGTACTTAGTGCTAAATTTTCAAACAATTTAACATAATAGAATACGATAATTCACTAAAATTCATTTACACGATCATGGTGCACCACTGGCACATTTTTTGGTATGAAATTTCTACTAGCCGTTGTTAAACATTCCAGAACTTCCACTAGCTTCTCCATTACTCACCCTTTCTGTGTGTTAGAACCTCACCCAGGGCCGATCCATCAAGATGGACTAATTTAAAGATCTGCATGTAAGAGTGATTAACCTGGTTTTTCAGATCTTCTGCATGGATGAAGTTTTTGAATCTGTTCATTCATGGAATGAATTTCTAAATAATGTATGATCGATGATTCGACTTTTTCGCATACTCAACCTTCACGATTGATCATATTGGGATATTCTGTTCGGCGTTGACCATTAACGCCGAACGCAAAACGTAATTTTGATTTAGGTCCAGAAACAGAACATTCGTCAACTCTCAAACACAAGGTTTCCCAAAGATCTCTTCCTGACTTGAAATTACCATATATTGCGGGGAAACAGTGCCAAAAGGAGGTAGATCATTTAGAAAATCTGAAATAGTAACCTATCTATCAACCTCTAAAACTGAATGGAGCAAAGGAATCGAATTAAATTATCAACTACTAGCCGCTCCGGCTCGCTACGCTCGCCTCCACGTCCAGCCGGGGGGCAAGCCCCCCGGACCCCCCATTAAATTGCTCGCTTCGCTCGCAAAGTGTGGTATGTAGAGAGTGTTGCTCGCTTCGCTCGCAAAGTGTGGCATGTAGGGAATGTTGCTCGCTTCACTCGCAAAGTGTGGTATGTAGGGCATGTTGCTCGCTTCGCTCGCAATTGAAACATGTAGGGGATGTTGCTTGCTTTGCTCGCAAACGGTAGATCTCTAAGGGTAGATTTAACTTCTGTAGGGGATGCTGCTCGCTTCGCTCGCTTGAGGAAGTTATACTGCCCACCCAACATGTAGGGAATGATGCTCGCTTCGCTCGCAAACGGTAGATCCCTAAGGGTAGGTTAAACTTCTGTAGGGGATGCTGCTCGCTTCGCTCGCTTGAGGAAGTTATACTGCCCACCCAACATGTAGGGGATGTTGCTCGCATCGCTCGCAAACGGTAGGTCTCTAAGGGTAGGTTTAACTTCTGTAGGGGATGCTGCTCGCTTCGCTCGCTTGAGGAAGTTATACTGCCCACCCAACTTGGCAGACGTTTTTTTTCTGTTGGAAATTCTTACAAACAAATTAAATCTTATAAAACTATGTGGAACCACGAAAAGTTTATTAGTGGATGTTGCTCGCTTCGCTCGCAAGGTATACCTGTATATGTGTAGGACAAAGTCCGTATTTATTCTGTTGAAATGGCTCTCGCTTCGCTCGCAAGGTAGGTACCTATGTATACCTGCTCGCCTCGCAAGGTATTGCGTAGAAGTGCAAATAGGAACCCCCCCTGTGAGGGTCCCTTCTGGTAAGCAACGTTGTGAAACGGGCGGCCCGGGTCGATTAATTCCTCATATTAAACGGTTCCCTTCGCTTCCGCTCGTGATTTGACCGACTGCCCGTCACTTTTTTCGAGATCCGATTTCGGATTCAGATTCGGCGGACCCAAAGCTGTATTTCGCCCGCGAAAACCGTTCCGAAAAACGTACCTTTATGGGGTATATTTTAATCGGAAAAAACCAAGTTTTTCGGCGGACTTTTCGAGAAAACGGGTCCGTACTCTCGCATTTTTTTGACGCATTTCCCGATACTTTTTTCGCGATCCGATCGCGCCGTCGTCTTCCTCGTAGGAAAACCTACGAAACCCGTATTTTTCCGGAATTGTCAACGGCCGTTTAGAGGGGTAGGGGAAGTGGGGAAGTCCAAAAAGCGCACATTAATTCTTACTTCGACCCCCCTCCCGCCCTACGGCCCATGGTTCGGGTGGGATTAAACAATTTTAAATTCGCTTATACACCCTATCGGAAAATCCCAAGAAGATCCCCCCACTCGGTGACTCCCCCCACTCAGCCGTTTGGCCGTGCATAGACACGACAGACAGACGGAGTTTCAATCTTATTAATAGTACTAGCCGCTCCGGCTCGCTACGCTCGCCTCCACGTCCAGCCGGGGGGCAAGCCCCCCGGACCCCCCATTAAATTGCTCGCTTCGCTCCCAAAGTGTGGCATGTAGGGAATATTGCTCGCTTCGCTCGCAAAGTGTGGCATGTAGGGAATGTTGCTCGCTTCGCTCGCAAAGTGTGGCTGTATACATGCGATGTATTACAATTTAAATATGTAGGGGATGTTGCTCGCTTCGCTCGCAAACGTTAGATCCCTAAGGGTAGGTTTAACTTCTGTAGGGGGAGTTATACTGCCCACCCAACTTGGCAGACGTTTTTTTCTGTTGGAAATTCTTACAAACAAATTACCACGAAAAGTTTATTAGGGAATGTTGCTCGCTTCGCTCGCAAGGTACTGCTGCATATGTGTAGAGAAAAACCCGTATTTATTCTGTTGAAATGAGTCATCGAGTCCCTTCAAGATTCAAGTGCGTAGGCCTGCCCGCAACCTTGTGAAACAACGGCGGGCTCGATTAAGTTCTGCTATTAATTGCTTCCCCTCGCAATTTGACCGAGTTCTCGTCACTTTTTTCGATATCCGATTTCGGATTCAGATTCGGCGGGATCAAAGCTGTATTTCGCCCGCGAAAACCGTTCCGAAAAACGTACCTTTACGGGGTATATTTTAATGGGAAAAAACGTAGTTTTTCGTCGGACTTTTCGAGAAAACGGGTCCGTACTCTCGCATTTTTTTGACGCATTTCCCGATACTTTCGTTCGCAAACTCTGGCATGTAGGGAATGTTGCACGCTTCGCTCGCAAAGTGTGGCATGTAGGAAATGTTGCTCGCTTCGCTCGCAAGGTATGGCATGTAGGGAATGATGCTCGCTTCGCTCGCAAACGGTAGATCCCTAAGGGTAGGTTTAACTTCTGTAGGGGATGCTGCTCGCTTTGCTCGCTTGAGGAAGTTATACTGCCCACCCAACTTGGCAGACGTTTTTTTCTGTTGGAAATTCTTACAAACAAATTAAATCTTATAAAACTACGTGGAACCACGAAAAGTTTATTAGGGAATGCTGCTCGCTTCGCTCGCTTGAGGAAGTTATACTGCACACCCAACTTGGCAGACGTTTTTTTCTGTTGGAAATTCTTACAAACAAATTAAATCTTATAAAACTACGTGGAACCACAAAAAAGTTTATTTGGGGATGTTGCTCGCTTTGCTCGCAAGGTATTGCTGAATGATGTGTAGTGAAAAACGCGTATTTATTCTGTTGAAATGGCGCTCGAAAGGGAAAGTTCCATCCTTATACGCGCGCGTGCGTTGGCCTGCTCGCAAGGTATTGCGTAGAAGTCGAGTCCCTTCCGTTGTGAAATGGGCGGCAGTCTGGATTAAAAATGTAATTTTAAACGTTTCCCCTCGCTTCCGCTCGCATTTTGACCGAGTTCTCGTCACATTTTTCGATATCCGATTTCGGATTCAGATTCAGCGGACCCAAAGCTGTATTTCGCCCGCGAAAACCGTTCCGAAAAACGTACCTTTATGGGGTATATTTTAATCAGAAAAAACCAAGTTTTTCGGCGGACTTTTCGAGAAAACGGGTCCGTACTCTCGCATTTTTTTTACGCATTTCCCGATACTTTTTTCGCGATCCGATCGCGCCGTCGTCTTCCTCGTAGGAAAACCTACGAAACCGGTATTTTTCCGGAATTTTCAACGGCCGTTTAGAGGGGTAGGGGAAGCGGGGAAGTCCAAAAAGCGCACATTAACCGGAACTTCGACCCCCCTCCCGCCCTACGGCCCATGGTTCGGCTGGGATTAGACAATTTTAAATTCGCTTATACACCCTATCGGAAAATTCCAAGAAGATCCCCCCACTCGTAGACTCCCCCCACTCAGCCGTTTGGCCGTGCATAGACACGACAAACAAACAAACAAACAGACGGAGTTTCATTCTTATTAATAATAGAGATATAGATGAGTTTAGAGCAGAATCCTCACTTGATGCTTCATTGCGGTTTTAATGCTCTCTCAGGTAGTTTTCTAACAGAATGGCTCCACCATCATTCAATGTTGAAAACAGCTGCCTAATCAGGCAAAATGCCTACTGTGATTGGCAAAGGATCAGTGAGCAATTAACTTGTCCAAGTCCGAAAAATCATATTGTCTTCGGAACGCCTTATACCAACGTCCAGAAAGTTGGATGCTCAAAATATTTGTTTCAATTTCAGTTTACTCAAGATACCTAACTTGAGTACTGAGCTATCACGGAAGATTGGAAGGTGGAGTGGGGTAGGTAATTGCGATACAAAAGTTCTAGTCATGCAGGATGATCGTATGAGCGAATATTTGTAAATTATCTCAATACCTATATTAAGTTGCATTGTTTTGACATTGAAGCACATTGAGTGCAAAGAAATTGTTACCTAGCAATTTTATGGGCTAAATAAAACTCATTCTGAATAATATTATGAGATTCAAAAGAGACTTTTTTTTTTTTTTTTTGCTATTTTTATTGTATTTTCAACGAATACCTATGAAATTTAAGAATTTTTTTTGCATAATTGTGTTCATACATTTTTTAATGTAGGTACGAGTTCATTAGTAATAAACTAATTTCAACAAAAATTCTGCAAAAAAAAAAATATATATATATAGTTTTAACGGTTTTTAACTATTGTTGGCCACTGTTAGTGATTTCCTTTAGCACCTTTTTTGAAATATGACAAATTTTAAGAGTTCGAAAAGTTGAGTTATCATTATATATATATATATATATATATATATATATATATATATATATATATATATATATATATATATATATATATATATATATATATATATATATATATATATATATATACATTCATTAATAATGGTTCTACTGAACTATATATAATTATAATATATATATATAGAAAAAAATTATATATTTTATATAAAAAAATTATATATATTGCTTGCTTGGGACCCTCGGGTGTCGGGTTTGAGGAATGCGGGTACATTCTATGACAGCTTGAAATTGTCACAAATTATACTTCAATATGTAATCTAAGTAAGAAGGAATGCCTAGAAACATTGGGCGGGCGTGTTGAAGAGAAATTGACTGTATGGGGGGGGGGGGGGGTGGTATAAAGGAAAAAACCAATTCATCATACCAAATGAACTCAAATTTGTGAGTTAAGGCTGTGCAAACGCGAGGCCCTCGCTCGTCTTAGCCCGAGAGAGCGCTCTGATGATTGCGGGTTGCCGACTCAGTTCAATGGTAGCTCAACTGGCAGCGCCAGCGGCAGTCAGCAAGAGGGGAAGTTGATATCTCCCTCACCCATCCATGCCCATAAAGCCACACCGATACACCGCCGGCCAACCCCGGCCCAACCCCCCTCGCCGGCAACTGGCAGTCCTAGAGTTTTTGTTTTTATTTTTTCTAAACCATCGTGGAAAAAGCGAGTGCATTACTTTCAAATAAAATGATCGGTTTTTGTGACTGTAGTTAAGAAAAAAAAGGTTTCTTCATTATAATAGGAATGCTAAAAAAAGAAAGTCATCATTCTTTTCATACATAGGTTCATGGTATTTATCTGTAAAGATTTATTAACTTTTTGCGTCTTTCTTTATTAAATATTCTGCGACTCAAAATAAAGTTTAGAACTTTTGTCTTTTTGCGCAGTTTTTAACAATTTTTTTAAAAACAAATATTAATGAAATTTAAGTACGTTTTCCTTCCTATTTTTTTTTTTTGATAATATAATAATGTTCCAGTCCATTGTTGATAGGTAAACTTTGTTTGATTAAAAGTCTGCAAAAATAAAAATTCAACCATTACTAGCATTTTTAACCATTTTAAAGCAAAATTCTCGAATTTTTTCATCGCAAGGATGGCAATTTTATCTCAACCCTTTGAGGAGCTATAGTTTGGCACATAAATACATACACATTACATCTTACATAGCATTTCCAAATCGACTTCGACATTTTCCAATTAGAAATGTACACCTTCAAAATGGCATGATGAACAGTTTCTAGGTTTCGACATTTTCTAAACAGGTTTCGACATTTTCCAAATATAAAAGTAAGGAACAACAACTGTGACACCCTATAACATACAAATTGCCAATACCTACATTCTGGAAACAAAAACAAACTACATTCTTGAATTGGAATGCAATACCTTTTCAATCCATAATCTACCATTTAGACGCTCTCCTAAATTATAGAGTGACATGGTTTTTCGGGGAGATTTCTTCTCAGATTCACACCATGCCCAAATTTATTTGTAAAATGTTGAAACCTTTTCGGAAGGTGTCGAAACCCATTAGGAAAATGTCCATTTCTATTCGGAAAAATTTCGAAATCTACGAGTATTTAGACTTGATTAAGTTCGATGGAAGAATATCGAAATCTATTTGGACAACAATGTCGAATTCAATTTGGATTTGCTATAGGTATGTATTATATTTTTTCTCGCGTTAAACGGCGTACATATCGCTAAACCCTAAGATCCTTTCAGAATGCCTCAAAATTAAGAAAATTTTCAAAAATCATTGGAAGCAATGGCAATTGCTTCATTTTTTACGAAAATCCGCTGAAATCTCACAGCAATAGTAATTAGTGTCATTTAAAAACTATAAATAATTGCAAGAATCCAACAATTTATTTTTAGAGCTGAATATTATTTAGAAATTTTTTTGCCGAGAAACGTATAGATAGTTAACCATCACATGCATGCGTGTGTTAACGATCACATTGCATAAAAAGTGCTCAAATCGGTAATTAATTCAACATAAATGTAATTCAAAAAAAAAAAAAAAAAAAAAGAGAAAAAAAAAGGCTCATACGATCATGTTCATGATTGGAACTTTTTTTTGTATCACAACTTGCGGATCAATTTTGGTTCCCTGCCCATACCAATTTCGGCTTTAGTCCGATTTTGATGAAATATTTGAGGGTTGTGAAGGTTAGTCCCTTAGCTTAATTTTTGCAGTTTCCAACAGAGTTTGATAAGGTTTTCAGGAAATGTACCGGTTAGACGGCAGATGGTCCCCTTAGTTTTGTTGCTCATTAATCAATACTTCACTCTGTGCAGCGTATACATCCATCAAACATGAGATGGTCTATTCATCCGATCACTTTCATATTCTGAGGGTTGCTGGGAAACGACGGTTTGATTGCCCTACTAAAGTTCCATTACAATCGTATCATTATTACTGCTGATACTAAATTAGTTGTAACAAACATGACTTCTACAGATGCTGTAGATGGTATCTAATGGACTTAACAGTCCCCAATTCACTGATGGTTCTGTGCATGTGCAAACGTAAAGTCTATCAAACATTGCCTCGTTGCATATCACCAATTTTGCTTAAATCTGGATGCTAGTAAGTACGGAAGAGGCGATTTGACCGCCTAGATGAATTTAATCATGACTGTATGTCTGTGTAGTTTCAATCATACGATTTCTACGAATGCGTAAGTTTAGAGAACAAATAGGTAGGTACTCTATGAGGTTCACATTTTACATTCCGTTTTACATTCCACCCAACCCTAGGAATCCACCACAGTATCTCTTGAGGTTTTCTAAAACATTTCAATGATCTATACAATCATGTTATGGAGATGATTGACGTGTCACTCCCACCAACTCGACAGACGTAATGGGCAGTTCCAAGTATTTTATTTTAATCCATTAGAAGATTATGCCGATATTTTATTAAAAGGAAGATCCAGGGGGGGGGGGGGGGATCTGGAAGGTATTGGAAGATGGGAAGTGGCCTAAAATATATATATATAAAGAGAACTTAATGACGTCATAGGGGAACGACTACGACCTCACCCCGCATCCGACTGAGGGGGAACCTCAATGCAATTCTTTTTTTTTTTTTTTTTTAATTCCTATCGGCTTCTTGTCCAATCTATTTGGCAACCATCTGGGAGCTTACCCGCACAATCCCCTTATGGACAGGGCTCTTCGTAAGCACATAAATGATAGGGTTTGGTTAATTTTACATACTTCACCTTTTCATACAAAAAGCTTATTGGTAAGTAATGCAAGCATTACAGGGACGTCCCTACGAATGGGTTGTACATGGTTCTGCGAATGAAATACATGAAATAGCGAATAGATCGTGATTATTACTGGACATCAATATGTTACGAGCAGAACTGTTTGTACAAATTGGTTGAAAGTATCACGGTGTATCGGTAATTTCCCCTCCCCAACACTATGCAATTTAATTACTGAGAAAAGTTTCTCAGAAAAATTCAATTCTTCGCACAGACTAGTAAAATAATCGAACAAAACGAGAATCATCAAAATCGGTTAAGAATCGCGTAAATAGTAGGTACCATCACGCGCCATCACAAAAACTCGTCATCAAAAAGAAAAGATATCCCATCAAAAGTTTAGTACATCTATACCAAAAGATAAAAAATAATGATTATAGATAATAATAAACACAAATAATATAATGCAATTAAATTTAAAAAGATGACTAAAACCAATATGTGTCAGAATGGCCTACTCCTTTTAACCCCACCTATATTAAATCTGCAACTTCCATGGATACTTTTTACCCATGCCATATGCAAAAGGTGGTTCACTATTCCCTCCACAACTTGCGGGAGCTAATGGACTCGGACGGGAGAGTTATTGAATGGGAATCTTTCGCAGAGCTGCTGCAGCTACGGGAAAATGGAAGGACTGAACTTAGGGAACAAAATTAAAAAACAACATGTCAACTTTAAAACCAGAAAATGAAAGTAAATTTATCACACCAATTACTGAGCAGAAATGTGGCAGACGACATAAAATATTGTAAGGTAAAGCAGATTTCGGGCTTTGAGGAGTGTGAGGGTACTGTTGATTTCATCAAAATCATCAATGATTTCATTGATGTTTTAAACTCTAGAAGCATCAAAGAAAATAATTCAAAACAAGCCATCAATGAGGGTGACATTTTTTGCAAGCTTGAGAAGGCAGAGAATTACATCAGATCCTTGAGAGAAAAAAGTGGGAAACTGGCGCAGAAGGAATCCCAGAAAACTGGTTTCATTGGTTTCCTGATTTCCATCAGCAGTGAGAACTTTGTGCGATAGATTGGTAAAACATGAGAAAGTTTTAAAATACACACCCAGGCATAATGTTAGCCGGGACCATCTGTAGAGATTTTTTGGTTACATGAGAAGGAGAGGAGGAAAAAATGATAATCCGAGTGCCTATGAATTTTGCCATTTTTTTCAGAAAATTAATTATTCACAAACAATTACATGAAAGTGATGCCTACAGAGGAAATGCCGTTACCACTGAACAAAATTGATTTGCTTAAGATTATATTAAAGAAAGTTATATGAAAAAATTATATAAAAGAAAGTATCAATTTATCTACTCCTAAATCGAGTATGGTGGATTCCAGAGTTTTACGAGAAGAATACGACAATGACGACTGTCCCGAGTTACAAGAAACAGTTTTTCCGATTTGGTGTTGGAAATAGTTGAGTATGTTGCTGGATATTTAGTGCGAGCTCTAGGACGGACAATCAAATGTTAAGAATGTTTATCCACAGGTTCAAACGAGAACTGGCCTTTGAATCCAACTGTCAATTTTATTTCAATAAAAAACGGAGGAGAATTGATTCAGCGGTCATCATAAATATGTCAATCGAATATGTAACATCTGCGAAACAATCTTCAAGACTAACATCGTTTTAAAAAACAAAATCAAATGCAAGATCGACCACTACACTTACAAATTCGTTCCCCACTGCTCATTTATGAATATCTTCATTGAATCATCCCACTTTGCGGAGAAGAAAATCGTAGGATGTGGTTAATTGAGAGCACGGGAAAAGTTTATTTCACTATCAGGATCAAAAAATACATCACAGATTGTCCAGGAGCCAGGGCCGAAAATAAATAGTAATTTGAGGAGAAGGTTTGAGATAAGATTTTGAAAGTTTGGTCCGTTCTGAGTGAGAAAACTTTGTCTGCCATCTCAAAATTGGTGGAATACAAAATGGCGGCCTCATAAAGATTGGTTAATTTGCCCATTTTAAAGTTTTTTCTCTAATAATAACTGAACCATACATCCTACAGAATTTTTTATACTTAGAAAAGTTATAGAGCATAAAAAAAAGATGTTATCCCAAAACTCTGAATTATCTTTCAAAATAAGCGAATTATAAACAATTGAAAATCGGGCTAGTTTTGGGCTAGTCCTCTTCTCCCCCCCGTCGAGACTTTTTCCCTTCAAAATCACTTAGCGGCATTAATATTGGTCTGATTTCAGTCTTCTAAAGCTCATTCTGCTGAAGATTAAATACTTTCCAAGGTTTGCATCGAGTATAGTTTAGCTGAGACCTTTCCCTATGGACTTACAGTCGAACTATTGAATTTTGTGCCATTTTACACATAAAGTTAGCAAAAACGGCATTTTACTTTGTACTTCAATGAGAAACGGTCTGAGCAAAAACTTTTTGAAGCGAACTTTGGAAAGTATTTAATCTTGAGTAGAATGAGCTTTGGCAGACAGAAATAAGACCAATATTAACGCCACTAAGTGATATTGAAGGGCAAAAGTCTAGACGGAGGGCGGAGAGGACTGGCCCCAAATTAGCCCCTAGTTTCACTTGTTTGTAATTCGCTTATTTTAAGAGGTAATTCAGAGTTTTGGGATCGAATCGTTTTGTTTTTTTATTCTCTACAACTTTGCTACGTATAAAAGTTTCTGTAGGATGTACGGTTTAGTTATTATTAGAGAAAAACTTTTAAATGGGCAAATTA
Organism: Adelphocoris suturalis; assembly: GCA_030762985.1. Lineage (NCBI taxonomy): Eukaryota > Metazoa > Arthropoda > Insecta > Hemiptera > Miridae > Adelphocoris > Adelphocoris suturalis. Next base: position 21,231,848 of record CM061051.1, read on the forward strand.
AGCCATCTTAATGAAGCCGCCATTTCGTATTCCACCAATTTTGAGATGGCAGACAAAGATTTTCTCACTCAGAACGGACTAAATTTTCAAAATCTAATATCAAACCTTCTCCTCAAATTACTACATATTTTCGGCCCTGGCTCCAGGACACCAGGGAATCGAAGAACAAAAATTACGACAGAGGCTCAAAAACATTATTCAATTTAAAGTTGAATTTCTTCTTCTTCTAATTCTCATGAGTTCTTTTCTAATCCGCATGAGTTGAAGTTAGTTTTAAACTAATTGCTTGCAACATTCTATTTTTTCTGCACTTTTTTATCATTTGAAATAAACTATCTTAGTGGTAACAGATTCTTATGCTCATTTTATTTCACATGGTGGAATTTTTTTTTTTTTTAAATTTGGAAAACTGTAGTACTAAGGAAGTGTTTCCCGTCAGTAGCATGTACAATTTAGAAACACTTTTCGAGCGAGCACAGTGAATTGTCGCCGATTTCTGAAACTCGCGAAATTCCAATTTTTCTGGCACGGTTTCAAGCAACTCACACATTTTTTAAATTGTTTATGCCGAAATGGAATCGCATATGCTTTCCAATGATGACCATCTATTTGATTTTTTTTATGAATAAAAATTGGTTTTCTAGCCAATTTTAGAAGGAGGAACATAATTTATGAAAGTAAAAAATTCCAGTCATGCAGCATCATCGTATGAGCAAATTTTCTCTAATTACCTACTATTAAATGTTAAATTGTATTGAAATTTGAGCAATTTCAATAGAAAGAAATCGTTAAAACTCGGCCCTTCGGGCCTCGCCAGAGGACAAGCCCCCTGGACCCCCGGATGGTTACTGCGTAGATCCTTCGGCTAAAATTCAAGAAACATGGAACATACTTTAGCCGTGTTTTATCTGTATGCTGTTTGCTTTTACTATGAATTTAGCTCTTTACGGGCCTGCTTTTCAAATTGCTCGTCATTTCATTCACCTCTTGATGTCCCAAAGGTATTCTTATTATTAAGAAATCGAAAACATCTGAAACGTCGAAGAACACATCGCAACTAAAAGCCTAGGTTACTAAGATCCTTTGGTTACTTTTTGGTAAAAACGATGATTTTAGTTATAACCTAGCACTTTCCAAGTTGAAAAATTAATGGCCTTGTTTTGTAGTAGAGTTCTCGGAATTGACAGTTGGACTAAATTTTTTAATGAGCCGGGTAGGTACTAACAAGTTACTTAAAAAAACTCGAACTCAGAACTGCCCTTTTCAGTGAGAATGACCCATATATAAATTTCTCCCTTGAGGGGAAAAACGATAGATCATGGACATGCCAAAGTTGTAGACATTACTTTACACTCTGTTGGGATGATGGAAAAGTGAAAATGGTCATTACTTTCCACTCTGTTGGGATATTAAAAGTGGACAGTACTTTCCACTCTGTTGGGATGTTGGGAACGTAAAAATGGACATTACTTTCCACTCTGTTGGGATGTTGGGAACGTATAAAATGGACATTACTTTCCACTCTATTGGGATGTTGGGAACGTAATAATGGACATTACTTTCCACTCTGTTGGGATGTTGGGAAAGTAAAAATGGACATTATTTTCCACTCTGTTGGGATGTTGGGAACGTAAAAATGGACATTACTTTCCACTCTATTGGGATGCTGAGAAAGTAAAAGTGGACATTACTTTCCACTCTGTTGGGATGTTGGGAAAGTAAAACAGAAGTCTAGGAAGGTTAGTCGGTTGTTGAGGAAGGCGGAATTAGGCTGTACTTCATTTTTTTACTCCAGTTCTACAAAAAATCACCCTGTTGCCATGGTGATGCTAACCTAATGGGAGCAGTTAGGGGGGGAGGGAGACGATCGAGGGGGCGGTCGCCCGGCCTTCGGGAGCAGAGTGGGGGATAGGCTTTCCCCGCCACGTCCTAGCAGTTTGAGATAAATCCGCTAGGGGCGCAGTTTGCAGCTCCAGTTTTACCTATTTTCCAAACTCGTAAATTGACCGTTTTCTTTTGTGGAGCGGACAGAGGATGGAAAATAGACTCCAGCGTGATTTAAATCATGCAAATCGGTCCACAAATGCCTGAGAAAGTGTTAAAAAACCATGAAATCTTGACTATTTTCATACAATTTAAATTCAGTTTAAAATTTTCTTTCCTCGAGGAATAACTACAAACGAAATTGAACTAATCAAGCTTTGGAGTGTGAAAATTGATCAACTACTTAAAATGTTATGATAATAAAACCTCCTGAAGGAGGGTTTGAACAGCCTTAAAGTTATAACTTGGTTATAACGGGGTTGGGGAGATGTGCAAGTGCTATCATTCGATTCAGGGTAAGAATAATACGTTAAAACCGACCCCAAACTCGTATTTTTACAGAAGTACAGGTTTCATGAAAACCTTCTATTTCATTGAAGAAACCGTGTTTTTCAACATTAAAACATAGTTTTCTCCCCTGATTGGCAAAGTTAAAGTAAAATTGACTACACCACATTGAAAGGTGAGATTACGGCGCAGTTTTTACCGTTCTTGCACTTAGAAAAAATATTGGTTTTCATAGTTCAAATCCCGATTGAGAAAACTCAAGGTTTCCCAAATTTTCTTTTCAGAGGTGCTTGTCATGTCTCAAACACTAATTGTTAATAAAAGTTAGACATTCATCTGACATTAATATTTTTTTCAACGGTATCTTGAAATTTGAATTTACACAGCAAATTAAGGGAGTTATAATCGTTTTAGTGATAAAAGGTCGAAAACATGAGAACAATCTTGAAAATTGAATTACTCCAAAACTTGGCGTTTAAAAATACATATCTAATGGAAACTTTCGATCAGAAAAGAGCCCTTGAATCGATTCCTGGCCGGTGTTCCACCCTTAACGTTTAACCCTGTATAATGGAAAGGGTGGCTGAGATTAAACGATAATGTTTCTATTGTATATTTGAATGTAATGTAAATTTAAAGTTAATTTGTGTGGTGGAGAAATACTCGATTACCAATGATATCCGAGCTCCTACCAACAAATTTTTATCTAATAAAAAGTTCAATAACTGAAAATTAACTTTTAATTACATATATCGTAGCCCTAGTCGTATTACCCCACATGGTGGCGACATTACCCCACCTAGCTGAGGCAATACCGCTAATTTGAAGGTTTGTGAATTTTTCAATACTAGAGACTTGGAATTGGTCTATGAGCAACCCACAATCGATCGGTCGGTTACTATTCTGTCACGTGGATGACATACGGTGAAAATACACACAAAAATTGGAGCAACAGAGCAAATTTACTTCCGGGTCGCGGTATTACCCCTCTGTATTGTCCATTTTAATCAGCACAAACCCACTTAAGGACTTTTGAATTTAGAGGATATTCGTTTGATGACGTAACACAATATTATTGTACAGCGATGGTGCCCACTTAAATCGAACAGCTAACTTACATACGGAAGTTTGATGAAAGTCTTGGGAGGGACCGATGTAGCGTGTGGTTTCCAGTAAACCAATTATCAAGGCTTTCTCAAGCGAGAGTCTACTCCGATGTTGAAAGCGTATAAAAACCACCAAACTTTTTCATTTTCTCATCAAAGTACACACGAGCGTACGCCAATGGAAGTGTCGAAAAAAGAGATTTTCATCGAGTTGAAAACTTGATCTCAGTATAAGACTCATCCCCTGAAATTCAATTTGCACCTTTTTCTCCTCTGTTCTTTCCCTTCCTATTCCCGATGGAAAGGAAAGAAAGTTAAGCGCTTTTCCCAAATTCAACGTCATAAAACGTCTACTTTCTGTTAAGCTCGGCTCCCAGTGAATTGAATATTATAATGATCTCAAAGTGGGAATGGATGGGCCTTGGATGCGACGTGAACTAACTAAAATTCAATATTGTATAGTACCAATTTCTCAAATTGCTACCTGCTGGAAAATGAAAATTTTACCGAGGAAAGATCTGTGAAATACTCCAGTGAAAAGACAGAAGTGTTTGCCGATCACCATGAAAAAAACATTTGCTCGCTAGCTACATGTATGATGGAGAACGGCCGTTCATTACCTCATCCACGGATATTGGCATCATACAACCAGTTACTCCTAATAAATCAAAATATGAAATTCGTGATCTTGGGGGTTCAAAAAGTTCCACTGCCGCCCGCACGATCAACCCAATCATTTTTGACAAACGCTCTTTAAAGTTCTTCTCTCAACAACAAACAAATGCTCTTTAAAGTGGGGTCTCTTCAGCAAGAAGAGAGCCAATATTAGGTTCGGTTTGAGGCAGTTGGGAAGCCCCTTGCTTGGAAGATTCAGGTGTCGGTGGCTGAAGGACCTTATCCAGGGAGTTGTACGAGCAAAAAAAATATGACCAGTCAACAGGATAGAAACCTACGACCGTTATGCTAACCGATGAGCTACTACTCAAATATTGCTTCAGGGGACAATCACAGTAGCTATACTTCACCATTCAGAAGCGAAATGCGGAGCGGGAGGTAGAAGTTTCTCATTATAACCGCTAGGAAGCGCTGGTGTCATGGGACAAACCGGTAAGGGGCTAGATCCTCCTCACTTGATAGCTACCGCAGTCACCCATATCGGTTGGAATATCTCACAATAAGTCAGTAAAACAGCGCAAGTAATCAGGGAGAGTTCGTGATTCGTACGTAAAGGGTATGACACAACCCTAACTTTCCCGATCGCCCGATATCAGATCGAATCAGCCCGCTTTTATCATACAAAAACTGATATATAATACCGAGTGGCACTTGATAGAAGTTATCACTTCGCCCACTAGACTTCAACTGATTCTGATTCGCATGAAATTATCGGCTATGTGAAGCTACCTGGATGAAAGCGAGATGAGTATTTGGACCGAGTATGCGAAAGAACTTGGTATTGTATAAGTAGGTAACTTGAACAATCATGTACAAACAGTTCCTGAGCAACAATCAACACACTCCAATGAACAACCAACAAGTCCTGTTTTGAGAGTGGATATTACATTCTGGAAACTCCTACCAACAGGTACCCGCAAGGAGTGTCTTTCTTGTCTCTTTATTTATTTCTCTCTCTCAATATTCCCGTTGTTTATTTAGAGAGCCAGTTCTGTCTTCAGCGAGGATGTTTGAAGACTGTTACATCCACTTCTCTCTATCATTTGGTCTGGTTTGGTTTCAGTTCATCTTTCCTAAGCGACTTACTTCCCTTTTCGGTAAAAGGACAGATAAGCATTTTTTATACTGAAATGAAAAGGAGCTCAGATACGTTTGTCGTAAGGGTCCGTGCGATATACGGAGGAAGAAACACTCTTCTCTGAGCTTCGTTCGAGTCATGATAACTTTACACAAACGAACATTAATACTTGGTTTAAACCCATATTTACTAAAAGTTGGTCTTTCTATACATACTGTTCATCCTAACGTGGGTCACTCAATTCTACTTTTAGTGTTTTAATGAATCACACATCATTAATGTCTTAGGAAACACGGCAATTGTACAGGGTTACCGATGGTCAGTTATAACGTAACGATTGCAAAATATAGTTCAAACATAACTCAAATCACGAACGTTTGACGTCAATCATTGTTAAATAATTGAAAATCGAGTTTGGTATCGTTTTCAATAGTTACCGTAACATTGAATCGACTGAAACCCTTTTATGACGAAACTTGTCTTAACAACCACCATTGGTTGCGAAAATTTTTACATTACCTCAAACTTAGTAATTTCTTTTAGCTAATTTCTTGACTAATGAACTCTCGTCTTTCCTTTTGAGGAATTTGATTGTTGTTGCAAAATTTGACCTTTTTCTCAATCCTAAAAAGGTAACGTCTGGAATGACACACCCACGTTTTTTATTATTTATTTATCTATTTATTTGTCTATTTATTTATTTGCTTAAAACCACTTATTGCCTCTCCCCCTTGAAAATAGGTAGGTATATAGTCATTTGAACAGAAAGAATCGTCTTCAAAATTTGCATTCGAATCTAAGTTTGTTAAGTAATGAAGTAGAATAAGAACTCTGTTCTAACAGGTAGATGATTGTGTTTGGTAGTTTTAATAATGTCAAGATCCGAAAGACTGGACTTGATCAGAGGTCGAGAGAAAGTAGAGTTAGGAAGGAACTTTATCAATGGGGTAAGGGAGGGAATTATTTAGAAGGATTCAGGCAGACCAGAACAAACACGTGACAGGAGGAAGAAGGTGGGTGGAGCGCCCAAGTTAGCTTTGTTAGATCATGTGGGCGACACTCCTGGAAAACAGAGTGCCAAGTTTCATAGGGGGCTTTGGATGGCACAAAAGTGTTTTCTCAAGAACTGAACGTAAAGGACAACCATCTCCTCCGGAACGTCTATCAGTAAATCGCAGAGAATTCCTCAAACGAATAAAGGTTCCTGTTTTTATTGCAAAAGTCGCCATCGAATTGCCGTTCAAATTGAACGAAAATTGATTTTCGCTTTTCTACGAATCAATTACTTCTATAAATCAAATTCTCTTAAATAAATTTTGTTTTTTCTGAAAAAGAGATTCGATGAGACACCTTAAGTTACAGATGGTGGTTTGATAGAAAATAAAAAAGTACTCAGTCACGCAAAATGACTAATACAGCGAATTTTCAAAGGAAAATTGTGGATAACATTCAATTAGGCACTTCAATTCTGATCATTGAGGCCAACCATGTCCTGAATTAAACTGAGGGGACAGCCGTGTGGCGAGATCGCAAAGACAATTTCAGAAAATGCAGCTGAACTCAACAATTCGGTAATTAAGGACATTTTTCACCTAAAGATAGATTTTTCTCACTTGCTATGATTTTCAGAGCTCTGGGAGTGGGAAATACTTCGACTGTGACACTCTACATGCCCTTTTCTACATGCCCTTTTGACAACAACCGATTTTTTAGCTTTTTTTGCGCCGTTAAGTTGTTAATTTCAGCCTGAATTTCTGGTATTCTTTGATGTACGAAACGGATTTTAGGGGGTCCTCGACCCTTACTACCCACTAAATTTTGAAGCCATCTAAATATCTCATTTTTTCGTTGAAAATTTGCTAAAAGGTTTACAAAATCACTGGAATATTTCGGCGTTAGGTGTCATCAGAACGTGTAACGAAGTACCTACCTAGTATAAATTAGTATTAGAGCACAGTAGCTGGATAGAAAATCCACTGATTTCATTTTCTTCTCTTTATTTTATGGCACTAAATAATAGATTAATATTTAGCTTTTAATTAGTTCTTCACTATTGTTCACTTTAAATTCACTTTCAGCTAGGTGTACTACACGATTAATTTTTGAATAATAATAAAAAAATGTTTTTCCCTGATCACGTGATTTTGAAATCAATTAACAGGTGTGAAATTATAACTAATTGATTAACGTTAAATTCGGACCTGAACAGGAATTTATAAATGAAACTGAAACTATAAAGTGCTAACATCCTCCCACCTTGCTCACGTATGCGAGCAACCTCTACTAGGCTCTCTTTTCACTCATTTAATCTCTGTGGTTTCTTGACTATATACTTCAACGAGTTAGTGTTCTTCTTCAGTCTTGATGGCGGGACAGTCTTCACTCTTGGGCCCGACTCACATAAGAGACGACAAATAGAGGCGCGGTGCAGGTGCACCGTCACACCAGTGAGTTTAATTCACACATAAGAGGTGGAGGTGTGGCGTTGGAACGGCTAATATAGGCAATTGTTGAAGTGCATAGGTCTAAAATGTTCACTGACGACGAGAGTGATGACTCGGTCATGTGTTGTAAACAAACTTTAATACTTAAAAAAAAAAATAAAAAGAAAAGTTTTGCCACCCTTTGTTGCCAGAAAAAAAGCAGGAATGGGATATTTCTCGTCATAGAGCTACACATGAATCCAGAAAGGTTCCTGAACTTTTAAAAGATGTCACATGTATTTTTTATGGAATACAGTAGAATTCGCAAAGTTTTCGTTGAAATCTGGATCGCTCTGCGTGATTATTCTGGGAGGTTCCCAAGAGGCGCGCTCCTCCAAACTGACTCGAGTGGTGTGGAAGCGGCACGTAAGAGGTGAGCGGGCAAGTCCCCGCACATTGGACCATAGGTTTACATGGAAGAAGCATCAAAGCGGCGTACCTCTCACATCGCATGCACTGCGCGTCTGCTTGTTACCTCTTATGTGTGAATTGGGCCTTGGTCCTTCCATTTACATTCTTCCCTCGTTTGTCAGCTTGCTCGGGCGTATTCTTTTCCGAACCCATCGATAGGAGACGATCATATTCACTTGAATTCACCTCCAGTGGATACAGCGATTGAAATGCCCTATCCAGTTGAGATGTGGCAATGCGTACTTTGGCTTCTCGATGCCGTCCGTCTGGTCCGGGATATAATTCAGTGATAACCCCTAAAAGCCAGTTGAGTCGATGTCGTCCGCACCAACCAATACGACATCTCCTACGTTCAATATTATTTCCTTTCGCTCTGATAAATTAACCAACATTGTCAAATACTCGTTACGGAAGCGTTGCCTTATTTCATCTTGAATTTTTTGTAGATAATTCAAACGTTGTGAAGGCTCCCTGCGTTCACCGCATTACTATCAAGTACTTCACTTCCTGACAAGTTATTATGGATAAAGTGAGTAGGGATCAAAGGTTGAAATTCACTTGTATCCTGGTATAGATAACAAAGAGGCCGGACATTTAAGGTAGCTTCACAGTCACATACGACGCACAGTGGGACAAAATGCGATTCTGGCTGGAAAAAAAAATATTTTATTGGCTATTCTTATAGAAAATTTCACGCCGATTCCGAATATACCATATGTTTCTATACCTAACATAGCTCTTTAATGGATGTTTCTTGAAAAAACCTCGAAAAAACACGTTTTTTGAAATATTTTCCCATTTTTCATCCTTAAGATGTACTGAAAACGTTTTTTCCTCAATGGAAAAGTTATAGAGAATTAAATTCTGCGTCAATTCGTCACCAAGGAAAGTAAAACGTTTGGTAAAATAAGGAAGTTATCGAATTTCAACGTTTTCCAAGACCGGAAAATACCATTTATTGCGGTGTATGTGAAAGTTCGTAACAACCTAATAAACTGCTCTCAGCAAACAGAAGAAGACATCAAGAGAAAGTTGTCTAGTTTTTTCAAAATTATAAAACGATATTGGATTCAATGCAAGCGAAATTTAAATTTCCTTTGCGTTTCACATGCTGACGGGGTAGATGGTTCGATTGAGATTTTTGTCTCAAACATCGACGAACATACCGGTAGTGAAGAACTCGCTCCTAGCAGTAGCAGTGGAGTGGAGAAAGGGCGACCGTCAAAAAACATCAACAGCAGTAGAGAAAAATCGAAAAAAATAAAGGTTGAGAGGATAGCTGAGCAGCATTCTTTACCGGAACTTTGTTTAGCGACAGAGCGGAAGCTGAGAAGAACGGGGAAGAGGGATGCTGCGGACCTGGTAAGGGATATTATTGTGTCACCAAAATGTGCTACGAACGTCAAGAGAATTTGGGCAGCTATAGGAATTTGAAAAAACCGTCACCATACTCTCCTGAGGAAGCTTTATCTATGATGATTTCATCACAGCTGTCCAAACACCAGTATTTGCTGTTGCAACAAGGAGAACTGAATAAAGGGGTGCACTTATACCCTTCGTACCTCAAAATTGCAGTCGCGAAAGTTTCAAAAAATTTAGAGAGCATTTTTCTAGAAAATTCTCTAGAGTAGATTCAAACAGAGATGTTTTAAACAAATTACTAATTTCTTCTGATCCACTGATCGTCTCCAAGCCGCTCCATTAAAAAATCAGAAGCCTTTCAGCGACGAAGTGTCTTCTCTTCTGAAAAATCATCAAGACACTAACAATGCCAATCTTGCCACCAGTGACGATGATATTTCCACCAGTGACGATGATTTGGCACTCAGTGAATTGTCCTTGTAAATATTGAATAATAAATTAAATCATGTATTGTTAATCGTTCATATACACCTAGTTGGTCATTCGTAATTCTAAGGTTCCTCATACATTGAAGGAGGTTTTTCCACCCAAAAAATCTGTTTATCGTTATATACTTTAACTGTTGGCCAGACTTCGCAGTGATATTTCTTGCTCTCGAAATTGATTTCACTTTCAAGATGCAATAAATTTACGGTTGGGTTCCTATGACTTTGAGGCAATTATACCAGAGTTTTGGAACACTTTCACAACGTTGACGAGGGAATCGTGATTACTTGCAAATATTTGCAGCTTGAATTGGTTTCGCGGTGTACCATAATAGTTGTTGAACGCATATATGAAGGACTGGTGAGGTGATGATAGGTTCCTGGGAATCAGCGAAGTGAAAAAGTGGAAAATAGAAGTTGTCAAAAACTTTAAAACATCATATCTCTCCTAATTATTGGTGTTTTTCAAAAAAATTGGTAGTCAATCACTGCAGAATTTGATGGTTTACAACTTTTGTTCTTTGTGAAAGTCGATTAAATATCAAGTTTCACTTCTAATACGGCAATAAATGGTATTTTCCGGTCTTGGAAAACGTTGAAATTCGATAACTTCCTTATTTTACCAAAAGTTTTACTTTCCTTGATGACGAATCGACGCAAAATTTAATTCTCTATAACTTTTCCATTGAGCAAAAAACGTTTCCAGTACATCTTAAGGATGAAAAATGGGAAAATATTTCAAAAAACGTGTTTTTTCGAGGTTTTTTCAAGAAACATCCATTAAAGAGCTATTTTAGGTATAGGAACATATGGTATATTCGGAATCAGCGTGAAATTTAGACAATAAAATATTGTTGTACAGCCAGAATCGCCCCACTGTGCGACGTGTTTAATTCTTCATAAGTTAAGATCGATTTACCTAGATTTCGTCTTAATGGATATTTCATGAGTCCGATTAGTCGCTCCCACCATCCTCCCCACCAGGGTGAAGAAGGTGGGTTGAATTTCCATCTAATTTGTCTGATAGAGGTATATTTACAATAATTTTGTCCCTGTCTAATGCTTGAAAAACGTTATTCTTGCCAACAAAATTCGTTGCGTTATCCGAATAAATTATTTTTACCCGCCCCCTTCTCGCTATAAATCTCCTCAACGCTTGGAAAAAGACCTCAGTGGGCAGTGATGTGATAAGCTCGAGATGAACTGCTCTATAAACAGCACACGTGAATAAAGCTATCCACACTTTCGTATTATTTTTCAGACATAATGGTCCAGCTATATCGATTCCCGTGTCTTTAAATATACCACCAAGTTGCACTCTGTCTTTTGGTAGGGGTCCTATAGGATGCTGCTTTAGATTTTGATTTTTGACATTTAGCGCATTTCGCCGGGACTGATCCAATGGATTCCCTAGCTTTTGTTATCCAGAATCGCTGAAGAATCATGCACATCAATATTTGGGCCCCAACATGTTTTGCTTTTTTGTGTTCACTCATTATCAGTTTGTCTACGATAGAGTGATGGGACGGGTGTAGAATAGGTCGCGTGAATATTCATTCATCATCATCAATAGAAATAAGCCTTGACTTGATTCAGAGCAGTCCTTAATCATCGGGGTAGCTATGTAACCGTTTTCACATTTAAGAATCAGATTTCAGGAACCCTTCTGCTTGCACGCATAGAAGCACGCGCTGCTCCGCTTCCTCAATCTCATAAGAAAGAATTTATTCTTTTTCTCGGTTGAAAATTCTGTTTTAACTTGTATTCTAAACTCTCTGAGGTTTTTAAACTTTCTTAAGCCTCTTCTAACCCATGCAGCAAACCGAATGATACGAAAACATTACATGTGCCATACCGAATGATACGGTTACATGTGTGACCGAAAAAATGACCGTTTTACGTTTCTCTGAGAACGCTTCCTCTTCAGGAGCCTTTTTTTTCTTCTTTTTTTTTTTTAACAACGACTGCGTGCCAGTCTTTGTTCCAGACCCCCTCTCGAAGGTAAATCTGCAGGGTTTAGCTCACCCCGTACGTGTTTCCATTCGGAAGTAGTTAATTTAGCAATTTCTCTTACACCTGTTATCCACCTTATTTTTCCACGTTAACCAGGTATGAACCACAGATGAGTCACTCAAAAAATAAGATTTGTACTCGTGCTGTAATGATCTTTTTATTTCGTTGTACAATTGAGCTCCTATTAACGCCCCCATCAGCTCCATTCTAGGTATGGTTAGCTTTTTTAGAGGTGCTATGCGTGCTTTGGCCGTAATAAGTTGCTCTGAGACTCCTTGTGCAAATTCAATTCTCAGGAAGATACATGCAGAATATGCCGCTTTGCTTCCATCAGTAAACACGTGCACACTTACAGAAAAGAATTCGGTCGCTGGCATGAACCATCTTGGAATTTGACAGTTATTTAGCCAATGAATTTCTGTGAGCCAAGGTTCGACATTTTCAGCGATATGTTGTGGAAGTTCATCGTCCCACCCAATTTTTGTTTCCGATGATTGTCGAAGATGTAATTTTGGGATTAGTGTAGTAGGACTAGTAAATTCTATGGGATCGAAAACCCGCTGAGCTTCTGACAACGACTTCCGTCTTGTTAGCGGTTTGTCTGCCAAAGAAACCGAACTAACATCACAACATCGTGAGTCTAACTCATAGTTCTATAGAAGTCCCAACACTGACACAGTTGCTTTTTCAATGAATTCTGTCTCCTACTGTTTTTTTTTTTACTGCTCACCCAACCTCGGAGATCGAACCCCCTAAGGCCATAACGTTTACATATTCTCGTACAAATTGGTTTAACTCATCTTCCTCATTCACGCTTGCGATAAAGTTGTCGACATAGAAATTACTTTTTAGTTTGTCTACCGTTTTTCAAAATTCCATTGGTGCTTGTTCTAAATGGTATGCAATCGTGGCTTCTAATAACAGTGGACTCGGGGAGAGACCAAAAGCTACTCTACAGTGCCGATAAGTTACCAGTTTGTTTGTACTTTCGTCTTCCCGAAAAAGGAATCTCAGAGAATTGCGATCTTTAGGTGTAACACTTATTTGAAAAGAAGCCTTTGCAATATCCGACGTTACTCCAATCGTCTTTTTCCGAAAATCCAGTGTCAAATTTGGAATTTTCTCAAGTAAATTCGGTCCATTGGATAAACAAGTATTACGCGAGTTTCAATGGCTTTCAATTTTCGAGTAGTAGGTATTCATAAGACGTTTTACCGAAACTGCATAATTATTGTCCATCAATACTGGTCTTCCTTCTATCCATGGCAAGTGGATTTCATATCAGTTCATTTCCGTCTTGTATAAAGTCTTCCGGAAATGAGTCTCCTCAGAAAGTATTTCAGCTGACTTTCACTCAGAAGATTCTGTTATTCCAAGAACATCAAGTTGCCACAGCTTTGGGATATCTACTGAAAGGAAACTCGAAGTCGCATTAATTAGGGTAGGATAGGGTAGGCATAGTCCCATTATAGTCCAACCTAATTTTGTACCTATCAATGCAGTCCGTTAGGTAACGTCTGTACTTTCCCTGTCAGCAATTCGCCTATAACGTCGGCTCCTAGTAGTAAGTTGATTTCGGTAGATTCACTCTCGACATCCGAGAGTATATTTCTTTTTTCTAGTTCTGCAATGCATTGCCTTGAATCTAGACGTCGTAGGAAATTACAAATCTTATCTTGCTTCAGCACTTGTGAGCCTTTTGCTGAGTCTGTAATACACCCAATAAACTATGTCATATTAATTCCCCTCTTTTAATCTTCAAACCTAATTCTCGCACACATTCTACAGTCAAGTATGACTTCTGGGACCCGAGGTCTAATTGCGCTCGTGTACGTTTCTTTCCTTTTGGTGAGTGTATATTTACTTGAAGGATTTGCAAAGCGTAGGAGAATGAGGATTGGCTAGTAATTTTTCAGAACTAGAGACTAGGTGGTTATTAGATGTTTGCTTAATATCGGGAAACGTGATAACCTGTTGTTTCTTTTGACAAACAACGCATTTTACGTAGGCCTGACAGTTCTTGCCGCTGTGTCCTTTCAGGCACATAGGGAAATAAAACACGCATTTGCTTTTGAAACCTTTCGCCCGCTCTGATACATTCTACAGACCCCTGATTGGTCCTTGAGCAAAATAAACATTCTTTCTCTCTCTTCTTACCTGTACTAGAGGTTGTGAGGGAAGCGGCAGTTGACTGAGGCTCTTCAGTGTCTTCTATGCCTTCTCTGGTGCATTTTTTGGAACTCGCCTTCTTCGTGTCATTATCGAATCCCATTCTATAAAGACGAATGCGTTCCTCGCTCTATACTTCCGACCTGTGGAAAGCTGAAAGCAATTTTAGGTAGTCTGCTGATTCATGACCCTCGCCTTCCCACCTACCAAGCCTACTTCTTTCCCAAGCCTTCAGGACATCTTCTGGTAATGCTAACAATTGGGTAAAGCATACATGCGTAGTTATCGCTAGTAACCACTAATAAGTCGTGCTCTTAGTTGAGTTTCAAGTTGGCCTATTAAGTCAGCCTATTAAGTCAGCAATTTTATTTCGAGTTTTTTAAGTACGATTCGAAGGAGTTCGCGAACATATACCTCGATAAGAATTTCATCTTTCCCAAATCTGGATGTTAAATGTGTAATCGCTTTATCGTAGCCTGAGTAAAGGTGTTTTTTCAACACACAGTTCGATATTCTGTAGTGGCGAGTTTTAGATAACGATATTTGTCGTCATTCATGGTCTTCGTGCATTTTACAAAATTGGCTCCAAAAACTCATCCAATTCCGCACATCTCCATCGAACATTTCGAACTCTATTTTGGGTAAACGACGTTTGCTTCATTCCGCAATTTGGAAATTTTCCAAAAAATCGTACTTATTATTATGGTCCATAAGCATCCATGAAATCATGTGTTGCTGGGGAGCAAACTAACGTTCATACCTAGCTTTAATTTTGACCCATTTATCATAGTATGATTTAATGGAGTCGAACTCCTTGTTTATGTCCTCTTCACTAACCACCTATCTGACAGAAGAATATCTTTAATGGATTGGTCTAAGACAAGTAGGCTTTCAGCTTTGCTTTATAGTGAGGCAAATAATTCACTCACGGATAGTACTCCATCCAATTCTTCGTCTTTGAACGCAGCCTCTATTCCAGTAAGAGACACAGTAAAAAGCCTCCTTACCAGATTTCGCTCTCTCCGATACTTTTCAATAGACTCCATGTCAGTCCAGTGTCGGTCGCCAGATATTCGAGCACAGTAGCTGGAAACAAAAACCCTCTGATTTCTTTTTCTTCTGTTTATTTAATGACACTAATGATAAATTATTACTAACTCTGTTCTTCACTATTGTTCACTTTAAATTCACTTTCAACTAGGTGCACTTCACAATTACGAATTTCCTGATCACGTTATTTTGAAATCAATTAGGAGGTGTGAAATTATAAAAAATTGATCAACGTTAAATTTGGACTTGAACACGAATTAATAAATTTAATTGAATGTATAAAGTGCCAGCATCTAGAATTACGACGAAAAATCCGTTCTTCCGCTAAAAATCATACATTTCAAAAGCAGAGATGGGTTTGTTGACAGCTCATTTTTGGCCCGATAATGCGCTCTAATTACGAAAATGTGCCAAAATTTTCATGTAGAAAAAGTTTGTTAATAATGAAATTAGTGTACAAAATTCTGCTCTAAAATGTACTTACATTTCATAAAATATCCGAAACAATCGTTAAAAATTGCAATGAACTGCAGAATACTTTTTAATAACTCAACTTTAATAATTCCTCTGCTTACGAAGCGCTCAAATGTTATAACGATTTGACATAAATATATTGTGTAATGCTACGACACTACGCTCTTATTGCCGTGCTAGAAAATTTTGTTTCCAAATAATCGATTTTTTAATTTCAAAAATCGATTTTTAGGCACCCGGTAAAAGTGAGAATCGATTTTTTTACAACGACATCTTTAAAAAAATGTAGCTTCCATTTTTTGTTAAACGATTTTTAAAAAAAATTAAGAGAAGAGGCTGGGTTTTGTTTTTCTAACACTGTTACGAGTGTTGTTGAGGATAAAAACGTTGCAAATTATAACATTAAGGTTCCTCATTTGTTTTTATGCTTTTATACTTTTACTTATGCTTTTCGTCGAAGATCACTGGCCTAGATAATTATCAAATGGACCCTTTGGAACAACATGATCTACTAAAATCTAAAAGACGTTAATAATAGAAATTAATAGAAAAAATAAATAAAAAAGTGTTTTTTTTTTTTTTTTTTCAACACACCACCTCTATAGACTACGGGGGACCATGGGGGTTCATGAGGGGACTCATGGTTTTTAGCTTTCTGTAAAACCTCGTTTATGAACTCATTCATTGTGTATAAATTCGGTTTGAATGTCATCTTTCTTTTTCAACTAAATAATGTGGTTTCGGTTGATTGCGCATGCAGAATCGTGAAATCATCATCAACTAGAGCGATTTTGGAGAGTAATTAGTGGTAATTTCAAAATCGATTTTTATAAGTCCGATTTTTAGAGTACCTACTGATTTATATGCCAATTCGATACAAAAATCGATTTTTCATAACGATACCCATCCTTAGATCTGTCATTCATTCGAATAGGTACGTGTCAAAGGTGGTTGGTGGGTGGGGTGGGGGGGGGGGGGGGGTATTTTGGTGCAAGTCCTGGGCCATGGATTTCGTTGCAATAGGTTGTAGTAAGCATTGCACATGTCTAATCCTGGAATTGATAGGAGACCTAATTGGTTAGATGAAGATGAAACTCTAAGTAATCAGCTCATTCAATGGTTTCTGTATATAGCATTCCCAGACCAGATACAACGTTTTCCAGACCAAATTAAACTTTTTCCAAACCAAATTAAACCTTTCCAATCCAAATAAACTTTTTCCTAACCGAATTAAACATTTTCCTAACAGAATTTAATCATTTTCAAACCAAATTAAACCTTTTTCAAACCAAATTAAACCCTTTTCAAACCAAATTAAACTTTTTTCGAACCAAATTAGGTTTGGAAAAATTTAATGGTTTGGAAGAAGTTTAATTTGGTTCGGAAAAAGTTTAATTTGGTTTGGAAAAAGTTTAATTCGGTTTTGAAAAAGTTTAATTTGGTTTGGAAAAGGTTTACTTTGGTTTGGAAAAAGTTTAATTTGGTCTGGGAAAGGTTGTATTTGATCTGGAAATGCTGTACATATGAATACAGGTATTCGTACCTAAGATGGTTAATGCCGTTTGATTGATGGTAAGGTGTACGCATACGCTACTAAGTACGCATTACGGCCTTAATCTGAATATCACGTACACTCATATATTAGTGTTTTGATCTGCATGAAATAATTATGACCCGTAACTTAGTTTCATCTAACCCTATACCTCCATTAAACAATAAGCGAGGAAGCTCCCTCCGAACATAGCAGACGTTTTTGTATTAACATACTTAATATTTTGTGCCAATATCCAGTGTTTCACGTCTGAATGCCACGGGAATATGCTTAGCTGTTTTAAGCAGTTTGCAATACGAAGCGGTAGAAAACGAAGGCGCGAGGAGGCTTCGTTGGGATTGCGAAGGAAGGCAGTATCGCGGGCCCTAACTCAATGCGCGTTCTCATCTTTATTCATGGAAGCGCTCCGTCCACATGTCTTCAACTCTTGTATCTGTGTACCTTCTTCAAATCAGCAACTCATGCGGAGCACATGTGTTGTTGGAACAGACCACGGAGTGAGAAGAATCCTGAGACCAACACTAAATTCAAACCTTTCCACTGTGAATTTGGAAAACTGTGATAACTTGGAGAAAGGTCAACAAAATGCTATGTTCACGGGTAATTTCGCATATCTTATTGTGCCATAACACACTCAAAACTGTATATTAGTCAGAAGTGTGTTTTCCAATACGTACAAAATAAGGTACTGAGCTGTGCTTGAACTCATTTAACGCATGTTTGCATCTTACATACACTGATGTTTCCTTTCATTCCCGCTTGACTCAGTTATCTCAGAATTATTTTGAAAAATCCAGTCCTGAATTATGAAAAATTGGCAAATAACAAGTTTTTTTTATTTTCGGTGTTGCGTATGAAGGCTTCATTTACGACTCATCATGTGGAACAGATTTGATCAACCTGAAATATCCTACATGGTTAATGTTGCAGTATAAGTTATTATTATTATTGCTATGTAGTTAGGTAGTTACTAAACCATCCTGTAATATACAAAACCAAAATTATATTCATTCTAAAAACGTATATTGCCGTGGGTTCACCTTTAGATAAATATAAAGTTCCAACAGTGGCGACGATAGGTAAACTAAGGACCACTTTATACTGAGAAAAATGTCAAAGCGCGTGGAAGACGTTCAAAATTGGCTATTCCCCGGGATGAAGGGGAGGATGAAAGAGAGGATGTATTCTGAGCGGGTGTAAGATTGAGAAATATCAAAGTAAACATACCTAAGGCCTTTTAATCCCGAATCCCAGACATGGGAATACTATTCACAGTATTTTGAGATGGAATTGAAGTTAACCAGAATTATTGACGGAGAATTAAACCTACAGAATTAAACCTACCGTTTGCGAGCGAAGTGAGCAACATCCCCTACATGTTTCAATTGTAATACATCGCATGTATACAGCCACACCTTGCGAGCGAAGCGAGCAACTCATTGAGGGGGGGGGGGGTTTCCTACACATATACAGGAGTACTGAGCGAGCGAAGCGAGCAACATCCCCTACACACGTTAAACCTACCCTTAGGGATCTACCGTTTGCGAGCGAAGCGAGCAACATCCCCTATACACGTTAAACCTACCCTTAGGGATCTACCATTTGCGAGCGAAGCGAGTAACATTCCCTACATGTTTCAATGGTAATACACCGCATGTATACTGCCACACCTTGCGAGCGAAGCGAGCAACTTAATGGGGGCGTCCAGGTTTTTCCTACACATATACAGCCGTACCGAGCGAGCGAAGCGAGCTACATCCTCTACACACGTTAAACCTACCCTTAGGGATCTACCTTTTGCGAGGGAAGCGAGCAACATTCCCTACATGCCACACTTTGCGAGCGAAGCGAGCAACTTAATGGGGGGTCCGGGGGGCTTGCCTCCCGGCTGGACGTGGAGGCGAGTGAAGCGAGTCGGAGCGGCTAGTAAATATATAATTCTAATTCTAAATAATTCTAAAACAAAACGCCGTACCCAAAATTTTCAAAGCCAGGCCAGTTCCATTCGCATTGAAATCAGCAGTTATAAAAGGATGAGATGAGCTAACGTTAGAAGGGTTCATAGAACCTATAGACCCAGCTACGACTAATGCAGAGTGGGCATTTCCCATAGTTATTGCTCTAAAGCCAAATAGAAAAATTGCTGCGTGCAGATTTTAATGTCTCAATCAACAAAAACATAGTAATGGATGGACATCCAGTCCCAACATTTGAGAAGGCATGGGTGTCCATATCAAGAGGAGCGCCGTATTCAGTGATTGACCTTAAGGATGAATATTTGCAGATGGAAGTAGCTGAGGGTTCTGAAAAATGTCTCATTATATCATCTCACAAGGTTTTTTTAGGAACCACAAAATGCCTTTCGGTAACATTTCAGCTCCAGCAAAATTAAAAAAAAAAAAAAAAAATAACAATGGAAATAATTCTTGCAGGAATTGAAGAAGTACAATGTTTTTTGGACGACATAATCATTACAGCCCCAGATGGAGAAACGCATATGAAAAATAATAATACGTTGTTGGAAAGGCTCAATACGGCGGGGATGAGATTTCAACTAGAAAAGTGCGAATGGCTCCAAGATTCGGTTACACATTTAGGGCATCAATTTGACAAACCTGACTTGGCTGGTCGGATTGATGAAGAGCAGTTTAAGCAAAAGCTCCAGCATGACCGAATACCACTCAAGGAATTTGCTGAAGGGAAGATCGTCTGGGGGAAATGAGGAAAGAAGATAAGATATTCACCGAAGCAGTGGTAAAGGAGAAAACTGGACCTCTTTCATATGTGGTACTCGTGGATGGCGTGGAACGCAGAGTGCATGCTCATTATATGCGAAAAGCGACTCAGACACTCGAAGGGGGAGGAAATTTGCATGATAAGTTATTATTATTATTGCTATGTAGTCAGGTAGTTACTAAACCATCCTGTTATATTATACAAAACCGAAATTATATTCATCCTAAAAACTTACCTTGCCATGTGTCCACCTTTAGATAAATATAAAAATCCATAAATTAACTTTTATGTTATGATAACAAGTTGTGGATTGAGCGATTTTTTGACAATTCAAACGCTTATATCTCAAAAGTTACAGCTGATCCCAGAAAACGAGTATTACAATCGAATTCATTACACTCGGAAACAACCCAAAACAAATGTTCTTTCTTTTGCGACGAGGAAACTTAATTTTGTTTTGCTATATTGGATTTTTGAACCACTGTGCGTCGTCAGATGAGATTAATGCGTCTTCCTCTCACATAATACTTTTGTTATTGTGTATAGTCGTGTATACAGGATGTCCCGCATAAGGAGGTCAGTACTTCAGGGCGTGATTCTAGAGCTCATTTCTGATCGAAAGTTCCTCATAGAGATTTATTTAAACGTGTAGCTTTCGAGTAATTCAATTTTTGAGATTTTTTTCGTGTTTTCGATCTTAAGTAACTAAAACCCCAATAACTAAATAATTCAGTTAGTTTAAATTGAAGGAAACCGTTGGAAAGAGCGTTTAATGTTCTTTCTATCTAATGCCAAACCAATTTTGTTGAATAGGAATCATTTGGTGAAAAAAACTGCTTGAATATGAAATTTTCACGAGCATGAGAAATCCCGAGTATGAAAACCGGCTGTGAGTGTCCCATTTCTGTACTGTTTTTTACGCACTTCGTCTGTAAAAACTGGTCCAAGATCTTGGCTTTTTAGCGGTGTAATCAATTCCTATTTTACTTCACTAATTAGAGGATAAAATTATGTTAGTATGTTGAAAAACGTGGTTACATCATTGAAATCGAGGGTTTTTGTCAAAAATGACCCTCTAAAAAAATTCGAGTTTGAGACCGGTTTGTTCGTATTTTTTCACGCTGAATCGGATATTAACACCTGCATATCTTCCCAAATCCGATATAACAGAGTTTTAAATTCAACTCACGAATTTTAGTTTATTTGTTATGCTCAAATTTATGTGTTTTTAAGGGTAAAACTAGTTAGTTAAATTGTAATTCTAAAATCACCACCTTATGCGGGACACCCTGTATTATTCGTAATCGTGAAAATACGTATTTCTTTAGACACCAAATAGAATAGTTGCACCACAGATGGGCAATCTGAAAACAACAAACTCATTTATCTTGTCTACAGATATAATGTGATACTGAAAATTATATTTCTCCTAACGTTTATACCGATGTATATAACGATTATACGAAATAACTATTTAACGGTTATACGAAATATAGGAGTTAAGACAAATCGAACAAATTTGACATACCTCTCTCAGTTCTTATGTACACAATCGTCACAAATCTTATTACTTTCATTGGATTTCTGGTTTTATCTCACTCACTGGAAGGTTTAGACCGCACTCTTCTACTTTTATTGGGATTAAAAAACCGTTTTTATTTTTGGTCCGATGTTGCCGCGGTATATGGGTATACAGAAACCAGAAAAAAAAAAAAAACACCAAGTAAATTACCAAAGTACCAATGAAAAATAGCAGCGTGTAGTCTCCAGATTGTGCAGCTGAGTTAAATCCAATGAAAATGGTACGATTTGTGACAGTTCTGTCCATATGAAATGAAAAAAACCTGTCAAATTTTGGCTATCTTGCTTCATTACAATATTTGTATATTTTACAGTTTGGTGCTCGTGTATTTTTTGTAGTTGGAAATACGGTTTCCAGTATTACTGCTTTCCATTGCAGACAAGAAAAAAATTAATTGTTTCCGGACCTCCCGTCTTTGGTGCGATCTTTCAGTTTGACGTTAAAAACTTAAACGTACTTTTATGGTTTCTTATTCAAATAGGGCTATTTACAAAAATCTCCAAATTGTTCCAAGAAACGGACTTCGAAATCCTTTACCATGAGTATTATGTGAGAGGGAAATGCAATAATCTCACCCGACGACGTCCGACGAGATCTTAGTTTTTTTTTGAGCAGAGCGTTCAATGTGCAATTTTCGTCAACTTTAGTTGGAAAGAACCCACTTTAAACGTAATCACAGTCAAGCAGACATGCATACTCTCAAACAGACGGTTATCATCGAAATGCTAACTTTAATTTTGGATGATACTCCCTTTTAACCTTAAAACCCATTTTGATGAAATTGATTTTCCGGGCCCCAAATGGGATGTCCAGGGTTATAATGCAATCGCCCCACTGTGCGCAGTTTCAACGCTCATGCTCAAAATATTGGATTTTATATCCATTCAACGTCAAATGTAGAAGAAATTAGAATTCTCACGAATTTTGAGAACATCCTTATTCATAAATGAACGCATTTCTGCTTTCATCTAATATTAGTTCAGTCGTTTCCCAAATTAGTTCATTAGGACCACTAATTGTGGTCATTAATTGATGTTTACTCTAATGGGAAGGAAAACTATTTTTAGAATAGGACTGGAAAACTTTCCAGTGAAAACGTGTTTTCAATCATTACCTATTACGTGAAAATTAAAAACGTGTTTTCAATCATTATTTACTCCTTTTATTGAATTATTGTAGATGGCTATCTACGAATATATATATATATATATATATATATAGCCAATTGATCACGCGGAAACATGTGGTTGTATCTTGGAGTCATGGAATGGAGTGATCACCTGTAGCTCACCTCAAAATCTTCGTCGCTCCGACGGAACCAAAAGTTCCATTCTGTCTCACCATTAATCCATTTGGAGTGACAACAGTTGCAGTTGCTTTGTAGGGCTGTTGAAGTTCGTAGAAATGTACAACTTCTCCCACACACATAATCAAAACAATTACTAATAATGTGGAATGTTAATGTACCTATAAGTGTGTAGCATGGCCCTAATTTCATAATATTCATGTTGTACCTAGTTCACTTATAGCGTGAATACCTTCCCATGAGCTGGAACTTCCGATTCAGGGGTAGAGGCTATACCATTTTGCATGACATCGGTGTATCACATGTATTGCCTACCCTCTCCCAATCGTTGGTTCGACCCCAACGTGGGGCCGAAGTTCACACGAGTGAGTACTTACTTCTTAAAAATGACGTTATTAACCATCAAGTGGGGAAATTTAATAATTCATTTGCTGTTAACTGGAATATCTGTAATAAACGTTATATATGAAGAAATTACTCGATTATTGTCTAGTAGCATCTACCGAATAACATCACGAGAAAAAGTAAGAATGAGGAAACTATTTATTACATAATATGAACCCTAGTACACAATAAATTACTTTCAGGAACATCAGCCTGTCGTCAGACAGCATTTGCTGTTGGAAAGGATGGATTCCAGACGTATGCATCATGATCGTACGGGCGAATTCTCGTGAATATCAAGTTATATTATTTTGAATTTAGAGCACTTTAAGTGCAAAGGAATTGTTCACTACCAACTTCATTACAAAAATTCGTTCTAAATAATGTTCTGTGATTAAAAAGGAAATAAATACATGAATAAAAATTCGAATTTTTAACTTTACTTGCAGTTTTAGCTAATTTTCGTAGAAAATGAAGCTATTGCAACAGCTCCAAAATATTGGGTTTGGTTTTTCACCAGTTTTCTTCCGATTATGGTGAAATTATCAGGTGACAAGCGGGCTAGGGGGTTGACGGTTCCGTATCAGTTTCATTGTTCTTGACTCAATACCTCATTCTGCGCATGCGCAAATGTAAATTCTACCAAGCATCATTTGTCAGGCCATAGTCTCCCGATCTAGCTCAAATCTGGATGATAATTAGAGGATGACAATTTGATTATTCCATATCAATTGCAACATGATTGTTTCATTAATAGCTACTGTGCATGCACCTATGTGAAATCCTTGTAACGACCTTAATTTCTACTGTTTTCATCCAGTTTCGCTGAAAATGTCAGAGAATGTGCGGGTTAGGTTGTAGATGGTCCCCTATCAGTTTCATTATTGCCAAATAATACCTCATTCTACGTATGCACAAACGTAAATTCCATTATGCTCCATTTTTTCACACTCTAGTAATTTCGCTTAAACTTGGAAGATAGTTGGAAGAAGATGACTTGATTACTTCATATCAATTTCAACACGATTGTATCATTATTAGCTACTGCGCATGCGCCAATGTGAAATACTTGTGATGGCCATAATTTCTACAGTTTTCATCTGAGTTTGATGAAATCGTCAGCGAATGCGCGGTTCAGGTAGT
Organism: Adelphocoris suturalis; assembly: GCA_030762985.1. Lineage (NCBI taxonomy): Eukaryota > Metazoa > Arthropoda > Insecta > Hemiptera > Miridae > Adelphocoris > Adelphocoris suturalis. Next base: position 21,256,188 of record CM061051.1, read on the forward strand.
AGATGGTCTCGTACCTATTTCATTGTTTTCAACTCATCAGTTCATTCTGCGCTTGCACAAACGTAAATTACATTGAGTTTCTTTTTTTCATTTCTTAATTGATCAATTATAACTTTTTACGCTACTTCTTGATCTACTCTTTTCTACTACGGAATTTTTCAAGATCATTTTAAACTGTTCAATGATCCATACATTCATGATAGGTGCTTGAGGAAGCTACGTGCCACACCTAACTTGGTATACCTTTTTTCTCAGGTGAGCAAAAACACGAAGATTGGGTCCAAAAATCTATTTTTTTGTAACATTTTCTGGGACTCGAAACTATCTCACTTTCTTCAATAATCATCAATAATTGAATTCGCTACATTTTTCATTGAATTTATAATCGCAAAAAACTGCAGTTTTGCAAGTCGGCTGAAAATCTGCTGGAACCTGCTAAAAATTTGCAGTTTTCGGGCCCGCTTTTTTCTTACTTTGAAAATCATAAATTTTGATCAGAGAATGATAGAAAAAATCCAAAAAAAAAAAAAAGATTTTGTTCAACATAATGTGGATACAAATAAGATAATATAAACTCAGATTTCACCTCTGGCACGTCAAGCTCCCTTTTCCCTTGCACGGTCGCTTATAAAAAAAAGCGTAATAAATAAATAAATAAATAAGTACATATATATATATATATATATATATATATATATATATATATATATATATATATATATATATATATAAAATAAATATACAAATATACCTATATCACATCTAAACCTCAAGGATTCGTTTAAAAATTTCTCAAAACAGATTTTAATTATAACAATTATCAAAAATTTAGATTTTAGAATTTCTGGAGCCATTGCAATAGGTTCATTGTCAACGAAAATTCGTTAAAACATACGTTTGTGGAATATCTGCCTCCCAGGCAGCCTAAGATGTATGTAAACTTTAGTTCTGGTGACCTCTCCAGTCCGTGAACGACACCATATCAGCTGTAGACGGCGTTAAAAAAAATTCTATAACAAAGACTGCCTCCCAACCGAGTGGATTCCCGATTGTCCCTCATGTTGCATCGTAGCAGTAGCTCAATCCTCCTCTCTCGCCAAAAATAACTAGGTATGTCGGCTATAGACTTATTTATATACCTGGATTGCGAACGCTATTGTCAGAGAATGTTCCGAGAAAAGTTGGGAATCCCAAGTTGTACCCCCCCCCCATCTACCACGCCTGCTCAACTCGACCCCGCTCGCCCCTCGTCTATTACGCTGGAAGGCGAAACAGCTGGAGGGCAAAAGAATAAACGTCATCTATAAACTGCATTTAAAAGAAAACTATAAGTATCATCAATGAAACACATGATGTTCCGTCAGAGATTTTATTTTTTCATTTCAATCGAATCAAGTAGGAATTTAGGTTGTTGTATGAATATACGGATGGGCCCCACCAGAAATTAATTATAAGTCCGGAAGCTCAAATCAGTTGTTACTATGAAAACCAAGCTCTAGGCCAATTCAGGTACTCAAGTACCAAATACAAAATAAAAACGTGACGAATAATATGGTTGAAAAAAAGAAGAAGTGGAAGATGTTTAAAAGATGTAACCGATGTGGTTCAGTAAAAGGCACATTTATTGATAAAGTTATTCAATTCATTAAATAGAAACACTGGTAAAACAAAAGTAGGAAATACTGGTAGAAAACGATTGTTGAAATGATAGAAAAATATAATAATAATTTGTGATAAAAATAATAATACAAATACTTATAGAGAATATTAAAGATAAAATTGAAACTAGTAATAATTAAAATAGAACATTCATAAAAGTAAAAACCACATTGGGTATGGCTTAGTTTTCAAAATTCTTAAATTTTGTCACCAACAGTTGGTATTATTAAACGTTGAAGGTTCCAATTGGCATTAATATAAATAATTTATTAAATATGTCAACTCACATTGAAACCAATGTGTTTATAAAATTATTGGAAGTCACTCTCCAGTGATTTAAACCTTAAGAACATTTGGTGATATGATACCAACGTTATGATATCAAGTGTTCAGTTCAACGTTAGATTTTGTTCAAGCAATTTATATTTTGTATTAAAAAAAAAAAATATATATATATATATATATATAAGTTTTGCTCAACTACAGTCCACTGAGCAATTACTATGCAAGAACAACACTGTCTTCAACGAGAAAGAAAATAGTGATTGTCACTAAGTAATATGTTTTAATAAAAATGATTTCCAAATGTGATATAACTAGATTTTGAAAACCTTTCTGTTGGAAAATATCAGTTTGGTTAATTTCTGTTGGACACCGAACCGATAAGGCTTGTTGGCATCAATAGATTGTTTAAACAAACAAAATGTTTTGACAAAAATTTCAAGAGTGTGAAAGGAGATTCTTGCCCTCCAGCGGCTTCGGCGAACTTCGGTAAGAGGCCGAGAAAACCCGACCCTTTTCGTCACGTTGACTATCCTGTAGTGATTCCCTGGCACAAAATTCGCATGAGTTCTGAATAGGCTTTCGCATTCCAGGTATATAAGTCTATGATGTCGGCAAGCCTCTTAACAGACAACTCACATGCGACAGATCCCAGTCTGACTTCTCCATACCTAAGATTTAATCCCCTTCCCAATGACTTCTAACGATTGTTCATACTTATTCGAAATTCTAGTTATGTCGGTGTACAACATTTTAATGATTTATGCATACTACATACAGTGTGAATACGTTTATGAATACGTTTATTCTATATTCTATGTATATATATGTATATATTATATATTAATTGCTATGCAATTCTTAGGCCGACCCCCAAAAATTTTTTTTGTAACGTCCGTAACGAAAAATGTCCGTAACGCGAAGCGCGAGTTCGTGGGTTCGAATCCCAGCCAGGCTTGAAAAAATTTTTATGTCCATTTTTTTCGCATCGTGGGTTCGAATTCCAGCCAGGCTTGAATATTTTTTTTTATATCCAAATTTTTTTATACTTTATTTTTTGAGCGTTTTCAGGTTAAGAATCGCATAGCAAAATATCCTCGTTTTCTACACAGTAGAAAAGAGAAAAAGATCCGGGGGGTCCAGGGGGGCGAAGCCCCCCGGCGAGGCGCGATATATATATTTATATATTGCAATTTATCACCTATTCATTTCCCATCATTTTTGGGAGTGAGCACCTTAGTTACGTTAGGATATCGCAGAAATCTCTGGAATGTTTCCTAGTGGTAGGTTAATATGAAACGGAAGAAAATTATTAGTGTTACATCTCAGGTTGAGGGCCAAACACTACGAGGCGAGTTTAAAGATTATTTTTCTTTAAATTAAGATATAGGCAATTTTATTGAACATATTTCGATGTTTGCTTTAATTTAGGGTTCTTCACATGCTTTATCATCATAAGAATGTTTCAAAACCGGAAACATTTCGTAATTTGAAGGTTGAATAAGCAATACCATTGTGTGTGAAAACGGTACTTTAATTATTTTTAAATGGAACAAAATTATATCTTAAGAATGTTGGCATCATCCTCACTCTCCTACAATAATTAGATTTTTTCCCATTATTTCCGCCCAGTGTGACGTCACCAGTGTAGCAAACTTTCAAAAATCAGAGAGAAATCTACTCAACGTTGGGTAGTGCGGATGGTATCAAACTTCTTAGTATGCGATATATTTTCATTTAGAAAAATATAAAATTAATACATGGGAACGTTCTTTGCGCGTTGCCACACTGGTCTGACAGATGTGTTTTCCAATGTGTGGACGGCTGTTTGAGTACCATTTTATTGGATTTTTTTCATCTTCTGTATTATGCTGGTACCTACCGATATTAAAGTTTATATTTGGGAGTTGCGTATTAAATTTGATATACCTAATGACCATCCTCCCATATTGAACCCTGATTCTCACATGCATTGGTACCTACTACCTAGATACGACTATTGCCCGAAGGCCCTTTTAAGATCCTAAAATTTTTAGGCATGGGCACCACTTTTTCGAATCAAACGCTTTTTCAGCCTGTTTTATTTAAAGTTCACTTTCAGTGAACTTCAGTTAAAATCACTTTAGTGAGGGACTAACGGAACGAGTGAGGACTAACTGAACCATATAAAATCTAAAATCTGTATACAATTACTCATCACAATACCACTGATTTTTATCGATTCAAATAATACGTGTTTATTGTTAGGGATCCTCCGAAAAACTGTTAGGTTTAAATAATTAATAATTACTAGTTTTTAAATAATAGTAATAAGCAATCCAACACGCAATCAATCAATTAAACCTTTGTTGATTCAAAGTATCACATTTGAACGATATCTAAACATCGTCTCATACTTCAAATTAGTAATATGTAGCGAACATTTCATAGCGTTACAACAATAAATTATTACAACCCATACATAGGGTCGTACGCTTATTAATTTGTTCTCTCTCAATAATTAGGTTTTTCGAATAAGTGATTTTCGTTGCAAAGATAAAATTCAGAATCATCGAAACTCACTTCAATTTGGGTAATAATCAAATCAATATAAACTCTGACTGTCGCCAATTATGTTTTACACGATAAGAAGAAAGAGTGTGTTTTTATCTTTGATGGGGGTTCGTTGAGCTGACCACTGACCCCAATCATCACACATCGCTCACCCCAGTTATAATAATTAGCAAAGTACAATCTACTCTTGCTTCCAGGGAAATTTACCGGATATGTCCCTCAGGCTCATTAAACTAGGTTGGTATATATCGGAGAGCAGTGCCAGTACCTTCGTACTTTCATTACATAATTACCTCGCATTATTAATTGTCAACTAAATGAAAACGTATGCACGTGGAACTTTTCATTTGAAACAAATCTCAAGTTAGTAGTTCTGTAGGAATATTAAGAGGAAAGGGCGGCATCCCTTCTCCTTCCTCTAGTAAGCTTCAGTTAATATAAAACAGTCTCTCTCTAGTTACAAACTCCCATTAAATTCCTTCCTATCTTCTTTAAACAAAGTATTATTCAATCAAAAACCCATTTTCAGATATCATTGATTATTTCAAGACTATATATATGTAGCATTTCCGGATTGATTTAAATCTTTTCCACTTAGGTTTATACCTTTTCCACATAGATTTAGACCTTTTCCAGGAACATACTAACTGGAAAAGGTTTAAATCTATGTGGAAAAAATTTAGGCACACACACACACACACACACACACACACACACACACACACACACATATATATATATATATATATATATATATATATATATATATATATATATATATATATATATATATATCGTACAAAACTACGTTGGTTGACTGTTCTACTGAACTATATAATTAATTTAATTTAAGAAATGTCACAAACATGAATATTGAAAAATGGTTTGATATTTCGAATGATTCTTTGTCAAAATTAAAAGAAAAGTGGATCGTCACCTTGCGCTCAACATCAACGATTGAGTAACTCCATCATGGTTACACGATAATAAAGACAACACGGTATATATACTAGCTCATTCCCAGTGCTAAATTAATTTTTCTTCTAATTTTGACAAAGTATCATTCGATATCAAACCATTATTTCTTCCTTACATTTGTGAAAGTTCTTATATTTAGTTAATTGTATATATGACCCGAGTTTACTCTATAATATTTTACTGCAAACCTGTGATTTTGGTTTATTATTTCCAATAATAAGCCTATGTGATCGTGTAGCAAAAAATTTTTATAACCCCCCCTCAAACTTTGTCACTTTACGTTTCAAGGTGCGTAGATTCCAAATTTGAAATGTCCGTCCGCCGTCCGGGCCATAAAAGGCCTAAGAATTTACTTAAAAAACCCGTTCTTTCGCACATAGACTCCATTTGGGGTCTAGTTGGTCCTAACGTTTAACCATCCCGATCGCTTTACTCGCATAGATGCTATGAGCCAAAAACGGGCGAAAAAGTGTCTTTTTCGAGACTTCAAGTGTTAGATGTATTAGACGCACGCCTGGCACGCATGGCATTGGATCACGGTGCGAGGTGAGGGGGGTGAGCGGGGGGTGGAGTGAGAGGACCATGAGGTGGGTACAGCGTTCCTTCAAGACATGAATATATGTTTTTTTCTAGGTCATATTTGTGTGTTAATACCAGTGCTTTTCCTACGCATATTTAATAACATATCTTATCGACTTTTCATATGTACTTAGATAATGATATTATTAAGGGAATAACTATTTGAATAGATAGGAGCTCAAATCGAGAAATATAAACATGCGTATATAATTATAGAAGTGGCTACTCGAAATACGACACGCCGAGGAGTCTGAACGGGCCTTATGACGTACGGAAGCCAACTAAAACTACTTACGATCAAACTAAATTGAAAAAATAATAAACCTTTGTGAAATAATTTGCAGCGTTTTTACATGTCCTAATCAACCGCTTGATTCGTCCAAAGTACTCATTGGTTACAAAATAACAATGATGAATATGTAAGTTTTGCAAAATGTGATTTTCGCCTATTTCGCTGATGAATAATATTAAATAGGTGGGTACCACACGTTTGTTACGTAGTGTGGTGGTATATAAAAGATGTAAACATAAATGATTTATGGGAGACTAAGTAAAGCAGTGTGAGCCGTTCACTCACAGTAAGGAGTCATCAAAAGCAATATAGCTCGTGATGTGTTCTTAGGAGTGAAGCTGTTTGTTATGTTGTTATTTGATGGGGAAGCTGCAAGAAAGGCATCGCCTTCTCTGAACCAGTCATCACTCATTCTGTTAGATGACGTTCTTCCTACTACTCCTCACAAACATCTGCTCATTACCACCCCATGCGTCCCTCTTACAACCCTACTTTCTCATCGTGTTCCTCAGTCAATATACAATGGTGGCGCCCATTCTCCACATTAGCTGCCTTCTACCTACTATTACATACGTCGCATTACGGAATATATGAGGCATTACGTATTGATAGTGTAAAAATGATACATAATCGTTTCAGGTTATTTTCTGTTGAGCCGAAACTAACCAAACTGAAACTAAACTTTATGTCTCCACATTAGGAAATCGAAAAAAGAAACAACCAAGGTTCCTGCGATACTTGGCGTGATTTGGGAATATTGATATCAAGTCCCGGTCATGCAGCATGACTATATGGGCGAATTTTTGTAATTTTTCGCTTTACATTTATATAAATTTGCCAGATATTAAAACACACTCTGAGCAGAACTGGTTAACTAACAGAATTCATAGCGAAGAACAGGACGCACTCAGACTAAGTTGGATGCCAAGTACAAAGGGCATTTTAAACTTTAAAAGATCTGGCCTCACTACAGATACGAAGTAGAGTCCTACAAATATCATCAAGACAGAATACGTAGTGCAACTTATTCTGCAAAAACTGGACCCATCGCTAGTTCTCGGTGATGACCAGGCAACTCATCAACACTATTTTCATTACATTTTCGATAACACTACTTTACAGAATTGAGGGGTGGTCTTGCCTCCAGCCAGAGCTTGTCGATTTCTTACGTTATTTTATGTGCTGAATCTGAGTTTTTTAAAATTTTAAATAGCTCGTTTTTAGCAAATTTTCGTGGAAAATGAATCTACTGCAACGGCTCGGCAAAATTCAAAATCAACATCTTTGAAAAATGTATTTGTTGAAATCCGTTTTGAGGCATTCTGAAACGAATTCTAGAATTTACCGTATATCCATTTATATATATATCGGTGTCATTCCTGACGATAACTCTCCCTAGGATTGAGATAAAAATTCCGATAAAAAATCAATACTCTGAAACAAAAGGACGAGCTCGTTGGCCAGCAGTTTTTGAGCACATTAAATTGGTAAAATTCCGAAAAAAGTGCTGAAAAAATCACTAAAAATAACAAAAACGGCTAAAAATCGTTAAATTTATATTTTTTAACAGAATAGTGCTCAAATAAAGTTTATTGACAACAAAAAAGAATATTCAACCAAAAATGTATGTGCTTACAAAATTATGGTGAAAAACGCTGCAAATTATTTCACAAAGGTTTATTATTTTTTCAATTGAGTATGATCATAGTTTCAGTTGGCTAGCGTACGTCATAAGGCCCGTCCAGACTCCTCGGCGTGTCCTATTTCGAGTTGCCACAACCTATACTTCTATAATTATATACGCATGTTTATATTTCTCGATTTGAGCTCCTATCCATTCAAATAGTTATTGCCTTAATAATATCATTATCTAAGTACGTACGAAAAAAACATATATTCATGCCTCGAAGGAACGCCGGCGCCATACCCACCACAAGGTGCCGCGGCGCCGGCGCCTCCTCTCACTCCACCCCCCCGCTAACCCCCCCTCACCACCCACCGTGACCCCCTGCCAAGCGTGCCATTCGTGTGCGCGTAGAAAAAGACACTTTTTCGCCCGTTTTTGGCCCATAGCATCTATGCGAGTAAAGCGATCGGGATGGTTAAACGTTAGGACCAACTAGACCCCAAATGGAGTCTATGTGCGAAAGAACGGGTTTTTTATGTCAATTCTTAGGCCTTTTATGGCCCGGACGGCGGACGGCGAACGGCGGACGGCGAACGGCGGAAGGCGGACGGCGAACGGTGGACGGCGAACGGCGGACGGCGGACGGACATTTCAAATTTGGATTCTACGCACCTTGAAACGTAAAGTGACAAAGTTTGAGGAGGGGTTATAAAAATTTTTTGCTACACGATCACATAGGCTTATTATTGGAAATAATAAACCAAAATGAACTTAAATTTCATTAAAATTTGCTAAAAAAATCGATGAAAAATGCAACAAAATTTAAAATTCCATAATCTCTTTTCGAATAGCTGATTATTATTTAGAACGATTTTTTTGCCATTGGTTTCTTAGTTAACAATTTGTGTCACTCAATGTCCTCAATTTTCAAAACAATGGAGCATAGTACGATAATTTACGAAAATTCGCCCATACAACCATGATGCGTGGCTGGAACTTTTATAATATAGCTTGTTATAACTTTTTGTGCAGAAACTTTTCTGGATTTTGCATTCAACACACTTCCAGATTAAGTGCCTTCAAAAGTGCCTAATTTATGGAATCAGGCATGTATTCTGATTCCGAATTTCACCTCATTTTTTCTATTGCACCGCTTCCGACCCCCCCGTCTCAAAAAAAAAAAAAATATACATATTATATAGCGAAAAATGTGGGAAAATCACAGCTTTTAGTCATTTTTTGTGTACATCTCATGAGCTAATAATGAGAAATTAGGACTGGAATAATTCTTTTATATCTGCTTCTTTTGTAGAAAACATTCCTAGGCATCAAATGAGACCAACCGCGCAATAACGGTTTGTGAATAACGGAGGTGCTATTCATTTTTTCAGATATTACAAAATCATGAAAGAAAACCGAGTTCAACAATCAGCTCATCCTGTATATTATACTTCGGGAATCGATACACGCTATGTATGCTCAGGCCAACCAAACATATTATATCTAACTGGTTGTTATGTTGGCTGCTCAAGTCGATTGGATGACCAGGATATCAATAGTGAGCTTTGTGTTCCCTGAGGTTTGTTTACGTAGGTATGAGGAGGCACTGTTGGCCTATGTGCTCAAAATAGCTATTTTTGATCTTCGTTCCTACCGTCTTCATGCCACCTGTCGCCCTTGTTGTTCTGGTCTTGTCAATTCATGATCGAGAGGAACCATGGGAGGGAGTAGGTAGTGGGATACTGGTTTACCTCATTTGCGACAACACTTCACCAATTCGTATTGTCCTTTTTCCGCTTTTGAAGTTAATTTATTATATTTGAGGAGCCCGAAACCTTGTAAAAACCTTATTTTCATACCTAAAACCGTGAGGTTGGTCTCATTTGATTGGGAGGAATGTCCTCTACAAGATGCGGATCCAAGATAATTTTCTAGGCATAATTGTCTATCCTTAGCTCATAAAATCTGCAGAAAAAATTACAAAAACCGGGATTTTCCTACACTTTTCATAAGTTATTTTTTGTTGAGAAAACGGGGGGATTGGAAGCGGTGCTATAGAAAAATTGAGGTAATATTCAAAATCAGCGAACATAATTACACAAGTTAGGCACGTTTGGAAGGTATTTAATCTGGAAGTGTGTTCAATGAAAAATCCTGAAATGTTTGGGAAGAAAAGAAGTTAAAACAATTTATATCATGCAAAAACTAGCTTGAAGAAAATAACGAACCTCGGATTCAGCACATCCAATAGCACAAGAAACTGGGAAGGTCTACCGGAAGCGAGACCACTCCTAAATTTTGTAAAGCAGTGTACTTCTTGCGTACATTGCTTACTTTGAATCTTAAAAAGCCTTTTGATTCTCAAAAACACAACCAGGTCCAACAGAAAGTTTTGCCAATCCTTGTAACGTTACTAATATTCAGAAAGACCATGAGAACTGGCAAATTTCTTAGAAAACTTTCTCGTTTCGTCTGCTTTCCAACGCAATGTTCAACTCTGCGATTATCTTGTTTCTCCGATAAAAAAATCAAGTTTAAATGCTAACAAAGTTAAGCACCTCGTACTCAGAATTGGAATTCGCTAATACTATTCTCGAAAAAAGATATGTTATTAGGAGCGAAGGGCGGCTTATTTAAGGGTTATGCTGTTAAGTGTAAAGGTCTATTCTTAGCAAAACCGTTGTTTAACATTAACCTATTATGTAAAAATTAGAGATAAGTACTCATGGTAATTATAATTCATTTTCAAGTTTATTGTTTGTATATATCAGCTTGTTGTCAGTACAGCTATAACGTGGGGAAAATTTTTATTGAATTATAAGAATTTCCAAACTTTTTCAATCTTTGTGAGTAACATGAACAGCGGACTCCCAAGTATATATATCAATCAATAATACTGTCCAATAAACAAACAAATTATTACATGTACATCAGGTGTACATAGTTACATGTTGCTTGAAACATTTCGTTTTGACATGATTACTGGTCGTTTGTGAAGTTGGCTAAAACAGAAAATTGACAAAAGTTCAAAGTATACCATAATGGGTAAAATCAGCATTTCTTCTAATGATTATAAATATTTATGTTTTTTGGCTAAGTTATTTTGGGCTTATGGATAAGGTCTAGAAATAGTAGAAATGAGCTATTAATTCTCCTATGTAGCACTTATCATAAACAACCTATAGATGTAGCCCGAACCGGAACTCTCCGTTTAAAATCATCGATAGTTGGTCGATATTGAGGGTTTTATCTCCCAAAGACCTACTACAGTACTCTGCTAGAACCGGAAAGACCGCTGTGTCCTCCAAAACAGAAATATTTCGCAACGCACAACTGTTTCCCGCTGTATCAGCTCTCCTAGGTATAGTATTTTGCTCTAAGAGCCCTGCAGCATCTAGCCCTAATCATACTCAAAATCAGTCAACCATTGTTTAAATTTACATGACAATTACAGGAATGATTAATTTTAGCATAGAAGAGGTTGTGATAAGATTTTATTGATTATTTTCTTACACTACTCTTTTGAGAGTTCATTCTTCAGTCACTTGCAGGAGTCTCCTCAGCATCCTCAAGATCCCTGCTTAGGAGCTTCTACACAAACTTACGACATCTACCGTAGGTACCATTTTTTACGGTGATGAACTTGCCTTTGAAATATTTAATGAGACAGCAAGACAGTTGGGTGGAAGATGGGAAACGGGCATTCTGAGGAAACCTCATGTGGCGATCAGCGATAACAGGCAAGTCGCTTTGCAAAGGCTGCGGAATTTGAAGCAAAAGGATGAAGAAGGATTCAAAATTTGCAGAAACATACACAAGGAAAATGGAAGGGAATTCTGAGAAAGGATATGCATCAGTAGTGACGAAGGAAGAGCTGGGTCTTTTACCTGTTTGGATAACGTGGTATTTTTCACATTTGGCTGTAACCAACCCCAATAAATCTGGAAAGCTTCGTATAGTAGTTTTTGATGCAGCGGAAATGTGAGGGGAATTCTCTGAATAGTCCTTTGTTACGAGGCCCGGGCTTGTTGGTTCACATATTTGGATTGCTTTGGAGATTCAGAGGGGAGAGAATAGCGTATAGTGCCGATATTCAAGAGATTGATCCCCACGGTACAACAAATTACAGCACTTTTTGCTACTGAAGAAGTGTTGTGCTGAGGACGCAGCGTCTGGAATGTCATACACATGCATAAATAACACAATTTTTCTCCGTTACCGAACCGAATATAGTAACCAGGCGTCCACTGGTGGTCTTGTTATCCTTAACGATTTGTCTCGGGTCCGTTGGTGTTCTGCTGGTCGCCATCAATCATGGTATGAACAATCCAAGATTTAGTTATATAAGTTAATTTTGCTGTTATTGTAATGAACGAGTACTTGAAGATCAATCAAAATAAGAAATAATTTGTAATACCTATGCTACCACTGCTATTTTAATTTTTCTTGCATAATTATGTAAGAAATTTCACTACGGGCAATATACCAAGAATTCTTTATTTTGCTGCATTGGTTTCCGGTTGTTTTTCTTCCAATGTTTGATATCTTAGTTCTGTGACGACAGATATGTACTACTTGTGATTTCTGTTAACCTATTTTAAAATGTAGCTACTACATTACATGAAATACGAGTACCAATTATGCGAAGATAAATCAATCACGAAAACCAATATTATGTATCCAGATCAACTTAATCATACAAAAGCAAGTATTTAACAACATTAGGTTCTTTGGTGAGTTGTATAGAGACCATACAACCGTCTCGTTGCCAGGTTTTGGTCCATGCTTTCGTTTCTCATACTATGCATGCACATACGTAAGCTTTGTGTGCGATAAGCATGCACTATTCGTGGAACTGTCAACGGAAATTTATATTTTATTGAGGATATTGGAAAATAAATACTTACAAGTCTAATAAGATAGAGCACACTTTGATAGTAGAGGCTGGATATCCAAGCTGTCTGAAGCGTGGCCGTCGGCACTCTCCGATAAAAACACCCCACACGCTATAAAAGTTCAAATCGCCTCCCGGTTATAGGTCTCGGGCGGGAAGCCGTATTAGCCTCGATGTGTTGAAGAAGCTCGCATGCACCTTCCTGGCCAGTATTTTTTCCACAACCTTGATAGGAACGTTTTCAAAAGATCACACTTCACGACTCATGTATAGCCTATAATCGCATCAGGTGCTGTGCACCCTTTTCCTCATTTATTCCGCATAGAGAGCTTATTAGTGTATCTATTGTATCTATTCGACAGAGATCCTTGCGGAAATAGTGCGCCAAATCATTGCTCTCAACCGAGACACAGGAGCATGGCACATCAACACTTTCCATATTTGTCCAGATTATTTTTCAGTAGTTCTAGCCGCCAGTGCAGTGGCTATCTATCAGCTTCTATGAAGAAGTAAAAGTCCGAGCCGTGTTAAATTGCACTTTGGTTGCTCCTTTCTTCCGAAGTATGTGATCTTTCATAGTCCCTCCCACGTCACAATGGCTATGAAGCCACTGTAAGTGGAAAGTTCTACCTAAACAGGCCATTCTGTTTCCCGATCCAAGACATTTGCTGAGATTCTATGAGTTGTTCGTGTCATTCCCAACTGCTAATATAGACCACTGGGAATGAACAAAAAGCACTGTTTTTCCTCCTCTTGATACTGATATTTTCCTGGGCTAGCTGTACTGCAGCAATCTCTCGAATGGAAGTTAGTGAAAAACCGTTGTCTATTTTTACCAAAAATAAAGAGTTACAATGTCAAATCGATTTTGTCAGTTAGGCTATTATCAGTAACAAACAATAACAACAACATGATGATGACCTAACCGTCGAAATCTATTTAACATTACAACTCTTCATTTTTCGTGGAAATAGACTAACTTCCGTTTTGAAATGGGTTTCCACTACTTCGTCGCAAGTAATTTAGTTCGTAGCAATCCCTCCATAGAATTGTGAGACATTTTCCCAACTGCCGCTTATAAACATGATGTACATACATACACATGATAATAATTTGAAGGAGTCCAAATTTTATATCCACGAGAAGGTATCAGTATCATGAAACTAACTACTAAAAAGTGATTGTAATTGTTGAGATATCTTGATTTCGAGCCAAAATTCACAAAACTTGTGAAACTTTTTTGGTCATACGTGACTTCTTAACTCATGAAATGTCATAATTTGATGTAAATTACATCCATTCAAAAAGTCAATGGTTATTTGATTGGACCAAGATCATGCTCATCTCTGCATTATCATCACTATTAATTATTCAAACATAACAACTAGATTCAATATGACTTTAGAATAATGTCTTCTTCGTACCAGTGAACAATATGAAATGTGGAAATAATTGTTGGTAAGTAGATTAAATGTAAATTTGTTTACTAAGCTATCTCCTGCATTAAATAGATATGATTCCTTCGTCGGAAAATATATGAAGGGCCGTAACACCAACACAACTGTGAGATCAGCAAGGGGAACGGCCCGCTCTTTCTTTAGCATCAGAGGACATTAACCAGTTAGAAAGGAGCAATTCTTTTGAGTTATGACTCTGAACCCATTCCCCATTTCTCTCCACCTTCGTCAGGGTGGAGCTGAAACGTTATTAAACTCGGTGCTCAACGTAATAAATTTCTTTAAAGGAATTCTTGGGTCTGAGAGACGAAACAGACAAGAGAATGTTGATATATTGAATAATATCGTGAGGAATATGACGCAAAATTAAGTGGGTTTCCTTCTCTTACGGGCTTTAACATTTCGGTTTGTTTTTTTATCAAATATTGTGTCATTACTCAGCCTTATGACAACTGTTCCCCATTTTCAAAGTCACTCTTTTATTTCAAGTTTTCGAGATTTCATTAATATACAGGCCATTGAACTGGGAATTTGCCATAGAAGTGAATTCCTTAAAGAAATTCAACATATTTTTAGCTCACTAGCCTACCTTGACAGCGAGATGTTTATATTGATAAAAAAAAAAAAAAAAAAAAAAATTCGATTCTTTCATTGTATCTAACGCTTAATACGTAATGATCTCCTATATTCATCCGCTTTTTCCCAAAGGTTCTGCGGGCACAAACGGGCATTATATTTGCGCATGCTATATCTAGCTTCGGTGAACACTTTAAAACTCATCTCAGTACAATTGAATTGAAACTACCTTCATTACAGTATTAAACATTTACATAGGGTTTGATCTAACTATTATTTTTTGGAGTTTTTGAGATCTGTACAGCAACTCATCAACATCACGAAAAAAACTGGAGATGGCGAGATACAATTCAAATACTCATCTTTTACAGGTTTGATTCCGCAACAGCGAAACTTAGTGGGAACCATCTCAAGCCCAACCCACAAAACTAAAGAATTGAATCAAAACTAGATGGAAACATTAGTAAGTAAAAAGAGCGGGACATTGACCATTCCGGCTACTAATCCATTGATGCTACCTTCAATTTTCGGAACAATTATATTCACAAAGGTCCCTTAATGAGGATTCAATTGAGTCCGAAAGTGATAGAGGAAGTTGGAGCTCATTATAATCTTAGGCTCGCGTATGTGCAGTAGCTGCCCTTGATGCAAATACGTTTATTTCACAGAGGGCTATTTTGAAATTTATGCTGAACTGGATAATATAATTAATATAATAAAAGTCAGGGAAACTCCATTACATCATTAGGCTTGTGAAGGACGGTAATCGAATCGACACATCAACCAATTGAGGAGATCACAAGTACAGCAAAACCATCAACCATACGAAAACCTCAAATGATCTTGAATTTGACCCACTTCAATATGAAAGAATAATGCAGCATACCGCCGATTGCCAAGGATTATCATCTACGGAGGATTAGCATGTACCCCGAGATCTTCATGACTCCCAACTCCTTTGTGATGACCAGCCTCAGATCAATGTTCAAGAAGATCCTGAGGAGATCGACGCGTATCAGAAGGCTACTATTGTATTAAAACAACTATATTCGGTTCTGATAGTCTAAATTTGGAGAAAATTCTGGGGGGGGGGGTCTATGGGGAGGGGGGGGGGGTTGTGTATGTTTGCGTTTTGTACAGGGGGTGGGGGATATTATGACATCTTGTAATTTATGCACTGAGGATAAAGAAAATGTCCCTCCGTCCACCCACCCTCCCCTCGTAACCACTACTGGCTAACGAAAACCCCGCACGCAGCCACCCATTTCTGAGCTATGCACGGCATGCAGTCTAAACAACTTGTATTTTTTAGCGGAGGTTTCATTTTTTTCGCAAAAAAGAGGAACAATCTACTGTAGCCCAGTTTTTGCGAATGTCTCGAAAACTATGCGCTCCCTGTAAAAATATGTGATGAATGAAATTGAAGTGGATCAAATTTCCTACATTTTATGTACTTATGTACTTTTATGAAGTTTTTTCTCCGACCAGCTGTTCAGCCATTAGAACGCTACGAAAATGGGGGTCAAAAAACAAAAACTCTCAAAATAGGGAATTCGGGCGAGAAATCACTGTTAATTGCTATAATTGATCATGTATTCTGTGGAAAATGTGGAATATATATATATATATATATATATATATATAACTATCAGTGGATGTTGAGGGTAGGTCAATGAAAAACATACATCGCAAGGTCACGATGGTATGGTGATTACCAAATTGGTCGAACGGTCGAATGGTATTTATTTACAACAAAATTCGTGGAAGATGGGGATATTCTTTTGGTATAAAACAATTACATATATCAATTAGGATATATAAGAGTCAGTCTGATATTAGGATTTATCTGAGTCCGTCATAACCTGTAGGCAGACAGGTATTAAAAAATGAACTTTCTCCCTCAAAAAGTCACCAAAAATATGCAGAAAATAAGGAAAGTAATCATTCCGGATATATAAATCTCACCTCGAACAAGCAAAGCGAGTAACATCCCCTACACACACCGTCGGGATTCAACGGGGTTGGACCCTATCCCATCGAATCTATACATCCCACACCGAGCTTGCGAGAAAACTAGGCTAGTTGTAAATATAGGATAGGACCTTGTCCGAAGAACACATTCGATGTTCTTTGCTTTGATCCTTGATCTAAGCTGAAATAATCCGGTGGTTTCGGGGTGTCCCCCAGAAGAAGCCATAACATAATACAGGTATTATGTAAAAAAAATCACAGGCGGCACTACACAACTTTTTTTTTTTTTTTTTTTTTTTTTTTTTTTTTTAAGTGAAATTTGTTATTATTTATAATAAATATAATAATACTTATAATAATGTTGACTACGTAAGTGCCGATAATTTTTGGGTTGAGTATAAGATGCAGTTCCGAAATACTTAATAGGAATGATTTTAATAAAGGGGTTTTTGTTTAATCGGCTCAGAAAGTATTACAACGGCATAACTGGTAATTGTTTTTAAATAACAGAAAGGCGTTAGTGCAATCCCTAACGAAAGGTGGTAAACATCAGTTGGAAGTTCTTCGGATAATCGTAGTACGAAAATACCGTGTACCCGATTTCGGCTTAGTGAGTAGGCATGGGAATCATAGAAGTCGTTCAGAATAGTTCTTGATAATGAAGAAAAAAAAAAAAAAAAAAAAAATCTAACTTCATCCTACACATTATAACATGTCGTAACATTTGATTATCCACGCTATTACTTCTTTGTGCACATTTTGATTATTTTTAAACAGTAGCGTTATTAACAATGACTTTTTTTTTTTTTTCGTTTTCAGAAGCTGCCACCGTACCTACATAAGTTCTGTAAGTACAACTGCTTGTTATATATGAATCAAACTGAATACTCCATTGCTCGATTTACAATGGAAGAATGTAATGGCTTGCACCTGAAAGTGTAAATAAAAGGCAGAACACTTTCTAATGGAGCCCGGACGATTATCAAATTTTCTCTAATTATTTATGTTACAAGAAACTCCGAACTTCTATCTCTCTCCCTCCCTCTCTCTTTCTCTCTCTCTCTGTTTCTCTCCCATGTATAAATTCTGTATTTAGGTGTAAGTCTGGTTAGGTGGAAGAATGGTCGTGTGCGACCAAATCTTGCCAGATTTGTTAAATAAAGCGATATCAATCAATCAATCCTCTCTCTCCCTCTCACTCTTACACTCTCTCTTGTGCTCTCTCTGTCTCTAAGGGAGAATTACCAAAAAATGAGAAAATTAAATTGAAAAAAAAAAAAAAAAAAAAAAATTGAACAACACAAAATTGCAGTATGATCGAAAAAATGTTCAACACATTGATTGGGCAGCGTGCTTCCTTATAACATCCCCAGTACTTTAGGTAAACTTTTCTCGGGTTCTACTCTACTTACGGGGTGGTTGGTGTTTCTTAACATCTTGTGAAGCACACTCAACATTTTGTGAACTAGATTTTTCAATATCTCAGTCAAAAATTTTTAAACGTGTCCGAAAAATTTCTAATTTTTGAAATTTTATCATGAAAGATTTCAAAATTTTTAAATTTTATCATGAAACGTAGGAAAAATTAATTTAAGATAAATTTTAATCCAAATCTGATGAACAAAATAAAAATTAGTCATTAAAATCAGTCAAATAGGTTTAGATAAATTGCCCCGGAAGAATAAAAATTGTAGAAGCAACTCTTCAGAAGAGCGGTTTTTCGAAGAGTGGTAGCGCTGTCAACTTCCTGCTGCCGGCGCCGGCTGTATCGAGTTGATCATCAGGCGCCTGATTTCAGCAGATCTTCTCTATACACTATTTCTAAGTTCATGTATGGATAATTATATGAAGTTGAAGAACAAAATAACAGTGCAACAATCAGCGATAGCCATGGGTGTTCTTTCCATGATTTTTCAAAGTTTCGCACACGGGCTACGTCAAAGCAACCCCTGACCAAATTGACGTCACCAGTCCAGTAAACTCTTAAAAATCATGAAAAGAACACTACTCATCGAAGGAGACTGCAGATGGTGTCAAATTTTTGTAGAATTGAATTTATTTTAATTTAAAAATAAAAAATAAATACGTGGGTAACACTCATTGTTTGGAGGAGATGTTGGAAGAACCCAAAGACGAGTTAACCTATACAACTGGTGAAATTAAAGAAAAAAAACATACCTCCTGAAATAATGAGCATATTGTAATTTTATTTTCGCCTACACAGATGAAATTTAGTCTAGTTCTTAAAAAAAAGTAGTGCGTATGAAAAAAAGGGTATTTTTCAAATATTCATTAGGTTACACCCTTAAACACACGCTTATGAAAACTCCCTCTAAGTGAATCAGCTTGTATTGTGATTTCGAATCACAGAGAGTTTGTTTATGAACTGATTTTTTACAAGATGACCATGATGCCATGGAGAAATACAATGATTTCATGGACGGCCGGAAATTTTTCGTAAGACTAAGAGTTATCAATGACACTGCCGAGAGAGGAACAAAATAATTTCAATTTTAAAATAAGTATTTGCATTACGAAGGATGAGGAACAAAAATATTTTTTTTTATTGGTACTGAATTTCTAATATGTATAATTTTGGAATTGGGGAAGGTGAGGTGTGAACATGATGGGTAACTTGTATTGACTTTCAAGTAAAGATGGTGAGCCTCAGTATGCTTGGAGTGGTTTCTTTCTCTTCTTTTTTTCTTTTTCTTTCTTATTATTTACTGCAACTGATTGGTGAGTGTACGAGTAGAATAATGTACCATGATACCAAAAAATCAACTCTAGGGATGCCTCTATCGATTCGGGGATATCACACAGAAATAGTTTTGAATTTTTCTAATGCATCATAATATTGGGAATTATTTTTCGATATTCGATTAACATGATTCGATCAAGCAATAACTTTGTAATTATCATTTTTAATCCCATAAACATCTTTTAGAAGATTGATTCTGGAGAGAAGCCGATATAATTTTTTTGCGACCAGCCTACTGTGTATCAAAATGCATTGAGCTCTCCGATGAATTTGATTTTTCCGTAATTACGGTTTGAAGTGTCATGGGTGGTTAAAGGCGTAAGATACGGTTGCGGTGGCTACAGGATGGGGAGATCTGTTAGTATCTGTAAACATTAAGAAGGGGTGGGTACAAGGCTGTATGGCTTCGTATCGTAGATTGATTGGTTGGCTATGCGTGATCGATCACTTGAAAGAAGGGACGAACAAATGTCACTTAGCTTGAGGAAGAGCGTTTCAGATCAAGTGACCGTTTATCGAATATCAAGTGCGTGATGATATTCACGTCTCGTTCTAGTGAATTTTCGTAAATAATGAACCTATAGCAATGACTCGAAAATTTTAAAATTCAAATTTTTTCCATGTAAAGCGGTTTTAGGGTATTCTGGATAGATTCTTAAAGTTATATATATATATATATATATATATATATATATATATATATATATATATAGGGTGTCCCACTGAAAGGTTACACTCCCCTTCATTTAATCGGAATTCAGCGTAAAAATTGGGACTAATGCAATTCTCATAATTTTTTACGTAGATCTCTGGAAAAATACTTTGCGCGCGCCACTTGCGCCAATGTGGTGCAAATGGCATCAGCTTCTTTTTTTTTATATAGAAACCCAAATTTTTATAGCAGATTCGAATTCTACGTGAAATTTCATGAAGAAAAAAAAAAAAAAAATCTAAAATCTAAAATTTCAGAAAAAAAAATCCAAAAAATCCCAAAATCAAATCTAAAATCAATCTCTAATCAAAAATTGCAGAAATTGTTAAATATTGAGTTATTGAAAATATTTGGTTGCCACATTTAATATTCGACTTCAGGATATTTTTTCGTGCTGAACCTAGTAATGATGTTCATTTATTGATATTTACACCAACATTGGAAAGCACCAAAAAATTATCAGAATTGCACTTTTCTTACTAATTTCCACACAGCACAAAGCGTAATAAAATGTTGTTTTCTCGGTGTTTTCCGAAGTTGGTGTTGCAAATATCAATAAATGAACATCATTACGAGGTTCAGCACGGAAAAATACCCTAAAATCATGTGGCGATTGAATATCTTCAAAAATTCAGTATTTCACCAGTTTTGCACAATTGCAGAGCGGAATCGCACACTTTTGGAGCGGAATTGCGCCAGTTTGCGCGCACTGAAAAAATCGAGTAATGGGCTTCATGCAATTTCACGTAGAATTTGAATCTGAAATAAAAAATGGGGGTTCACATCTTAAAAAACGAAGTTGATGTCATTTGCGCGCAAGCGGCACGCGCGAAAGTATTTTTCCTGATATCTACGTAAAAAATTATGAAGAATGGCGTTGGTCCCAATTTTTTACGCTGAATTCAGAGGAAATGAAGGGGGGAGTAACCTTTGGTGGGACCCCCTGTATATATACATATAAGTTTATACATACAACATATCCGTAGTGTGAAAACGGCAGCCGAGACTGTGCAATTCTTCTTGCTTTGAAAATGGTAGTAAACTTATCATTTACGTACCTTTTGGAGGACTCCGTTGTCACTAACAAGTCGAATACTGGGTTCCAATGCAAAGACATCAGGCCGTCGAAACAGTACTATTGTACTGATACTAACTACTACTACTAATTGATGATGTACTTATAAATATTAGATGTACCCTTCCTCAATGCGTTGTGGCTTGTTATGATTTCATCGCTAGTCCAACTATTAACAGAGCTTATAAGTCAGATGACTAAAGAGGATCACCATTTGTAATTATACCATGGGCACCATACCTAGAGGGACCCTGTTCAGAAGTTAATCAAACTTAAGTTGAATAGAAACAAATTTTGGTAAAGAGCTATCACCGCTGTTGGTAGTGGTTCACCGTTTACTGGGTAACAAGGTAATTGTCACGTTGCCCGCGGTTTGTCCCCTTACCGGTAGTTAATCCTGTCAGTCTGTAACCATTTAAATGTAAATACTGGTGGTAGCTACTGTTACTTTTCCGCTGCTGTTTTCGGTCCCACATCTTCTTGAACGCGAATTTACCCCCATTACTCGTGGTTAGTCCAGTTCCCGTGATTTGTTTCGTTACCAGTGGTTTGTCCCGTTACCTATGATATATCCCGTTACCCACAGTTTGTCCAGTTAACCGTTGTTTGCATGGGCATTCAGAAACTTGCTACTATGTTTACGCTTACGTAACTTCTGTTGCAGTACATACGAATTAACCTACATACAATATTTAGGTTTAAATTTCAATCAATCCTCGCGGCAGTTTACGTTTCAAGTTTACGTTTACGAGGCAGTAACTAGGAACATTACGTGGTGGTTTGGTTTGGTTTTATGTGGGAATTAGAAAATGGTTGGTACGGTTTCAACACGATTGCGCAGTTGCAGCGGAGGCTTTATCGGGAAAGAAGAGTGGGGGGAAATTGAAAAGTAGCCTAAAGCCTCCCACAGAACTTTCTGATCATTTGCCAAAACCCCTTTTGAAATCGGTCCAGCTTTTCTCGTAGACTTATGGAACAACCACGGGGAATAGGGATTGATATATATATATATATATATATATATATATATATATATATATATATATATATATATATATATATATATATATATAAAATTACAATGATAGAAAACTACTTACAAGTAGGGTGAATTTACGTTTCGGGTCGTTCAATTCCAGTCATCAGAATGAAGCCTCCTCCGAGTGTTTCCGCTGCCCGGTTGTAGATGTTGCTGATGTCACGGCGCTGATGGTGTTGTTCCCGTAGGATGAGGAAGGTTTTAGGGATTATGAGGAGGAAATAGATGAAAGTAAAAAACTAAAAAAATACGTATATGGGGAAAAATTGGTATATACGTATTTATACTGGGTGTCCCACGTTATGGCCCGCCCTACTTCAGGAGTCGTTTCTACAACTAATTTGCAACAAAAAGTGCCTTGCAAATATTTTTTTTTTTTTTTTTTTTATAGAGGCTTTGTTTCACAGTCATTTCAATTTTAAGATGTTTTTCGTTTTTTCAACTTGATCATTCTAAAACGGCTATAACTTCCTCAAAACGTACAGTAAAATAAAAAATGAGGGCAACGCTGGAAAAAACGTTGGATTTTCTATTTTTCTAGTGTCCCCAAAAATTATTTCTGGGATAATGATGGGTGAAAAATCAAGTCAAATGAGTGATTTTTGTCAAATTGGCAAAATCTCACATTTTTCTTCTGGTTGTTACGGTCCTACTTCCCCATGGTTTTTCACAAGCATTAACATATAGTTATAATAGTTATTGGCAATAACTGTGCCAAAGATGCCCAGATGCTGTGCTCTGTGCTTTCCAAAGATGTAGTCAATTTCACTTTTATTTTGCGAATTAGGGGATAAAACTGTGTTTAAATGTTGATAAACATCTTTTTTTTTTTTTTTTTTTTTTTTTTTTTAATGAAATCGTGATTTTTCTATGGAAATACGAGTTCGAGGTCGGTTTCTACGTTTATTCTTAATATGCACAATCGAATGGTAACACGAGCATATCTCCCCGACCCCGTTATAACCAATTCTTACTATTTAACTCACAAATTTGAGTTCGTTCGTTATGATAAATATTGTTTTTTTAGAGGCGAAACTAGAAAGTTGAGGTTTAAAACTACATAGATTAAAACGAGTTTGGCGAGATACGCAAGTGTTACCATTCGATTCAGCGTAAAACAATACGTGGAAACCGACCCCAAACTCGTATTTTCATAGGTCATTGTTCAAGAAAACCCTCGATTTAATTGAAAGAAAAACATGTATTTCAACACTAAAACACAGTTTTAAAAAAACACAGTAAAACACAGTTTTTCCCTCTAATTGGCAAGGTAAAAGTATAATTGGCTACATTATTGGAAGGCTGAGACCTTGGCGAATTTTTTGGTTTTGACGCACGTGATAAACCATGAGGAAGTAATACCCTAACGACCAAAAGAAGAATATGAGATTTAGCCTATTTGACAAAAATCAGTTTACGAGTTGATTTTTCACCCATCAGGATCCCAGAAAAATTTTTTTGAAGACTCTATAAAGATGAAAATTGTACGATCTTTCCAACGATGATCTCATTTTTTATTTTGCAGTGCGTTTTGAGGGAATTATTGTCGCTTTAGTGTGATAAAGTTGAAAACACGAGAGAAAAAAATCTTGAAATTAAAATTACTCGGAAACAAAGCATTGTAAAAAACAAAGTTTACGAGGCACTTTTTGTTGCAAACTAGTTGTAGAAACGACTCCTGAAGTTGGGCGGTCTATAACGTGGGACACCCTGTGTATAGATATGAGTGTTGATACGATGCTGTCCGCTCGAAAGCTGCTTAAATACTCTTTCCAAAAACTAAGTTTACGTACATAATGAAATATATATGAATATATGGAGGAACAGAATTCGTTCTGATTATCTTGCTTGAAGCTACTCATTGCTTCGTACCCTTGAGTGGAGAGGGATTCGCCCTACAGAGAGGCGTGAACTACTTTTTTTGAGGTCGAACATCCGTTTTTTCGCGAAAAAATCAACCGTTTGATACGAAAGAATGCGTTCGAAGTGGTATTCTTTTCCATCACCGTAAACTCAAGAATTGAAATGAAAATAATGAGTAAAATTTAGAAAATTGAGCTTGAGAGAGAGAGAGAGAGAGAGAGAGAGAGAGAGAGAGAGAGAGAGAGAGAGAGAGAGAGAAGAATGTTGAAATTATATTTTTTTTACGAATATAACTTCGAAAAATTTGTAATAAATAACAACAGTTGAAATGTATGTACTATGTAATTAATGCTAAACAAAATCGACCATATCGTACGCTAATTATCTCACAATATTTAGCTTCCTCTATCGAAAAATGTTGAAAGTAGATTATACTTTTTTCAAACGTCGGACCCATCTTGGTCACATCTTGCACATATTGATTCGTAAGGGTCGTTCACCATATATCATCCTTTCATCTAAAAGTATCGTTTGGATTGATTAAGAAAAGAAAAAAAACCCGTGCTCAGGAGCTCAGTGAATATTCGACAATCGGCAGAGCAGGATTACAGAGTGGTATGACACGAGATTCCTTGATTTTTCCTTGAAAGCCCGAGAAATTGCTATTGTAATATAACTCAAATCAAATGAAAACTCGCGAGAGTTATTTCGTGGCACCCCAATCCCAAAAAACGAGGCATGCGCCGGGTCAGTTGGCAACAAAGCACAAAGATGGAAAAGAAGAATTATCTCGCCGCTACGGTTAAATCCACGTCTAATGCTTAAACAAGGAAATTCCTCCTCGCCACCCCTCCATGACGCTGAGTGTAATCTTCGTAATGCAATTACGAATTTTCATGGAATACCTCGAGTCTCCAGAGGTCTTGTTATTAACCCTCTCTTTGGGCAGTCGCCGGTTATTGGAATTCTTGTAAGTTCTCAGCTGTATCATTCTTATTGTATCATTCATGGATCTCCAGACTCAGGATCAACCTGCTATGGACAAATTGATACACCCCCACGCTACTTGACCGACCTAATTATTACTACAATATTACATTCGTCATGGAATTGAAGAATTATTTTCGTTTCTTACATCACAAGAATTCGTAGACTTGATTCACTACTAAACAGATTTGTAAATAATTTTTGTACTACATCAACATCCCTATGTCTGGTTCGTACATTACGAGAATTTTGATGAGAATAGTGAATAGATCGATTTTAATGGATGTACCCCCTCCAATATAACCTAACATGAATGTAGCACCAGGAACTACCTCCAAATCAAAAAAAACTTTTATCAACTATGAACTACTTTTTACATAGTAAAATCGGACAAAGATGAATTTAAGGAAATAGATTGAAAATACAAAGATTTATATGTATCCAATTATTACATCGAAATTTGAGTTTAATGATAATGGACAGAATAATTAAAACAATTGGTAGAGAATGTCGCAACTAGTCGTTACTTAGCTTACATTTTCCCTCCATCGCTCCTACTATCGAAATAGTTGAGTTATGTTGCACAACTAGACTAAAGTTGGTATCGAACGAAACAAGAATCACGAAAATGGGTTAAGAACTGTAGCTTGTGCAGCGCATTTTAGTTTCGGCTATTACCCCTTCAACCCTTCCTACCAGTAGCAAATCCACAATTTCCAAGGATTGTTGCACAAATGGACAACAAATTTTCAAAAATTTGCTGAGAACTGTGACTAGGGCGCATCGACGAATACACATTTTTTAAAAATAAGTTTCCTATCAAAAGTGGAGAGGGGACTCCACTAAATAAAAAAGGAAGTAACATTTGAAAGCGTGGGGAGGACGCCACAGCGATGTATGAGGGTCTAAAGTTTGGAGCTCGCACAAGGATGACTAATAGAGCCGCTATAATCACAGATTCGAAGTCCGTGCTATCGAAGCTCCAATCAGGTTTTTAAAAGTAGGGAAACCATCCCACTCTACCAAATTAGTTGGGTAAAATGATATAGCACGTAGGGTGAAGTGGAATACTAATGAAAACTTGGAAATTATTGGAACATCTCAAGAATTTATTGTAAGAGAGAGTGAAGAAAATATCAAGAACAATTTATGGTAACTAAACGTTCATTAAAATCACAGTATATGAACATTGAAATAAATACGTAGAGTTGGGTGTAGTGGGATATTTTTGGGAGGTGGGCGTGGAATATCCTACTACCTCTAACCAATTGTATTTCACTTCACCCGACTCAGTAGTCATTACTGATGTTCATATCAACTCATTACACAATCCATTCCTGAAAGTTACACCGGCAATTTCGAATTAAATCTCCTTTTTTGTTCCTGCTTTCATGTACCTATACACACATATGTGAGTATGGAATATTATTGCAATCTTCGCTTGTGTATATACCTACTCAAGCGAAGATTGCAATAATATGGTATACTCACGTACCTGGCCTTTGAACTCCTACCGGCACCGGCGTATCATGTTGATTAATGAAGATTCTCCGTCAACCTTGAATACAATATAGCGCTATGGATTCTGCCCACTTACCATAGTCTTTGCGTCTAAAGTATTACTATCGTTCATTAAAGGTCAGAAGATTAGCTAGTCAGCTGGCAAATATTCGCTCATCTTTTAGAAGATGACGGGATCTACAACGGATATGCTCCTTTGCTTTTGCCTTTTATTTAATAATGCTTACCCCTCCATCTCTCAAGTGAACTACTCCATCTCCCGTCGCCCAACGATCAGGAAGGCCTTGGAAGGATGTTGAGGGGTGGAAAGCTCTTCCTTCAAACCGGGCCGGCATGATCAAAGCCGAGTAAACAGCCAAAGGGTGAGAGGTGAGCTCTGTGTGAAGGTTGCCGAGATGCGATAGAACTAGAGAGTTACTGCGAGGGGGAAAGAGGAAGATCGAGTATGAAGTGAGGCTAGGAGAAGTTTATTGCTGTTAGGAGAACCAAGTGCCTTCTTTTCCAAGCCTACCGTCCCATAAACTAATCACTCAAAGTTAATTATATTGTTATGCATCTTTTCCATAACAAGATACAAAACTTCTTGGTTCAGAAATAATTTAAGATGCTTGTCATTCCGGCTAGTTCCAGTATCACTACTCGTTCAGCATACTACGGTTTAAAGAATAGAATGATTAAATAGATGAGTCTTTATAGACACTAAAATACATTATAAGGAGTATTTTTGAAGAAGATCACAATAATTTGGAAATCAGTAAATTCATAATACGCAATATCATATGACATCTAACCTACAGGGGAAATTCGTTGGATCCGCGGTAACAAGTAGCTTGAGACATAAATAACGAAATTAAAAAGTTCAAAAATGTTGAAGGAATAATAATCATCATATATTCCAATTCTAGGATGCTGATAAATAAATTATCAGATCTCCTCTCCTCGGATTCACATTGACGTTAGGTACCAATGTTACCTTTATAATTTGAATTGTATCTCGGCACTGCGAGAGTTCTTTTCTTTTTGCTGCTTCAAAATTGTGGTTAATTACGTCCAGTTTATATTAATGTAACTTGAATGATTCCGGATTAATTGAATATAGTTGAAGTTTGTACATACTAACGCGAACAACAATTAGCTCAGGACTTCTGCCTCACAAAAAATCATGTCAAAGCGGTTACGATTTTGAAAGACTTTGGAGATCTCAAATAGAACAAAATGAAGTTTGCGACGGTTCCTTAAGCAGATTTCAACTCTTGAGAGCCAGAAAGCAGCGAAATGTATGGACTTTTTTCTGTTTTTGGCCTATAACGCATAAACAGCGCATCTAACAGAAAATATTACAACTATCAATTTTAAAGAACATTAAATTTTGCTACTAACAAATCTCTCGAATCTCAAATTGCGTCACAATCAATCGTGAACAATCGGCATATTTCATCGACTTGGCTAAAAAGTGGATCATGGTCAAAATTTTAACATCTCAAAAATTATAACTTCAAATAAGAAATGTTATAACAAACTATAACTTTTTATGCAAACTATGTTATAAACTTTTATAACAACATAAAAGTTGTTGATAATCAAATTCTCTCTTGGAGGAGTTTATATATATATATATATATATATATATATATATATATATTTATATATATATATATATATATATATATATATATATATATTCAATTAGCTTGTTTCTACGTCTAGATACAAGCATAAAACAAAAAAGTTCCAGTCATGCAGCATGATCGTATGAGCGAATTCTCGTAAATTTTGAACTTACTATACTAAGTTGAACTGTTTTGAAATTTCAAACAAATATATCGTTGAATAGCAATTTTATTTATGGTGAAAAACTGGTTCTAGATACTTTTCGGCGATTCCAAAAAGATTTCGGATTTTTACCTTTTATTTTCAGTTTCTGTCGGATTTTCGGCAAATATTGATGAAATTTAGGTACATTTTTCAGCATGAATTTCTCCATGAATAATTTAATGTTCTGGTTCATCGTTAATAAACTTCTTTGCACTGAAATTCTGATAAAAAATATAAATCCAACAGCCCTTTCTACTCATTTTTAGTGATTTTTGAGCCCATTCTTAAAATGTGACCAATTTAATGAGCTCGAAAAATTCGGGCCAACAAATTTATCCTTTCGTTTGGAAAGCTTCATTTTGGGTGCAAGAATGGAATTTTTTATCCCAACCCTAAGGAGAGATATTGTCCGGAGGGACACACAAACACACACACACACGCACTTTTTTTTTATTTTTATTTTTTTTTAGAAACTCCCCTCAAAGGCGGACGGGGCACACTATTAACATGTGAAAATAAATAAATAAATAAAAGAAGTAGGGAGAACACCCAGGTTTACCCGACGCCGGCTCTAGGGATAAGGGAAGTTGCAGAAGGATGAGACGTGGAGGCGAGCGTAGCGAGCCGGAGCGGCTAGTTATTTATAAGAATGAAACTCCGTCTGTCTGTCTGTCTGTTTGTCTGTTTGTCGTGTCTATGCACGGCCAAACGGCTGAGTGGGCCGGATCTACGAGTGGGGGGATCTTCTTGGGATTTTCCGATAGGGTGTAAAAGGGATGTTGGCACCACCAACAAGGCAAATAGCACCTAGAATAAATTCACTCACACTCCTATTTTATGTCCCGACTCATAACCTGTTCTTACTTTGAAAGTCCCATGTGCTCCTACCAATTTAATTTTTAATTTTCCACAAAGTCGTTGCTAAATGTAGACTCATCCTCTGAATTTGCATATATGATAGTAAACCTAAACTCAGAAACATTAATTAACTTTCAATTGATAGCACCCTTGTCAATATGCCTACAACAGTTGACCAGAAGCAAGAAAGCTTACTTTATAATGACTGTTCTCCACAAGAGTTTTGTAATTCATAGAGGATAAAACTATACCCAGCAGAGGCGCGAATATCTTCGAACTCAAACTTAAGTATCTCATACCTACATAATGAATCATATGCAACTTCCAATGTTATTGATACCTCTCCTCTTCATATTACTAGCGGCTCCACTTAATATGTACTATATAATAGATAGTATTTATTTCACCATACCTCACCTATAAGTAAGTACATGCCTACCATATTCACAATATTTGCTATCAATCTAAAAATAAGCACATAGTTACAAGTATCAGCTGACAGACTAAACCACTTCAGCAAAATGTTACTTCTGCTAATATCTAGTTTAGATCGCAGACGAGGCCTATAACGGGCGAAAGCGCTTGGAAATAAGCAATCAACAAACATTTCATTACGACTGGCCATAAATATTTACCCTCCCCTCCCAACCTACCTACCGGAGGAATACATCTATACTGGTCAGGAATCGTAAGTAACTCTTATTTCAAAGTCTGGCATGTAGGATATGTTGCTCGCTTCGCTCGCAAAGTCTGGCATGTAGAAAATGTTGCTCGCTTCGCTCGCAAAGTATGGCATTTAGGGGATCTTGCTCGGTTCGCTCGCAAACGGTAGATCTCTAAGGATAGGTTTAACTTCTGTAGGGGATGCTGCTCGCTTCGCTCGCAAATGGTAGATCTCTAAGGGTAGGTTTAACTTCTGTAGGGGATGCTGCTCGCTTCGCTCGCTTGAGGAAGTTATACTGCCCACCCAACTTGGCAGACGTTTTTTTCAGTTGGGAATTATTACAAACAAATTAAATCTTATAAAACTACGTGGAACCACGAAAAGTTTATTCGGGGATGTTGCTCGCTTCGCTCGCAAGGTATACCTGTATATGTGTAGGACAAAGTCCGTATTTATTATTTGAAATGGCTCTCGCTTCGCTCGCAAGGTAGGTACCTATGTAGGCATACCTGCTCGCCCCGCAATGTTGTGACATCGAACCCTTCACGTCAATTCTTGAGCCTTCTCTCGTCCACGGCAGAATCATTTTAATCGCTTTGCTCGCTTCTGCTCGAAATTTGACCGAGTTCTCGTCACTTTTTTCGATATCCGATTTCGGATTCAGATTCGGCGGACCCAAAGCTGTATTTCGCCCGCGAAAACCGTTCCGAAAAACGTACCTTTATGGGGTATATTTTAATCGGAAAAAACCAAGTTTTTCGGCGGACTTTTCGAGAAAACGGGTCCGTACTCTCGCATTTTTTTGACGCATTTCCCGATACTTTTTTCGCGATCCGATCGCGCCGTCGTCTTCCTCGTTCGAAACCTACGAAACCGGTATTTTTCCGGAATTGTCGACGGCCGTTTAGAGGGGTAGAGGATGCGGGGAAGTCCAAAAAGCGCACATTAATTCTTACTTCGACCCCCCTCCCGCCCTACGGCCCATGGTTCGGCTGGGATTAGAAAATTTTAAATTTGCTCGCTCCCCCTATCGGAAAATCCCAAGAAGATCCCCCCACTCGTAGACTCCCCCCACTCAGCCGTTTGGCCGTGCATAGACACGACAAACAGACAAATAAACAGACAGACAAACGGAGTTTCATTCTTATTAATAGTATAGATAGAGATATACATGAAAAAACGTTAAGCTCTAGCATTCGTCCCAGAATGTCTCAAAACCGATTTCAATTACGAAAATTTCGATTTTAAAATTTAAGGAGCCATTGCAATAGTTCATTTTCCATAGTTATAGTTGTATCTGTAGAAAAACCTCCGAGGATGTTAGTAAGTCGTATGTATGAAGTCGAATTCGCCAAATTAAAAATGTTTTGTGATAAGGTCCTTTGGGAGTGTTGGACACAAATGTCGTTCAACGTTTTGTTGCTGACAATTCCGCTGCTGATTTATGGTTTCCTTCTTCCCGACGTAATCTCTATCATTGGTCATTTGTATAATTGGATACTAATTTAGATAAAATTCGATGTCGGGAAAAATTGTGGTAATATTTTGATAGTATTAATTGTGTAGGTACTTTCAATATTGGTAGGTTACGAGTATACTTGGAAGAAATGGGAAGAAAAGAGAGTACTTTCAATATTGGTAGGTTCAATATTGGTGTTTAGGAGGATTT
The DNA here is from genome assembly GCA_030762985.1 of Adelphocoris suturalis. Classification (NCBI taxonomy): domain Eukaryota; kingdom Metazoa; phylum Arthropoda; class Insecta; order Hemiptera; family Miridae; genus Adelphocoris; species Adelphocoris suturalis. The sequence continues at coordinate 21,288,020 of CM061051.1, forward strand.
GGAACCCTTTGTGTATGATATACCCTAAACTGGAATTTAGCAAAAATACAATTTCGTTTTGTATTTTCTGTCTCTAATTAGACGTAGAAATGAGTAAACTAAAAAAAGTATGAACTCCCCCGAAAGATAATTTAATGATCCACAACTTTTATTTTTGACATTTCTCATTTGGAGGGACCGTTTTTGAGCTGCGAGAGTAAGCACATGACCATAACCCACTCCTTAGCCAAGTTGATAAAAGATGCGAATTTTCACGATTGATTGAGACGTAATCATTGAACCAAATTTAAAATTTATGGGCTTCAGTAGACGCATATTTTAATGTTCTTTAATATTAGTTATGGTAATATTTTTTGTCAGATGCACTGTTTAGGTGGTATAAACCAATAACTCTGAAGAGACCCACGATTTCGCTGTATTTTGGCGATCAAGAACTGCCCCTCTATTGCTGAATGTCCAGGTGCCCCCCCCCCCCCCCCCTTCTCCAACCAATAGGCATCAACCCCTAAAACTAATAAACTCTAACTCCAGTCCGCCTATTTGGAGCCCACCTACCACTCTATATTATATATATGAAAAAGCGTCAAACTCGTAAATATAAACATTTCAAATCACCCTTAGTGATCTGCCGTTCTGCCGTTTCCAATCATTCTACATGTCCCACTCAACAGTAAAGACCATCGCATCTATACAGCCATACCGAGCGAGCGAGAAAACTAGGCTAGTTTTCAATAAGATTGGAGCAAAACTTCAGTCCCCCCCCCCCCCCCCCCCCAGAAAACCCATTATGGATCCACTTCGCGACGCACCTTTTTCGTTAATAATGCTGCTTTCTCTAAAAAAAAAAAAAAAAAAAAAAAAAAAAAAAAAAAAAAAAAAAATAGCTATTTAACTCCCTACTTTATTCTGAACTGCATCACGGATTTCGCTATACATAGTTAGATCTGACTTCTTTGTAATACATAGTAAGTATAACAATATACAATTCCAGAAGTGTGAACTAGAGGGAATCATTGGAGCAGTAATAACAGGGATACAAATGGTCAGAACCCTCGAAGCAGGGTGAGCAGGAGTGGTAAGGGGTGAACTCCACCCTGAAATTATTATTTTCATCTCCCAACCTTTATCCTTCTCTTGCCCCATCTACATCCCTTGAACGCCAAAAGTTACGGCGAGGCTTTCTAATTTCCTCTCCACTGAACTATGGAAATCCACCGGTTCTTCGCCCGAGTTGTTCACCCAATGAACATAATCGAGTGAAAGAACTGCCCTCCGCGAGGGCACAGGAATTTGAGATTCTTAGACCAGAAGTTTGGGCAGCCTGGAGTGCTCCTCTACTTGACCTGTTTCAACACGTAAACTCGTGAAGAGGAGAGAGGGAAAGACGATGGCACCCTTCCCACTTCGCACTGTTCCTTCCTGACTCCTCACCTCCCAGCATCCATCCCTGTAGTTCCGTTCAAACCCACTCAACCATCCAAATGGGGCTGGAATCTTTGGCACCTCCCTTCGAGCATAAAATTCTATCACTTATAAAGACAAACACTCTACTGATAACAAGTGTGGAATTGTAAACAAAATCGGTGGTTCGCCACATTTAAGTAATTGCTATATTATCAATTCTATATCAATTGTCTCCGAATAACTATGGAACATCAAGTTTCTCACAAGATAATTATGACTATTTGAAATATCATATATATATATAGCATTTCCAAATAGAATTTGACATTTTCCAAATAGAATTTGACGTTTCCTAAATAGAAATGGACAAATTCCAAATAAAAACTGTCAATTTCCAAATAGAAAAGGACACTTCCCAAAATATGAATTAACACTTTAAAATATAATTCGGAAATTTCCGAATAAAAATGGAGACTTTCCAAATATAAATCCACACATTCCAAATACAAATCCATTTCACCTCATGCACACCTGTTATTGCAGATAAGTCCCACATAAGCTATCTGTGGCATTCCTGTAGTCGTAAGCCCTTCAAGCACCTATTTTGTTGCCAGATCGTTCCCACCTTCAGTGGTAACATCTTTCTACAATATAGTCACTGCCCGGTAATGTTCCCCCTTAGTGACTCTGTTGGACTAATAAATCTTTCTTGTTTCCTCAGCAGTCCAAGTTATAGTAATGGTGGCAGTGGTGAGATCTTGATCTCATTACTGCTACCCTTTGTGTCAAGTCATGGACATAGTCACTATAGTGTCCGGTCCCCTTAGTCACTTCCCCCACATCTTCCCCCTTTTCTACGCAAAGAAAAGCAGTGTTTCTAGCATGAAGCAGTTTTCTAGCACTATGAAGCAGTTTTCTAGCATAAGTGATGGCAGTGGTAGAATCTCGATTCCATTCCTTGTTGAAATGTCACAGCCCTTTAGTAATTTTGAGTTATTTCCTAGTTATTTAATATAAGAGCTGGGAATCGTATACTTAGGCCTTTATGATATCACGATATGGAATGTAACTTTTTTCGACACCTTTTGAGATTTCAAAGTGAAACTTTAAAAGCGTTTTTGGAGTGCCTAATACTAAATAAATTAAAAAAACTCCTAAACTCAGTGTTAGGCACCCCAAAACGGCTCTCACAGTTTCACTTCGATGCCTCAAAAATCTTTGAAAAAAGGTACTTTCCATATCATTATAATGTCATATGGGCTTAAGTATTGACTTTCCAGTGCTTGAATTGGAAATAACTGAAACTCCTGTCCTTTTTTTTTTTTTTTCTTTTTTTTGGGACCCAAGGAGACTTTTGATCAGGGCATCGACAACTGTATTGTCAGCATAGTCCCATGATATTTCTATGAAGCCCGAATCCCCTAAGAATAGTTTGGTGTCTTATCCCCATCCCCCCTCCCCCCGGAGGTTTCTTATACCCTATCGTCTAAAATGGATAAAAATTACCATTCATTCTGCCTAAATTTCAAGATCATCGACCTATCAAATGCTATCAATACAAAGTTTGTTATGGAAAACAACAAATTTGGGCGAGAAATCAAATATATATTTTTTTAATTCAGGTTTGTCTAGAATACAGTTTTATGGTTTATAAAATTGTTTGGTTGTATTTTTATGGTTATGATGTATCATATGTTTCAGGGAGGACTGAAACTAGGTTTCAATTTAGTTGTTAAGGTTTTAGCGTTTTCAAATCTAAAAACCGCTTTCTTCATGAAATTGTTGAATTTGAATTTTCGTTGTTTCGATTATTTAGTTGTAATATCCCTTTATCCACCCACTGTTGTGTTGTAAATAATATTCATATAATTTTATCATCCTAATTAGGCTTCTGATTTCACAAAAACGTACAGAAGTTCAGAATTTTTATTGGTAAACGGTTGTAGTCAGAGGTACTGTATACGATGAGCCCTAAAAACAACAGTTTTTTCACAATCGAACCGTCCAATGATTATTCGGATCTTGTTTTGGATGTATTGGCCTTTGAGCCTGATGACCCGTGTAATGGGATATAAAAAGATGTTACGGTCAATGGAGAAGGATGATGGTGATGTAGAGAGAATAATGGACAAAATTTCTTGGAAACAGGCGTAAAAGCCCTTGATTCATTGACTTGTTCGATCTCAGAGTTCTTCCAGCTGCCTTGCCTCCTTTCTGCCTCATATCATTGTACCTCATTCATCAACCCATCAACGATTTTCCCCATCTCACTCTTCAGCATCACTTTATCCTCTTCCAGCTTGATCCTAACACCTCAACTCATTATGTAAAGTATTCAACAACAATTTTTCCTAATTAAACTTGAAGTTGCCTCTCCCTAACAACTTCTATCTTGTGTTCACTTAGATTCAACTTTTGGTTGGAGTAGAAGTAATTTAATATCAAGAATATTTTTTTTCAAACAATTCAAATTAAGAGCTCCCAAGAGATTCAATGAGTACTTGGATGCGGTAATTAACGAACGAAGTGAGTCCCCATCTTGACTCGGCTAGCATTTGTCAGTGTGTGTGCGTACCTATGTGCATACGTGCGTGTGTGTTTCGCGTTACTTGTCGCAATTATGGTGGCATCAACTTGAAATTTGGTACGTAGACCATTTAGACATCCGGACATAGCTGTTGAGTTTTTCGTGACACCAAGCGTCACCTCCAAGTTAAATAGAACATTCATGAAGATATCGACTTGGAATTTTGTAAGTAAACTCCTTGAGAATAAAGAATGAATAGGTATAGAGAGCTATGTTGATCGATGAAAACACTCGCGTGTAATACATTGAGGCGTTACAGGTGATCGAGGAATATAGACCACAAATAAATATTACTAACCAAACATAATAAAAAAATGAATAGTATATATGAAATTATATTGAGGACAACAAATAGTAAAGGTACAAAAAGACTCACGTCTGAACGTTTCGCTGTCAGAGTATCGTCAGCAGACTTACGATACCGGAAGATCACCTTCAGTAAGAAAGGCTAGGATCGAAAAGAAAGAGAGAAAAACGAGAGAAGGGAAAAAAGGGAGGGAGGGAGTAATAGAGAATGAACATAACAAAAATTAGAATGTAACGTGTTATAATCCTTTTCAAAAAATTGAAAAAAAAGTCCAGTCATGCAGCATGACCCCATGAGCGAATTTTTACGTTACTGACGGCCGAGTGTAGGGAGGCCTTGAGATTAACGTAACTGACGGCCGAGCGGAGCGAGGCCTTGTGTCTGCGTGCTAGTACGTACATAAATAGAACTTCTTAATAATTTCATGGCTGATATTTTCTAAGCCACAGTCAGTATTAAAGCTGCATCAAGTCCTAAAACAGTTGAGCGTAAAACATTAAAGAGAGCGACCGAGAGAATTGGAGGACGGAATATTTCACAGAGTAAACTCATCAGTTGTGATTGAATTTTTTTTTTTTTTTTTAACAAGCACCTACTACCTACGTTTTAAACAGCATGGTTCTAGGATTGGTTATACAGGGATACTTCCATAAGAGTAGTTCAATCTGAATTTGGACAATGTTTCATGCAAATATTACCGATTTTTACAACTAGCGAACGGCATTATTTCGATTTTTGACTGATTTTTCAACTTTGAAATTTTTGAAAACTTGATACATATTCTTATAGGAAGTTTTACGCTGATTCCGAATATACTACATGTTAGTATACTGAAAAAATTATTTCGCACAACAAATCGCAAAAAACAGGCTATTTTGAAATTTTTGGCTACATTTTTGAAAATTTCATTCCGAAGATGTAAACCGATCATGTTGGCCAACGAACTTGAACTTTTGTTTTGTGTCCTTAACATTTTAAAATTTGTTTGAAGTTTCTAGCACAATTCTACGGACAGTTATCGTCTGGAATGACACATACATACATACATATACATACATTAAAAAATGCGTTAAACTTCAGAATATGATTCAGAATAGCCTGAAACGGATTTTGGCATAAAATTTATTCAAAAATTCATAATCTACAAATTTTGAGGCGAGAGCAACAGCTTAATTTTCTTCAAAAATTCGCTAGAACGCGGAAAACAAATCAAATCAATAGGTATTTTTATGAATTTGAAATGCACAAAAATTCACAAATGAAAACAATTTTTCGCTCCTTACGTCTTCAGATTAAACGCTTCAGGCATTATGTATATATATGAGGCATAGTCGAGTGTCGAGTACATAATACTAGGTAACCAGTTATTCAAACATTCGTGAAGAATCTGGTGAGCGGACCGCCTAGTAGTCTCATGGATGATACACGATGTACAAGACGAAACATTCGTATTCTTCAATTTTTTGGCATTACGAACCTATTATTGTACAGTTATAAATTTGTTTCAATAATTAGTAACCTCCTACTCTTCTCCTTCAGAGGAAGATAAGGTTGATTTAAGTGAGAGCAAAAAACTATCCCCACGAATTTCCTCCAATTGTTTTCTGTAGTCCCTCCCCAAAAAACTCGTTAACGGTAGAACGGTTAGGTGCAGTGTGTAAAGGAAGAACAAACGTAATATTGGGTAAAATCACGAAAATTGTATGATACGGAAAGAATGAAAACTGGCTCATTTAAGAAATGTTAATCTTTGGAACTGGCTCTCTACAGCCCAAAATTTATCTGTTCGTCCACAAAACAGGAAACAATAAACTACAATATGATTGAAAATGTGGGTGGATAATCAATCACACTGTTGTAAGCTAGCAGATTTTTCGTACTGCTGGTGAAATCTTCCTTAACTAACGTCTGTTGATAATACAATACAAAGACGTAATTTACAAAATAAATGGCATCGTTCATGTCATCAATGATTTTAAATGCCACAATATTCAGTTTTTTTATGTGTAAATTTGCTGGTTGACAGTTTATTTCTCAACCGTGGTTGTGGTTTGTTGGAATATAAATGTTGGTTTAGAGAAATGCAATAGCATTATATTGTTGTTAAAGCGTTCACAAGATAACTTCTTCAACTCATTTATAGGAATATTCAATTCACGATGGAAGAGTTCTTGACGTACAGTCTGCGTTTGTTATTACACGTAATGAACAGTCTTCTTGGACTTCTACCTTTCAAACCTCATACTAAACACTCATATTGCCATGTAGGCCTAACGATAACGATATAAATATATAAGCTGTTTGTTGCTTGGGGTGAGGGAATATAATGGTCCAATTAGTGGTTTCATAAGACTAACCTCTTCGGTATCGTAACCTTTTGACTACGCCAGCGATATTATCACCGAAGTTAAGCTTCTCGTCAAGTTTAATACCGAGATACTTGACATTTTCATTTTGAAGCACCACGGTGTAGTCAAGTGTAATAAGATGAACATGGTAATTTCTCTTTTGCGTAAATGTGACGATCTCAAATTTCTGAGGGTTCGTTTTAGTTCGCTGTTTAAGAATCTAATCCTCAATCTTTAATATATGCTGTTGGAGATATATATCCGTACCTCATTCCCAAAAGCCACTACGATCGCTTGGACATCTATTTGTGTGGTATTGTCTGAGTTTATACTACCCGGAGGTACCGAGGAAACTATGATTTTACTGACCGATATCAGAGTCGGGCGTAATAATAATCATGATTACGATTACAACTACAATCGTGATCACAAGGGTGATTAAGATTACAATTGTAATCACAATATACTATGATTATGTTTGTAATCGTATTTTTAGTGACATTTCAAAGAAATAATGCGCTATTTAGATGGCTTAGAAATTTTAAAAGTGGGTTTTAAGGGTCGCGGAGCCCTTACAAATCCGTATATATATATATATCAATATATATATATATATATATATATATATATATATATATATATATATATAATAACTCCAATACTCCAAAGTTCTCTAGTAATTAGGTACATCAAAAAACACTTGTGTAGATAAACATGAAACGAACCGTTTATTTAATTTTACCTAAACACAGTTTTACAAAATATTAGAACGAAATCAAAAGTCATCTAGAGAAAACGTAGAATAATCATATCACAATTTTCCCCCACACGAGAAGCTAGTTCATATCACAATCTGGCGCGTGTTTGTGTATTATTGGTTGATCATAATTGGTCGATCTTCGTTGGAATAATTGTGGAAAAGGCTCACAGCGAGACCGCTAAATCCTAAATTGTTTCCGCGTGACACACCCCCCTCGAGCGGTTGAGGTGGTCTGTAGAGCTTCATTTTGGATGGATGCCAGGATACAGCGTCTCGGGCTTGGGTTTCTGAGGGTTGACAAATTCCTCCAGAGCTTATTGTGGTTACCTTGTTACCGTGTTGTTTAAATTTTGGGTTCAATTTTGTTGTTACACGATAATTGGATGACGATAAGGTGAAAGATTTACGTAATACTTGATCGCCAACTTTGAATGACTCCTTCTGACGCCTAAGATTATTGTTGAGATATTGTCCTCTATAATATCATTACAACATCAACCTTGGTAAATTGTTATGGTAAACTGTATTGGTTCATTAAAGTTTGAGATTTCAATGTGAATGTTTGTTCTTGATTCTCAACAATGATTATGAGACTAAACATTTAAAACGAAAAAGTGAAAATGAGTTCTAGTTTGCTTAAAATTGATCCGCTGGACTGGGAAAATTACGATACATGGAAGATGCACGTTGAAGCTCTATTGACTAAAAATGATTATTTAGGGTACGTCACCGGGAGCATCGTGAAACCAACAGATGAAAAAACAAGCTAAAGAATGGGAATTGGCGGACGGGAAAGCGAAGGCCGACATAATTCTCACGATCAGTTCTAGCGAGTTGAAGCAGGTTAAAGGTCGCAAATCTTCCAAAGATGTTTGGGACAAATTGAGTTCAATCTATGAATCGAAAGCGTCTCTGTTGAAAAACTTAGTAATGAAAAGGATGAAAACAGGAGATGATGTGAAAGATCATATAAATGATTTTTTCGACATAGTAGATAAACTTGAAAACATGGAGATCATTATAAATCAAGATCTTCTCACAATCATGCTCCTATATTCACTACCACGCGATTTTGAGAATTTTCGAATTGCCATCGAGTGCAGAAATACGCTACCATCACCCCAAGCATTGAAAATAAAAATAATAGAGGAAAGTGAGGCACGAAAGCAGAATGGAACTGAGATGGGTGAACAGAATGCATTCCTTGGGAAAAGTCAGTCACGACAACGGTTTCGTGAGAATTTTCCTGATTTGACAGAAACTCGGAAACTGCAGTTTTCCTCCAATAGAGTGTGTTTCAATTGTAAGAAGTCTGGGCACTTTGCTCGATTTTGTAAAGAAGGGAGGAATTTTTCAAGACTCCAGAAGGAATCTGTTGTCGCTTACGAGAATGATGGCGATGTCGGGCTACTAATTTCTGAATCTAACAATTTTCGCTCTCCAGATATTCGTTGGTGTTTCGATAGTGGGTGTACATCTCACATGACTAATAAGTTTAAAATCCTTGTTGACCGAAAGCCTGATGATGAAAGAAGTATTAGCCTCACAAATGACTCGCATGCCTCTTCAAAAGGGATTGGAACTGCCGTTATACCAATAAATGGTGGTCGCAATAAGCTAACGTTATCGGATACGCTATTTGTACCCGAATTAAGAACCAATCTTATTTCAATAGGGAAAATAACCGACAAGGGTTATAAAGTAATTTTTGACAAAAACTCCGCGTCCGTACAAGATGAGAAGGGGATAACAAAATTGACTGCTGATCGTGCCAATGGGTTGTATTATCTTTGCCAGCAACAAAATGAAGAGTTTGCACGAAGGGTATCGGATAAATCATCTCTTTTGGCATGGCATCGGAAATTCGGACATTTAAATTTTAATGACTTGAGACGTCTTATCAGAGAAAATTTAGCAAGAGGTATACGTGCAAATCCTAATGAAGTCGTTCATCAATGTGAGACTTGCATTCAAGCAAAATTAACTCGCAGATCGTATCCAAAAAGTGACATGGAAAAATCTAAAGGACTATTGGAGGTCATTCATACTGAATTATGCGGGCCAATGAGGATTCAATCTTTTGGTAAGTCACAATATTTCATCACGTTTATTGATGATTTTTCTAGGTGGACCAAAGCGAGATTCTTAAAGAATAAAAATGAGGCTTTAGATGCATTTAAAGTCTATAAGAATATGGTTGAAAATTTGACTGGCAGAAGAATTAAGTATTTACGAAGTGATAATGGTCGACAGTATGTCAACGATTATTTCAACAAATATTTAGATGACTGTGGGATTCAAAGAAGATGCGCGTGTCCTAGAACCCCACAGCAAAATGGAGTTGCTGAACGGCAGAATCGAACTCTCAATGACATAGCAAGAAGTTTTCTTATTGAATCAAACCTACCACGAATGTCTTGGGCGGAGGCTCTATCCACTGCCTCACACATTCGTAACAGGTGTCCATCAGATGCTTTGAATGGTGAGCTTCCATATACTTATTGGACTGGAAAGGTACCAGTAGCCTATTTCCAACAATTCGGAAGTAAAGTTCATGTTTTATAGAGGAAAGTTCGACCCAAGGGGTAAATCAGGAGTTTTTGTTGGTTACCCAAACAGTACGCGAGGCTATCGACTTTGGTTGCCGGATGATAAGAAATTTGTTACGTCGAGTGATGTCAGATTTGTGGAAAAACCAGAAGACACTGCAAGAGTATCATCGGAGTTGAAAGAAATTGGGTACACGAATGAAGACTTGAATATTTCAGAATATTTTATCACTATTTCAGGAACATGCTTTATCCTCAACTGAAGCAGAACTTGTCGCTGCGTCAACAGGGATTCAAGAGGCGATTTGGATTCGAATACTTTTGAAAGACATGGGTCACACTAAAGAAACTGCAACACCGATTTTCGAATATAACCAGAGTTGCATGAAATATATAGAAAATGATAAGGCAAGTGGAAGAATCAAACATTTAGATGTGCGGAAATACTACGTGAAGGATCTGATTAGAAAAAGGGAAATATCTTTGGAGTATTATATATCTTTGGAGCAGAACTTGTCGCTGCGTCAACGGGGATTCAAGAGGCGATTTGGATTCGAATACTTTTGAAAGACATGGGTTACACTAAAGAAACTGCAACACCGATTTTCGAATATAACCAGAGTTGCATGAAATATATAGAAAATGATAAGGCAAGTGGAAGAATCAAACATTTAGATGTGCGGAAATACTACGTGAAGGATCTGATTAGAAAAAGGGAAATATCTTTGGAGTATTGTCCAATTGACCAAGTCCGACTAAGATTATTGACAGTTCACATTCACCATTTTTTATTCCAGATTTCGATGATTGACTCAACCAAAGAATCAATGATATAGCACTTATTCTTTCTACGAACTTGCTTCTACCAATTTCGGCACTTGAATTTCTTCGTTTTCATGCCTTCAATTCTTCTAACCTTCCTGTTATGTAGACTGATGACATTGATCCATCTAGGTGCTTCATCGTTACTGTATTCATTGTTGAATTCTGTTTCACTATGAATCTTTCCTGCAACCTCATCGATGGTTGGCTTGCCCTCATCACCGAAAGCTTTTTCCAACTCTTTCTCGACAACACCTTGGATTGCTTCTTGGCGAGGAAGATCCTGCTCCATAATCATTGATGCCATACTTTCAACAAGCTCCGTTAGTTCTAAAGATTCTTTCCGTACGCCTATTTCTGTAGGTTTCATTCATGCCACTTTGCTAGGTAATCCTGAATCTTTTTCCTCAGCAGGCTCTTTTTCATCTTGTTTCGGATGCTGTTTCATCCCATGTTTCACCACCACTCTCTGCTTCAGTTTCAACAGGTGTTGCAGCAGGAGGTTCTTCATGTTCAGATGATTTTGGTGGTTTTTCCTCGCCGGCTTCTTTGAGCTCCTCAATCGCTCCTTCATCCTCCTCTGAGGCCTAGTAAGTACCCTCATCGATTAGCATTTCTGAACAAGATTCAATAGGCTCCTCACTGCCTTTTGATCTATCTTGGCTAGCATACGAAGGCGAATCTCTTGTTTTCTCAGGTATTACCTTTTTGTCGTTTGTAGCTAACACTTAATCGACTTTGGCAAGTTTTTGAGTATTCGATTCTGTTTCCACTGAAGTGTCTTTTACTTTTGGCATCTCCGTGACCTTCGGAAGAAAGTGACGAGGACTTTTTGGGCATTTATGGCCCAAATGTCCGGGTATACCGCATCTACAGCAAAAATACATTCTTGGCACCATCTTATTTTACCGTCATCAAATTTAGATGAATATTTGGGTCCTTGCAGTCCTGTATTGAACGACTGTCTATTCCGTCCTTGTCTCACAGGCACTTGATCAACAAAAGGGATTCTGTCGAGTAGTTCCCACTCCATCCCACCGCTGTCACCAATGTTATAAACTTAACAATTACACAAGACTGCACTCATTGAAATCCAAACAACAACTGAGTACTTTATTTATGCAACCGAATTGTCATATGGTAACCTTGTTTCCTAACACTATATATATATATATATATATATATATATATATATATATATATATATATATATATATATATATATTTATATATATACCTATATATATGTCATTCCAGACGATAACTCTCCTTAGGATTGATATTAAAATTCCGTTCTTGCTCGAAAAATTCAAGTTTTCCAAATGAAAGGACAAGTTTGGTGGAGAGCACTTTTTGAAATCTTTTAATTGGTCAAACTTCAAAGAAAAAAAAAAAAAAAAAAAAAAAATTAGAAATGGCTAGAAACTGCTAAAACACATGGAGTACAACAATGTAGTACAATGAGAAACAATGGAGTAAAACATTAACAAATTCATGTACAAAATTATGCTGAAAAATGCACGTAAATTTCGATAATATTTGCTAAAGAATGGAAGGAAAAAATCTGCAATAAAGGCTAAAAACCCAAAATCTTTTTTGAATCGCTGATGACTATCTAGAAAGAGTTTTTTTTCATGAAACTAGCAGAGAATAATTTATCCACATTCAAGGTACTAAAATTCCAAAACAATGTAACATGTTGTAATTCATACTATAATAATCTACGAATATTCGCTCACGAATCATGTTGCATGACTGGAACTAATAATAATCTGATATATAATGTTATTTCATCGATGAGAAATAACATTGGGTCGATTTAACGTTTACGCATGCGCAGTGAAAACTACCAATTTTATGAATGAAATTGATAGGGGACGATTCTCGGCCTGACCTGCTCATTCACAAATAATTCCTTCAAAATTAAATGAAAATTGTTGAATGTATGCCTGTTGCAAGGATTTCTCATTTGCGCATCCCGACGATTCATTATTGATTTGATCGAAATGAAATTGATATTGGATACTTAAATCATCTTTTTCCTAACTATTCTTTAAATATCAGCGAGATCAGTCGTCCAAGTAAGACAAAATCATGCTTGATGAAATTTACGTTTGCCCATGCACAGAGTAAAGTAGTGATTTGCACGCAATAAAATTTTTAGAGAACCATTTGCAGAATAACTCAATAATTCCCTAAAAATGTCATCATCATCGGATGACAACTGTAGAAGTTATGCGTGCTGCAAGTCTTTGCGGAGACACACATGAGCAGACATACAGGTTGACAGACAAACACGAATCCAAAGTTGTTCAGAATGGTCAATTAAAATTCGAGTGGAAATTTTGATTTTGGAATAGAAAATGTTTTTATCTCCTGAATGTGAAAACAATATGTCCTTTACGTACAGGTAGTTCCAGGGGCTAAACCAAATTAAGCACAGACCGGCTTTGTCATTAAGTTTTCTAATTCAAACTGTCCAAATTATGAAACGTGGCTTCAAAAGTCAAACGGCGGTCAAGAATCTTTGTAGGATGTCGCTGATGTTATGGTCTCATTAAGGAATCGGAGAGTTGGTTTCTTATATTTTATTTTGTAATTGTAAGCGACTTCACGTGATTTCGCTGCGTTCACTTTTAATCTACATACTGTACTCCACTGACCAAGGGCATTTAAAATCCTTTGGAATTGCTGCTGGCAGGAATGAAACCGATGGAGTCCAAATCTGAATGATGGATTAACATGTAGGAAATGGGCATAAATTCCGTCAAAATAACGAACTTGAATATGTACGTTTTGTATAATCCTGTATTCACAAACAACTCATTCGATTCGAATACTCCGAAATGTGATTCTAACGGTTAATAAATTTTAATCGGTGAGCGCCTAGGGGATAACTGCGGGATGGAGCGTGGGTGGTTGTGTATCTATTTTTGCCTTCCCGTCGCGCGAATTCGTTCTCACTACTGGTAACAGAGAGCGTTTGCATGCAACTTTCTTTTGAAGTGCGTTGTCATATACTTTCATTGGGCGCTTTCCCTAGCAAATACTTAGAGCTATATTAAATGCATCTTTATTGTAGGGGCGGTAAATGATTTGTGATACTATCCGAACGTACGAGATCAATTCGTTTATAATTTCTCTCAACTAAAGTCACATTTGCATAGCATCAAAATGAAGAGCCGAGAGCTACGAAACGCCAAATCTTTCCATTTTAATTAACAGGTGTACATTTTTGGGGACATACTACTTTAGCCTTTAGAGTAATCAATCATGGTTGTCTCGGAAGGAGAACAACTGGTATTGAGGCTTTTCACTATTGAATTGAATCAACTAGTAGGGGTAAACTTGTAAGGGTTTACGTTGTTTTTGAGAATTATTTCTCAAAAACGATCTTTATAAAATGCTGGCTTTCCTGTCCATAAAAATTGGTTCCTTAACACTACACTCCCAAAATCTAATTAGGAAACAAAATACATCAATAAAGAAGTCCTCCGAGGGTTCTCTACTGGACCAAAGTTCAATTTTGGTTCCAAATCAATCGTCGACTGAGAATGTAGCTGAAATATCGGCATCACTTTTAATGAGTACAAAATGGTGAAATGATTGTCAATAAGTGACACACATTTTAATAAGATAGATTTCGTGAAGTGAGAGTTCCATTGAACCAACGATCAACCGATACGATAGTAAGTGAAGTATTTTATCAGGCGATTTTTACTATGTTCCACCAGTTTTGATTTGCTCTCATGTTGTTTTCTTGTTTTTTCAACTAATCTCAAGAAAGTTTAGCTTTACCCATAATCAGCTACTCCCTCAGTCAAGGAAACATTCTCTTTCAATACTCGTAATTGTTTTTGTGTGGTCAATGTGTAAATGATCTCAATGTTGTTCAAATTCATTCCAGTACGAAAGAACAATCCTGATCTTAAACCATTGTCTATGATTTTCAAATACCGTGGAGTTAATCATCATTAAACAGCTAAAAGTAGATAAGTATTTCTAATAGCATTGTACGGCAAAATGTATGTATGTTCTCTGAATAACTTGAGATAGAAGCTATTCAGCAGCTAGTGATAGGTATTTTATTAGGAGAAGCTTTGAAGATCTTGATTTTTAAAATTTCATTGGTAAATGTTAAGCCTTGGGATTGATTGAATATGGCGCTCAGATATCAGACACATTCCTGGCCGATTGTTCATGAGTTTAGGGTCAAATTTTTGAAAACTGGGAAAAGCTTCTGACGGCAGATAGTCAAACTTCTCTATTTAAAAAATTTTTCGACTTTCGGAATCACCCACCTTGAAACGTACACCAACAGATTTTGAAGCGGATTAAAAATCTTTTTTTCTTAGAAAGATTACAGAGGTTTATCATTGAAGATGTTCTGAAATGAAATCGAAAGAGTTTTCATTTCAGTCGACTGGATTCGTACCTTCCTTATGCCCATACGACAGAAGAAACGTACTAAATGTATTTTGCCAAATTTTCATTGAAAATAAAGCAATTGAAATGGCCGCAGAAATTTTTAAATTATCATTTTCCGAACTTTTAATAATGGAAAAAGAGGCATTCTGAAACGGTTTCGGAACAATGTATATTATACAAAACATTAATATCTAAAAATAATGTGATACATATACAGATGTATGACACATACACACACACACACAAACACAAATATATATATATGAAGAATCCGTTAACACGAAAAAATATAGCATTCTAAATGAAAGGATCAAAGGATCAGTTTGTTGGGCAGCACCTTTTCAGCTCATAGAACTGCACGAATTTCAGAAATTTGGTGAACAAAATCACAAAAAATGCTTAAAACTATTAAGTTTAATAATTTTTTCCAAGCTGAATATTACTAATATTCATTTTCCAACTGTTAGCTAGAACATTAAATAATGTATGCGAAAAAATTATTCTGGATTGTGCTCCTAAATTTCAGTATGATGTTTATCAGCATATTTTACGGAAATTTAGCAACACAATCCACATCAATATAATCGGTAAAAATTGTAAATAACCTAAAAACTTACTTGTAAAGCTGAATAGTATTTAGAAAATATTTTTACGGCATATAACGTTCAATGAAAAAATTATTTGCACAGAATGTGCTAAAAGTTCCAAACCATCGTACGTAATGATACGACTGGAACTTTTTTTACTCCATCATTACGGACGGCCTCAGATAGAAAATGCACTACGGTCATTGGCGAATAATTTACGGTCATTCTTCGTGGTAATCAATGTAGTCTAGACAGGTCTGGGGGCGATCGATCCTCGTCGATGGAAACCAGTTCCGGCACATAACCGTCGGCAGGTGCGGGGATTCAATCGGTGAATTCGGCGGGACAGATCAGCTAGCAGAGGTTGGTTGGATCTGCTTACACAGAATGATGTTGACATAAAGGGGCCTCCTCCTCCTCTTGAACCAACACTCACACTCGAACAAAGCCTCACGCACACTCCCACACGACGCCGACGCCAACGGTCGATATGTAACAGGTGAGATGAAGCTTCAGATTCCGGTGGTTGAGTGCACCTCGGCTCCAAGCAGTGAAAGAGGCGGGAGACGGAGCTATTATAATACTCGGGCGGTGAGCCAATGCGACTCCAATTTACCGTGTAGTTGGTTTGATTGTATGTTTATTCGCAGAGTATGTGCTACGGGGAGTTTTGGAAAATGTGGACACTCGAACGGAAACTAATATGAATTTTCGAAATTCCGTGAATTATCGATTCCCCGAGAGAAATTACGTAGGTACGAGTCATGCGCTCGATCAGGATTGACTTGGTCACGTAAAGACCTCTGTTTGTTTAAGGGCCTTTCCAAGTCGGAAAAGTCCGATCCGTGTTGTATTTATTCAAGGTATATCTGCTAACGGGATGTTGAAGAAAATTTGAACATTCGAACATATATTAATTTGATTTTTCGAAATTCTTCGAATTATCGATTCTATTAGGGAAACCGCAAACGGCCATGTACGAGTCTTGCACGCGATCAGGATTGACTTGGTCACTTAAAGACCTCTCGTTTGTTTAAGGGCCTTTCTAAGTCGGAAAAGTCCGATCCGTATTGTATTTATCCGAGGTATATCTGCTAACGGGATGTTGAGGAAAATTTGAACATTCGAACATATATTAATTTAATTTTTCGAAATTCTTCGAATCATCGATTCTATTAGGGAAACCGCAAACGGCCATGTACGAGTCTTGCACGCGATCAGGATTGACTTGGTCACGTCTAGACCGTTCGTTTGTTTAACGGTCTTCCCAAATCGGAAAAGCGCTAACGGGATGACATTTAAGCACTAAGAGTGGCAAGAAATTTTAATCAAACTATTATTTTACGGCAGAACACTTATCTAATAAGAACCTGTTCTTAAAAATGTGATTTTAATTATGAGATTTTTTACAGATTTCATCGATTTTTTTTTCTGCACATATTGATGAAATTAAGAACGTCTTTTTTAACATGATTTGGCATATAACTTATTGAATGTCCAAGATAATAGTTGATAAACTTTATTAGAAGTTCATTCAGCTAAACAATATAACATTAATGATTTTAGTAGTTTTTTGCAATTTTTAGTGATTTTTTCCGCAAATTCATAAAAATTTGACCAAATTAATGGACTTGGAAAGTAATGGCCAAGAATCCATCCTTTCATATGGACTGCTTCATTTTTTGGCGCAATAACGCCCTTTTTATCTCAATCCTATGGCGAGTTATCGAAGTTTTCATCTTCATCGTCGAAGTTAGGGAGTTCTCATCTTCTCTCCTTCATTTCTCTTCCCCATCTTGCTTTTCGCCTTTCTGAAGCATCATCCTCCTTCAATCCGAAACTTGAAACTTCAGAATATCTCAAACACAGAAATTTATACACAATATCCTTTCCAGTAAACGAAAAATTAAGACCAATTTTAAAGTAATTATTTCCAATTATCTCCAACAATGCCTGATGATACTTAGTACCGTACCAATCGAGTTAATTTATTTTTAGTTAAGTTAGGTAGTTGTTTTGTTTATTTGTTAGTTGTTTATTTACTTATTTTCTTCTTTTTTTTAATAGGAAATAGCTAATTTGTACACTGAGTTTTTCTCTTCCTCCAAAAAAATTAGTTAGTGTCACAAATGGTTGGAAACCTGAAGCACAAATCTGGAAAAACTTGGCCAGTGGGTGATAAATATAACTTATCTTATATATTTAGAAAAATTACGAAATTTAATGGCAGTTAGTACGGCCGTCCTATTCGGACGATTTTCTTCATTTCTTTTTTTGAAAGGTATTTATGCATAGATTAGTCACCAAGCATTGAAAATCAGATAACCCAAATTCGTATAGCTTTATCCTTTGATATCTCAGGTTCTAGTTGAGATACATGGTTCGTTTTGGTCTACGAACACTCAGTGAGTCGTGCCTTTTAATTTGGTAGAGTTTCAACTTAATTGGTTGAGATTCCTATTCTGTTACTCGGCCATAACAGTTCTATATATATAATAAACTGCACAGCGAGAATGGTGATGAGGGCAAAAAACATCGCCCGATTCGGCTCAACTGACCTAACGTATTGGTACTCAAGTTCAAGACCAGGTTCTCGTGACCAACAGAAAAATCTCAGTTTTTCAAAATTTCGAACCATATTCGTTTAAATTGTGAATATGTGTTGAAAAATGAGTTTTTTTTCTTCAAAAAACGGTCTCCTTCGTCAGAAGAGAGGAATTTTTGCGACCTTTTCCGCCTGCCACCTACTTGCAAGGGGTGGGTTCCTGACTTTGCCAGTGCTCCCGCCGCAACCTGCAGCCCGTCAGGCCACAATGGGTGCTCTGTCAGGGTACAATGGGTGGCCCATCAGGCCACGATGGAGGGGGTTGGCTGGCAAAGCCTGCAGGGCGTGGCCCCCTAGTTATTGTTAATTTATTAAGATAAAACTCAGTTAACTTTCAATCGAGATTTGAAAAACGAAAAAAGAGGATTCTAGTTCAAAAATTTGTTGAGAAAAAAGTTCACAAACAATGCTAATTTTTTGCTATAACTTAGAAAGGCCATTAACGGATTTGATTTTTAGCAAGATTACGCTGAAAGTAATACCTGGCAAGAAGGTTATCACTAACTTATAAAGGCCGAAAATATGTAGTAATTTGAGAAGAAGGTTTGAGATTAGATTTTGAAAATTTAGTCTGTTCTGAGTGAGAAAATCTTTGTCTGCCATCTCAACATACCATTAAACCCATCAGCTAGTTACCCTAACAACGCCAATTTCACGGAAGTCGTAAGGCGCCAGAAATGTTGCATTGAATAGATACTGTTTCTTTAGAGGGGAAAAAATCATCGAGGTCTTAAGGACAAAACAACCGCGCTGTTTCACTTTAAATTCCAAGGTGGGATGAATATATGGGACTATAATTCACAGAAGCGTATTTAAAACGCTGCAAATTGTTACACAGAGATTTAGATTTTATATTTCTGTATTATCAGATAGCCTTTCTGCTTAGATTGGGCCTGAGTGTAATATCATTAAATGAAGTCTGCTTAAAGGAAATTGAATTGCACACCACTTAACTAGTCCGTCTGTACGCAACAAGATTGGGTAGCTATGGAACACCACAATCTATGTACAATGTACATCGACACAGATGTATACTTAAGACCAACTAAAAATTTGTGAATAGAACAAACCTACCCTTGCAAATCGGGGTGGTGATAATGCTGGAGCTAAGGTCTACTCAAGCCGATTCTATGATGGTGTTTGAAAAAAATTGTCCAGTGATGGCTCTGAAAGCGATAACCAACTCATGGTGAGGAAGCCATGAAAGGGTGCGGTCCCCAGTGTCTAGCAATGAAACCCACTGCTTTATTTCTGCTAACACCTTTGGACTTGAATTATACCCTCCTGGGCCGAGAATTTTATCGTGATTTTTGTTGCTCGATAGCTATTCCAATTGTATGGCATAGGTACACGGGAGCCTTCTATCGCTGGGGCATCAAGGTACCACTCGTTTCCTAAAATGCCAGTTGCATGCAGCTGCATGCATGCACCAACAGTTGATAGTTTATCCTTCAGTAATAACTGCACTGAAAGTTTCAACCGTCTAGCACGTCAGGGAATACTTTTTCGCTTTTTTGGAGAGGATACAAATTGTGGCCACAGACTAACATAATACAAAAAATTACTCTTAGCGCGGTATATTATATTGTCTTACCATATCAAGCGCCAGCATCAGAGAAAGAACCTTTCCATAAAAGTTGCTTACCAAAAGCGTCTCACGAGTCATTATTCGTGAATTACAGTTGAATTGATTCCATTAAAATATTCACGGAAATTTGAATATTTTAATGTGAATCTTTTAATTTTAATTTTAATGTGAATATTCTAAGGGCCATCAGAATTATCACTGACGATGCTTTAGTTTTTTGTTTTACTCTTAGCGTACTGACTCGATCATTTGCAGCTATCTCGCCTCAACTTCTTCTAGTCACATCAACTTTCATCGTTGATATGTCCGTTCCATTTTCTTTGATACCGAACAAGACAATTGGTTTGTGAGACGGACAGATGCATACACTACTGAGTCAGCAAGGTCTACTGCTGATCTTGTTAAACGTGTATAAAACAAAGCGCTTATTACTGATCGAAACAATGTCGCGGGGGCTTGAAATGATACTGGAACCTACAGCTCCGTTATTCCCCGAATATGTTGCGCACAATGCACCAGCTTGTGCCTGTAATCTAGTGAAAACACAATCAAAATCATCTGTAGCAACCAGTATAGGGGTTGAGGTCAGGAACCATATGAATACGCCCAGGTGGCTGTCACGAGATTCCCTCTCTCAAACGTAGACAACTAATTTAGAGACAACCATGGAAATGTGTTTGCGTTACAGTGAAATTAATTAGCGAGGGTAAATTACAATGTTATTTCATTACCCACTTACTGACTCTCAACCGTAAACAATATCAGCGATGTAATTCCAAACCCAAAGATCTATATTACATAACCCAATGGCTACCGGGTAGTTATCCAGAAATTCTATCATAATTCAGTAGATACCTACCTACCATTTTCGCACTCCGAAAACCAAGCATTATTATTTCGCTAGTGAACGAGAACGAGGAATTATTAATTGAATATCTACGCGACCGAACCAAACGAAACGTATTAGAATATGATTCATTGAAAATTAAATATCGACCATTTAAACTTCCACTGTGAGGATCCGTTTTGGAGCAATCCGAAACGTTCCTTGTATTTGAACATAAAGAAAAGAATATACACACAAATTCAGTTACTGAAAATTTTGTTTTGTAGTTACCTACTTTCTAAAAGTAGTATTCAGTACAACGAACAGAAGTATTTTGTAGTTACAGTGAATCGAACAATAATTCTTTGGTTTACGGTTTGTAGATGAAAATGTGTGAACAAACATACTTTTTTTTTTAAACGTAAAATACAATTTCACAGAGACCTTGACGAAAATTGTCATCCAACAACGACACTGCAAAATTATGCGTAACAAGGACATATACAAGAAGACAAGTGCTACCGTTGCCTAGTGCAAATTTGTTTGCTATTCAACCTACGAAGCTAAAATTTGAAATGGAGGTGAAAATTTATTCTACGCGCATCATTTTTTAGTATTTAGGTGTAAGGTTTTTTTTTTTTTTTTTTTTTCGTCTATTGTTTTCATTTTTGTGCGGTGTTTTCATTTTATGTGTCTATTTTTTTTAGGTTCTTCGCAAACACCTATCTATGACATTATTGAACGAATCATTAGGTAGGTGTCCAGATATATCTGCAAGCCTACTCAAAAGAAATTAATCAAGATAAAACACCTACCCTTTCCTTGTAGATAATTGATAGGTATTCAACACGAGCTAGTGCGGTGCCGTTATCCGGCGTAACCGTGGTGCGTAATGCCGCTCGTCTGCAGCAAGCCTAACACTACCTGTCATTAATGAAACTTACGTTCACGGGCAAACTCATAGGGTCGCTGCTTCTTTAGCCTTTGTTGTGCGAACTGATTAACGCACGGCTCTCCAGGTAATTTCATCCAATTCTTTGAGGAAATATATGTAAATGACATCAAATAATATCACAGTTACCTGGAAAGTATTTGAGATCTAGATTTATGAATATTTCGGCCCTTAAGTTCTACCCTATAGGGTTGAACTAAATTGATGCTGATGTTGCTGGAACATCCTCAGGCAATGCACGATTTTTGACCCAATTTCATAAAATTCGGTCCAGTAGTTTCGGAAATGAGCTTCGGGTGGAATACGGGGGACGGAAGGATTTTTTTTATAATTTTTTTTTAAATTTGGTTTTTTGATTCTACGCAGCTTTTAACGTAGACAAACATATTAGGGGGGGATTTGAAAACTTGAATCTGATTATACCGCTGAGAAGAGCGTATGATTTCCTATCTTCCTAATGACTTTTTAAAATTATTTAAATGGAATGAACGGGTGAAAAATAATCCGTATGTGAAAATTTTGTAAAATTCCGAAAATTTTCCGTTTTTTTTTAAGTTTGTCTCTGGAAACATGCTGGATGAAAACTTTCATGCAGTACGCCTAAAAGTTGCATCACAATCTCAGCTTTCCAACGGTGTAGTAAATTCTTATTTTTAACTTTTTAATTGAATGGGGGGAGGGGTATGTTTGTATGTTAAAAAAACGTGGTTTTTTCTATGAAATCGAGGGTTTTCGTGAAAAATCACCCCCCAAGAAAATATTAGTTTGGGGTCCGTTTCTACGTATTTTTTCATGCTAAATCGAATGGTAACACTCGTAGATCTCTCCAGCTCCGTTACAACCAAGTTTTACAATTTAACAAACTAGTTTTTAGTTACCTAATTTGTAATGCTCAATTTTATGTGTCTTAAAGGGTAGAAATTGTTAGTTGAAGCGTAAAAGTCGGCTGTAACGGAGTTGGAGAGATATGCGAATGTAACCATTTGAATCAGCGTCAAAAAATACGTAGAAACCGACCCCAAACTAATATTTTTTTAGGGAGTCATTTTTCACGAAAACTCTCAATTTCTAGGAAAAACCCCACATTTTTCAGCATACAAACATAATTTTTCCCCTCAATTAACAAAGTGTAACACAAATTGACTACACCGTTGGAAAGCTGGGATTGTAATGCAATTTTTAGACTTACAGCATGAAAATTTCAATCCAGGACGTTTTGAAAGATAAACTTTGAAGAAAGTGAAAAATTTCGGAATTTTACAAAAATTTTCACTTACAGATTACTATTCACCCGTTCATTCCATTTAAATATTTTTAAAAATCCAATAGGGAAATAGAAAATCTTACGCCGTTTTACGGTATATTTAGATTTGAGTTTTGACTGTGAATTCGGGGAGTTATGACAGTATTGGTGACACAAAGACAAAATGGTGAAAAAAATCTTAAACATGAAGAAAAAGTTGTATTTAGCGTGAATTCAAAAATATATGTTACAGGGCAAAAAAAGTTACAAATTAGTGGTAAAATCGGACCCTAGCCGGTGCAACCGTTGCCCGAAAGTGCGACACCCTGCATACTGTCGTGTGAAATATTCATCAAAATCGGTTGAAAGTGGTGTAAATTAGGCTCGTTACAATGATTCGTGGATACAGGACCGATAGACAGACAGACACACACACACATATACACACACGTGCGCGCGGAACGAAAGTTTTTCAGAATGGTCTAAAACGATGGGAGTGGAAATTTTGATTTACGAGACAAACATTTTCCCGGCTCCTGGAAGTGAAAACAATGCTGCTGCTACCGATAAGTAGACTCGGAAATAATTGATCGGTAAGCTCTAAAACTACAAAAGCAAGATAGATAGATAGATAGATATAAGGTTTATTGACAAAATGGCAAAAGAAAAACAAATGTTCCTCCCAATGAAAATGTCAACCTACTGTCAGCAGTGGGCAAGCCCGTGGCGCTGACAGGTGTCGCGACTCGACAACATGACAGTAGTTCGCGAACCAAAATTACCTTATATTAAGTAGATCTTAATTTATAACATTGTATAATACTACTAAAATCTTAAATAATACTACTAGCGTAAATACACAAAGTTATATAAAATGTATTCTTGTATATTACATAAATATTCATTTTATTGTATTTTATTATATTCATTTTATTCATCTTTCTATGTTATACATAAATGCTGACCAAAATCCTATCCATACCGGCATACGCTACTGAAATTAGCCAGGTGTAAATGAGCCTTTTGTATGCGTCTCTTCTAAAAAGGGATGGCGACTTCATATCCGCTGGCAAAGATTTATGTAATACTGATAAAATATAGAGAGAGCTTTTAGTAAAAAGAGTTGAGTTGGGACGCAAACTAACAAAATTGCCTTCCAGACGAAATCTAGTCGGATATGAATGGGCAGCATCAGAAGGAGCAATTATTCCCGGATGCTTGTAGTAGTACAATAGCAAATTCTTAACGTACAGCTGTCTAATGGAAAAGTTTTTGCTAAGATTAAAAATTTCTACTGAACTGAAAGATTTCGGCTTGTTTAGGCATATTTTAAGGATACATTTTTGTGAAGTGGCAAGCTGCCTCAGAGTTGACACATAAGTACCAGTCCATGACACTATGCCATGCTGCATAACAGATTGCACCAACCTTTCATAGACAGTCTTTAGGTGTTTATGGGATAATACAGACCGCAGATTATAAAAAATATTAATGAATTTTTTCAATTTCTCGACTAAATATGAGAGGTGCCCCTTCCACGACAGTTGATCATCTAATATGAAGGATCGTTTGATTTTGGAAAGAAAAATGTTTTTGACTTATTACACGAACACATAGCTTTGGTAGTGAGAAAGCAAAAAAGTTCCCTAATGGAATCCAATAAGGCATGGAAGGGGTGGTAAGGATGGACGTGTCAAAGATCTGACACACTGTGGGGAGTATTTCCCCCGCGATCGCCCTTAACTCCTTGAAGCTCCTCCTTTTTCAAGATTATAATCCTGTGGTGGAAGCAGCGGTGGGATTAACAACAAATACGCAGTGCGTGGCTATTACACTAATGAAATCGGGTCTTCCCTTCGGCTCACTTTGTTTTAAAGCGTCGCATCAGAGCTTCTACCATTCCCTTCGGCCTGAAGGTGTCAAGGTAATTAATGGAAACGTCAGGCGGGGCGGAGGTCAGAGGACGGACGGGGGCTCTCACTGATCAGGGAGCCATTCTGACCCACCGACCAACACCCCGGTAATAAACCTTCAGGCATTCAACGGCACTTCCTTTTTTTCCTTTATTCCCGCTTCAATTCAACCGCCGAGAGTTAGACAAATAAGTCAGCGTGAATCAGAGGAGAATTGTAATCTAATGGCGCTACCTAAGGTCTACATTTCCCCACGAGCGGAACATCGATTATACCATATGTTTAATAGTAAGAATATTCAGCGTAAAAGATACTACACAGAAAAAAGACAAATGAAACTTTCAGTTATTAGGGCACATGTAAATATTCTGAAGATTTTCTCAACCAGAATGGACTTAATTTTCAAAATACTTTCCGAAGTTCGTATCGTGCAAGTTTTTGCTCAGACCATTTCCCATTAAATCACAAAGTAAAAAGCCGATTTTGCGAACCTCATGTGTAAAATGACAAAAAATTTATTAGTTCGGCTGTAAGTCAATGGGTAAAGCTAAGCAGGTAATCTAAGCTAAGAATCTAAGCAGGTAATCAGCTAAAAATGCTCATTAGGAACTCTGGAAAGTTTTTAATCTTGTGCAGAATGAGCTTTGGCAGACCAATCAGACCAATATTTACGCCACTACGTGATTGTGAAATGCAAAAATGTCGCGACGGGGGGGAGGAGAGGACTGGCCAAAAATTAGCCCGATTTTCAATTGTTTATAATTTACTTACTTCAAGAGATAATTCAGAGTTTTGGTATCGAATCGTTTTGTTTTTTATGCTCTACAACTTTGCTTTGTATAAAAATTTCTGTAGGACGTACGGTTTAGGAATTATTAGAGAAAAACTTTTAAATGGACAAATTGAGCCATATTTATGAGGCCGCCATTTTGTATTCCACCACTTTTGAGATGGCAGACAAAGATTTTCTCACTCAAAACGGACTGAATTTTCAAAATCCAATCTCAAACCTTCTCCTCAAATTACTATGTATTTTCGGCCTTGGCTCCTGGACTATCTGCACCGTTGGTTGCACTGACGATAGGATTTTACCGCCTCTGGCGGATTCAACTAGTTTCCTATATTATTTTCTCACACTTCTGCCTCCTGGATTTGATACTTGTCTCAAGAGAATCTTCCATATCGGAGACACCGGGATTTTATAAAACCAAATTTGAAACGCAGGCGGCCAATAACTGGTGTTCCTATTCTTGATTGGCAAGTCAAATTACTACAATTCTGATGGAATCGATCCAATGAATTTCTTTTCAAGAACTTGAATCCACAACATGATATTGAGTACTTAATAAACGAATGATGAAGTGTCTGGAATGGTTGATCGTTTCCGTTGTCAGTCTTTAACATAGCAAGGTTATAATGATAATATCATCTTAACCCTTTCAGTCCCAGATTATTTGTAGTGAACAGAAAAATCTCAAATTTTGCACGCAATTTACTATTGGTCTAAGTAAGCTCTAGTAAAAATTTCATGACCCTAGTACCATCGGTTCAAAAGATGTATCATGTACAGTATAGTGCACAATTAAACTCAAGCGGTGCTTTGCAAAATTTCGAATGTACACTGTACTGCACAATGAGACTCAAGCGATGCTAGCTACCCAACCTGGATTCAAACAAAAATTCACAGCAGTTTCAAATTCGAACATATTTATTGAACAATGAAACTATAAAACTTACCCTTGATGAAGAAATAAGGCAGGGCGAGTAAAGTAAAGACTCTTTTGTACTTTGAAATCACAGAAACACATTGTATCACAAAATTATTTCAGTCTCCCTCCCCAAATTTCAAGTCAAACGACTAGCAAAAACTGCAATTCAAAAAAATTCATGGCTTCACATGCATGCGGCAAATTATAAACAGCACCAAAAACTGGCTGTGTACCTAGGTAGGAACACGAAAATTGCGAATTATTTTATGACTGGCTTATTCATCGTGAACTGCTTTCCTATGATGTCGTTTGTTGGTATTATCGTTCCAAAATTGTTTCCAACCAACGTTCTCCAACATCCACAGGGGTGCTGCTTGACAAAATCTACACCCGTAATCATTCCCAATAATGTCTAGTTGCCGAAATCGGCATTTCCCCGCCGAAGTTTCGACGGTCTTCTCATATTTTTGGATTCAGAACATCACGCGATCCACATCGCTCTGGTGCTATTGTACAACCAACTGTACACTACGTTTGAACGCGTGGCAGCGATCCACTTCGCTCTGGTGCTATTGTACAACCTACTGTACACTACGTTTGAACTCTTGGCACAACTTCATTTCGCAAATAACCAACTCCATTTTGGCTTCTATAGTAACTAAAGGACGTCTACAATCTATACCAAGCATAAAAGAGCTGATGGATCGTATTTATATTGCATAAAAAACCAAAAATTGTGGTGCTTGCCTGTATCTTCCTTGACGGGCGGGTAGAGGACGGAATCAATCAGCAAAAAAGGCTTTAGTTTACATTGTGTGGAGCTTGAAGTCACGCTACCGTCGTTGTTAGGGGGTTATAGTTGCTGTTGAACAGAAATTATGGCCCTAAAACGGCTCTGGTTATGGAAAACAAAGTGAGAAGGTCATGTACAGTAGGTATACTGCACAAAAAGACTGAAAGGGTTGAATCTTCAACAAACAGCAACTGTTGCACTATGGCTTGAAAATGTTCACCATCCTCTGGAATGAACTCGCTGTTGTTCCCAAACGTTGGATATTACATCAAAGCTGAGGGACGAATTGTTGAAAATTGATAATAATACAGAATTCAAAATTCATAGAAATAGTCCACTCTGTCCTACCAAGTTTTAAAGAGACACGTACACTCATACACTATTCGACCCGAGAGGGAATCTGAGAAACACCTTCAACTCTAATTTATGAAAGCAGGTAGACTTTACATGCGCGAACCACAATCATATCGGGCGCTTCCTGGATACTGAATCGGAAAGCGCTAAGACTCTCACAGATGTCCGTAAACCCTAAATGGAAAATTAACATAAACTGAAGAAATTCTGTGCCTCCCTTCCTGCCTCCCTTCAACCTTCTGCTTCTTTCCTTGTGGCTTTGGTACCACACTTTAGGAAACCTGTGGAGCACCAAAGGTTAACAATCCCAAGGCATTTTATAATAGTGTACAAAAGACGTGGGAAGGCACAGAATCTTCTCACGTTTCTCAATGTGGAATTGAATGATTTAGTGAAGGACTTGGAATGCAGTGATAAACACCCGTTTTATGAATATCAAACAATACTTACATTTTGGTGAATTAAATAAAACAGAACTTTTTCACATTCAACTATCAGTTATTACCTAAGTGCACCTCTATTAACATGAGAACTCGAAAATGTTCAACGTTTTGAACAACGATGCAGAACAAACCGCTGGACCAAGTGGTCAGTTCTGTGTCAGTTTAAGAGCAAAATGACATCAGGTGTTATTTGGTCAGTTGTGAAACAACGGCTTGTCAGTGATTATTGTCAGTGATTATTGTGAAAGGAAATATTGTTTAATTATGTATTTATATATTCAATTCGAAAACAGAAATATTCACGAAAAAAAGTTATTTATCAATGGAAAAAACGTGTGTACTTATTTCAACTAGGTCCTAATTACTATATTCGTTATACTAGGTACGTACGTCTACATGATTTAGGTACTAATAGCAAATTTGTTATTCATCAATGAACGAATATGCTTGTGGAATTAGCATTGAGGCTTTTAGGATTGCCCTCAAACCTGATGTGCCATTGTTAGAAATAACAACGAGGATGACCTAGTCAATAAAATGTTAAATTCATTTTGTTGTATTTAGAACTGAATCATTGTTAGTTAATATTTGGTAGTTCAATTGTACATAGTTCACGTGATCTTGTACCGTTAAATTACAAAAATTTAAAGTATTGCAAATCTACTGACTCTTGCATGGCCAACCTTTTGGATGAAAATCTGTATGTTTATACTTGTGTCCATATTGCTGTAACATTCAGTCCAGTACCTCGGATCAACAACCGGTACATTTAGACTTAGAACGTGTTGTGTCCACTTGGTTAACCGTTACCAAACCCATCTGAAGTACTGAAAACCACTCCTACTGCAACCTGGTTTCAAAATTTCAGATGTCGTTTGTTGGCGGACTACATTTTCCGAAGAAGAAAATCATGGAACGAATTACTCCAAGAATCAGCTGCTGACGAACCATCCATAGCTCCGGATCCTCCTGTTGGAAATTCAATGGTTCCAGGGCTGAGGGTGAAGTTTGTCAGTAGCAATCTCTTCGTTTCAACGCTGCTTCCACGTGGCTTCGTATTTTGAATTAACTCCACTTATTGGATTTGATACCATCTATTATCTTTGTGGTCTAGTGTAGTTGAAATATTTTCTATGTTATGTTATGTTATGGTTTTATTCCAATGTGATTGTTAACACATTTCCTTAGTGCTAAATATAATGTACCTATGTGACTGTGACTGGTCACTCCTTCGGTAGACACAATATATTCATTACTCCATTACCAGGAATATATTTATTAGTTTATTTATTGTTATTATTAGCATTGTTTTCAAGTTTACCTGTAGGTTTCACTGAAAATATGAAAAAAAAGCATGTCAAAATAAAATAATCCACTGCATTTCAAGTTTTTGATCGTGATAGATATCATTGGCTTCGTATCAGTTTTTCTTTCCGTGTATATGTAAATCCTTATTGCAAACTTTTTGATTTTCCCATCAGATTTTGTTGAAGTTTTCAGGGAAAATGCAAGCAAGGTGGTACACGGTACAGTGTTAGTTTCGTTGCTCATATATCAATAAAAACTTCACTCGCCGCATGTGCAAACGTCAAGTCCACGCATCATTTTCCCACAGCCTAGTCGTCTATCTAGCGAAAATTTTAAGGGTATCTGCAATCAGAAAGTGGTATCATTCGATGTAAATTTCATCTCGGTCCTATTGTGCAAATGTAAAACTATTGTAAAAAGCATTACTTCATCGGTTTTCATTCTGATGAGACTTTTCAGGAAATATGCAAGTTATTTTTGAATAATCCCCTCATAATTTCATTAGTCGACAGTTAAGTTTTCACAGCGCATGCGTGGACGTGAAATCCATCGAAAGGCATTTAGCCATGACCTACTCGTCCTATCTCGCTTGAAATCGGAGAGAGGTTGGGAGACGACAGTTCGATTGGCCCGTATGATCATGATCTTATGCTTTCATCACGAACGTATCATTTGTAACAGTTAGGCATGCGCGAACTATTAATCTTTGTAACAAGCATTGCTACAACAGTTTTCATCCGATTTCGATTAGATTTCCAGGAGTTTAAGTTGCAGATGTTCCCAAACGAATCTCATTGCTTCTGACTCACTAGTAGATTTGAACGGTAACGTCTGTCAAGCATAATTTTTCCGTTGCCTATTTGATCAATTTTGCTCACACCTAGAGGATAGTACGGAAATATCAGTTAGATCATCCCGTAAATATCATTCATCAATATGTAATGCATGCCATTGCTGCGGATGCGAAATTCCAACAACAATATTAATCATCTTGGCTTAAATATTACGCTCCATCTTAATTACTAGTCCAAAAAAAAATGACCTCGTTATGGGATAATTCAAAATTATTTAAATCGTTTAAGTTGTGAATTAATGTTCCGAATTCGAGAGATATATGCCACATCCATCTTCGCAAACATTTTTCTTTCTCTTTCTCCTCTGTTCATCTTATATACTGTGGCTCTACACTCCTGGGATTTCAATTAATCTAGTAGTTTATGAAATAATTTATCATTTGAAATCCAAACTATGATAATGTACAATGTTTTATATATGACGGAGAAAATAAAGATACTACTTTGATAATACTAGATAACGTTGCGTTGGATGGAATTTTGTTTTAAAACCTAACGTTCTGAAATATAATTGTTAGTACTGGGTGCATTGCGCTTAAATCCTTAAAGGTTTTGAGACCTATTTACTCCGTGGACGTGAAAACAGTTCTCCCGATACAGTAGATAGACAGTAACACAAATAAAGGTACAATTGAAGCCATAGCCTAATACTGCAATTTATTATCATCATGTTATCATTATTTACATTTGGATGTAAAATTTAGGGGGTTGCTCAGCAATAAAAATTGTACCGTTGTTCCATTTATAGATTCAATGAAAGGCTTATTCATAGATTTAGTGATTTAATGTGATGGAATTTATCACATATGTGTGTTATATGAAACGGATTTTGCACCTTTGAAAATCAACAAATGAAGATTTCCATTTCAAAATTCCAAATAGTGCGTTTAAAACAAAAAAAAAAAAAGTATTTCACTCGTCAGATACCCTTCATACTGCACATTTTAGAAAGATCTCGGTTCTAGGAAACCTATGGAATGGGCAATAGGGGATTTAAGTGTCTTTCCATTCCAGAATAGTAACTGAACACAACATCCAGAAAAACTTCCGTTCTTGCAACACTAATTTATTGATAACCACAGCTTATTTCAGACAATATTTTAAAGATTTGGAGGGCCAATTCACTGTGACCCACGTTCGTGATTAATGTACGACGAAAATTACCAAACATAAAAAACGACTAAAAGCCAGGTATGTGGTGAATACCCTTATTTAGTGCAAGGATGAAATTTGAATATGCATGAAATATTGTAATGAAGTTGCGACTATTCTCTGTGTTATCTCAGTCTCCCCATTTCTCCCGACGGTCTCCAACCACCCTTTATAACTGCTCCATTTCTCTCATGATCTATCGTAAGAAGTAAGAGTACAGTGCATTGAATCATTTGTACTGATTAAGCTATGAGGTCATGTTGATAATGAATCACATGTATGAAATGCTTGACCCTAGATATAAGTATATCCTTGTGGAAGGGTGAACTCATCACAACTATAAAAGAGGTTTAATAATTAAATGTATACCAGTGATCTGCGTTGAAGGGATATCTAATACAGAAATGGTAAATCTTGTTATAATAATTTGGAGAGTTTTTTATAACCCTTTTCCAATTCGTTTCATGAAATAAGAAGCTTTCACACTTGATTTCTAAGGTTATTTCCTTAGTTGAATTCATTATACACCAATAAAAACCAGGTGAGGTTACCCCAATCGGGATTGGCCGTTGTCAAAGAGGGGCCTGGTACCAGACACGTTAACAAATTCACTCATCATATTACGGTGCATGATTGAGTTTTTCTCCAACGTAATAACGGAAGAGAAAGCATCAG
The DNA here is from genome assembly GCA_030762985.1 of Adelphocoris suturalis. Classification (NCBI taxonomy): domain Eukaryota; kingdom Metazoa; phylum Arthropoda; class Insecta; order Hemiptera; family Miridae; genus Adelphocoris; species Adelphocoris suturalis. The sequence goes on from CM061051.1 coordinate 21,320,227, forward strand.
GGTCGATAAATGTGGTGTAGCCCCCGTAGCCAAGATTCTAAATGCTAAATGGCCAACTTGAGTTGACAGGTTCCCTGGCGGAAGAGATAGGTATTTAACGAACCCAATAACTTTTCTGACACACTAACAAGAACTTTACTGTTGGGGTTACTCGATTTGTAGGACACACTGATACATACAAACATCAGATCGGCAACCTACAAGCGGCGGACACTGTGGTCCTCACTCAAAACACATTTCAGTTGGATGAGTGCCATTCAGTTCCTATTCGGTTCCCTTTAACAGTTGGAGACCAAGCTTCACTATTTTGTCAGACGAAAATAGTTGGTCCTTTATCGTGGGCTCTCCTTTCCTCCTTCCTGTCGTATAAATATCAAACTGTCCAAAGGTAATTATAGTAGACACGATCAAAACGACTTGCTTGCCAAAAACTATTCCACCGGCTGATTCCGGAGTTTTGTCACAAGTAATGTTATTGTTGTCATTTGAATACATAATTATTTTGCGAATAACTCTGCATTGTAGGCAAATATTGGGATACGTTGCACGCTTACTTCACCATGGCATGATAAATATTTGGAACGGTTATACAAATATTTCCCATTGCTGCTCACGATTACAAACGGAAATGGCAACCGGAAATGACACAGAACTTTTGCTAACACGTTTCATTTTTTCCTGCCTTCTTCAATTTTTCTAAATATATGAATTGACGCACTCCGAAAGTCTATCGAACTAATTTGAGAAAGAAAAGTGACACCCGGTTTTTGATTTAATTTTTTTCTAAATCTATAATCAGGTGTTTTGCATGCGCATAATATACTTTCAATCCAACGACAATCATCATCTAACGTACGTAGGGTGTGTCCCATAAGACCCCTCATAACTTTTTTCCAAAATTTTTAAAATATCGAAGTGAAACTTGGAGAGTGTTTTTGGTGTACCTGATATTAACTTTTAGGGAAAACAAAAATCAGGAAAAAATCCAAAAGTACTACCCATCTTTTGGGAAAATCGCACTTCTTCTTGGTTCGTCACTTCTAATTCGAGAACGGAATGAGATATTGTAATTATGGTTTCACTGACGTGTTTAACATAAAACACCTTTAAAATGAGGTGTCACTTGGAAAAAAAGGGGGTGAGGGATCCCCCTTCACGATTCTTGCAAATGTGACATCTAAGGGGATACTTCCTGGGCTATTAGCGTTCAGGATATCCTCTGGGTGTAGCAGGTTTGTGGACTCTCCGTTTTGAAGGAGGAACTGCTACATTTCCATCACCTCCATTGTTAGACGTTAGCAGAGGTTGGTTTCGAAACACACCGCCCTCCCACCACTCATCACTCTATTATTGACTTTCCTGGCGCACACCCCCCCATCCATAGGCGAAATGGTTAATATACCCTAAACTTTTACCATTAAAAATATAAAAACATACCCCTGCTCTGCCTAATTAGAGCCCCCTGGAGTGTGATGGATAGGAGTAGTTCCTCCTCGATTCTTGCAAATTAAACATCTAAGGAGATATTTCCTGGGCTATAAGCGTTCAGGATATCCCCTGGGTGTAGCAGGTTAGTTGCCTCAATCCTTTTGGAGGAGGAACTACTATCTTTCCATCACCTCCTTTGTCGTAAACTTGGGAAGCGTTTTAGGGGTGCCTGATATTAACTTTTAACCAAATCAAGATCAGGGATAAAATCCTTTTTTTTTTTTTTTTTTTTTTTTTGGTGGAAAAACACCGGAAAATCTACCAGAATTGCTCTTGCCTTACTCATTTCCACACATCACAAAGCGTACTGAAATGTAGTTTTTTTGGTGTTTTTCCCAAGTTGGTACTGTAAATATCAATAAATGAACGAGTTTCATCACGAAAAAACACCAAAAAATCATGTATTACCTACATGTGACAATTGAAAATCTTCAAAAAATCGGCATTTCACCATTTTCGCACTTTTAGAGAGGAATAGCGCATTTTTGGAGCGGAATTGCGATGTGTTATTTCTTCGTGAAATTGTACGTAGAATTCTAATCTGCAATAAAAAATAGAGGTTGTCGTCTGAAAAACCAAAGTTGATGTAATTTGCACCACTTCCGCCTCACGTGGCGCGCGAAAATATTATGTTTCCTGAGATCTAAGTAAAAAATTATGAAGAATGGCGTAGGTCTTAATGTTTTACGCTGAATTGAGGTGAAATGAGGGGTGTGTAACCTTTCCTTGGGACACCCTGTATTCTCATGATGAACCTGTGACAGTTCCCGCGAGATCCAAGGGAATGCGCTGCCGTCGCTCCGTTGTTTCCCAACGGGCGTCGCACGCCTGTTCTCGTGTTCTTGAAAGAACGGGTTTGGCGATGGATGGGTGATCCTAGAACTGGAAAACGAATCTTCTCCGAAAGTAGCTTATATGCTATTAGTACGAGTTGTATCTCTTATGGTACTTTCACACCCCCCTCTATCAATGAGTGTGGATGTAGGCCCCCATAGCACCTCCAGCGCGCCTAAGTCTATTACAAACCTCACATAGGAAGATTATTTTCAACAATGAACCTTTCTAATCGACCGAGGAAAAAAATTAACCCCATCTCAAAATTTGTTGGTTTACGTTTCAAGATGCGTAGAATCCAAAAAAAAAAAAAAAAAAAAAAAAAAAAAAAAAAAAAAAAAAAAAATCGTTCGTCCGCGGTCCGAAGCTTTTCTCAAAAAGTATTCGACCAAATTTCAGAAAATCTGGCTTAAAAATCATTTATCGGCCGAGGATGAGCCAGTAACATCGGCATCGCGTTTGATCAACACTAAAGGGTAGGACTTGAGGGCTGAAATATTAAAAAAATCGAGATATTGAAATCTTTCTATGTAACAGCAATGATTTTTTGAGTTTCATTTATAGGTATCCACACAAAAAATTGAACGAAACCACCCCAGTCGCTATGCGTTTATTCGTTTTCTTGCCCTAAGGGCTGAAACATCGATAAGGAAAAACATCAACGGGAGTGAATCGCAACCAGTAAACCATATCGATAATCGCTTCGAAAACTATGACAATTGTATCAACCGATTATGTAATTCATAATAGAATTCTGACTTCCCGAAATCGAGTTTTTTATATCTTCTTTTTTCTATCTGGCTTGTAAAGCGTAGGTAGGTAATCATCTACTTCAATTACAATAATTTATTAAATTATTGATTAGTAAATACTTGGGAACGACTCTTAGTTAAATAAGTATTTTTTAGATTATTATTCTAACAACAGACGGTCAATTACTTCCGAGTCTACCAAAGACGGAACGTTTTAGCCTATTTTCTAAGCAATGAATCCAAAATTTCCTTCATCGAAATTAGTTTTGAAATTCCTTGAGTTTAACGCTTCTCGGAGGACTAATCGTTACTGTTTATGAGTCACCTGGTTATTTTTATATAGTTGGTGTCTGGATAGTGGCTCAATGTCTCACATGTGTGCCGATAAACTAAAATTCACCAAATTTTCTGACTTTGACGAAAATATTGTAAAATTAGCGTCAAAAGATCAAACTACCTACCTCAATTCAAGGCGTAGGTGGAGTAAAAATCAAAGCAGAAGATAGTGTGATAAAGCTTAGAGATACACTGTTGTTACGCTCAAACCGATTGTAAATGTCAAATATTATCAATTTAAATATATTCTTGATTTAAATAGATTCATTCGTTCAAACTCACACACGCCACTCTGGACATAAGAATATCGCAGACTCGGTTACAAAATCTACTGGAAAGTTACAGGAAGCCACTAACGCTATTCGAAAATAGACTAGAAAATGGCGCCTCAAACTAAACGAAACAATGTCCATTCATGTTAACCAAAAATCAATGTACAGTCCCATATTCCAACTCAGCTAAGTATCTGGGAATGACTTTAGATGCGAAGCTGAAATGAAAAGAACACTTGAAGAAAAAAGAAGAGCAATGAATCAAATCAAGAAAGCTATATTGTCTGATGGTCCGATAATCTCATCTAAGTGTACGTGACAAAATGCTCTTACACAAAATAGTACTAATGCCCACTTGTAACTATGGTACACAGCTGTGGGGATACACTGCAAAAAGTAATATGAAAATCATACGAATGTTATAGAATAAAAAGTGCTGAGGAGTATTGTGAACGCTCCGTGTTACATTCGCAATGATGACCACCGAAAGGACCTTAAAATGGAGAGAGTCTGTGATGTTACCAAAAGACACGCCAGGAGCTAGCTGGCCATCCAGCTTCTCGATAACTCACAAGTAAATTGACGCGGCGTCAGAAAAGAACCAAGCCATTTGACCTTGGATGGTGATGTGCGGCAATAGTGTGGTGTATGTTTATGGACTTACACCCAATTGAATTGTACGAAATTCATGTGAACGATGTATCTAGGTAGTTACCTGCATATTATCTCTGATATAACTAGTTGACATACTGACAAGTAAACGCCTTAAAAGAAATTTAGGATGAACTGGAAAAAGATAAAGCAGAGGATTCTTGAAAGTCTCTAAAGTTCTATAGTGTATAAAAATGTTTCACAAAACATTACAGCATATCAACTCAGATTAATTAAATTTCCCTCCAACTGGTTACCAAAATTACTATAGTCGAATTTTTTCTCGCTATACCAAGGATGTCAGATCATCATCTTGGATCAATCAATCCGACCCTAATAAAGCCATGAATATAATACAGCCAATACAATAAAGCCAAATAATATAATAAACAGCTGGAGGAGATGAAAACAATCCCCCCCCCCCCCTTACCATCCTCAGGCATCTATTCAAAGTAGTTAGTCAGGTAGTAGGTAGTTAGTCATTCGATAGAAGCTTAACAAAAACGGAAGACCTGTTCTCTATAAAGCGACCCACTTGCTTACCGCAATCTCATTCTAATAAAGCCATAAATGAACGACCGCCGGAGGAGGGGGGAGGGGTTATCTCATTGTAAACCGGAATGAAACAGATACCAAGTAAGAGCTGCGAGGGAAAATGATACCTGAGAAAAAGCTACAATCTGGATGGGATTGTGGAGTGGAGCTGGAGGGAGGAGAGAGCGACCCTTTATTTCATTTCACGAGGTAACTTCATTTGCCGAGATGGTGTCCCTCTCCTCCGCCGCTAACCACCTTCTCGTTTGTTCCTTCTAACTATGAGATACGACAGCCGAATTTGAACGTCCCTTCTCACCAACTTGATTCATCTTTCCAACCTAACTCCGCCTCCATCAACGGGGCCAGAAATTGTGTGTCCTCTTGCTAACAATGGTAATCACCAATCCTCCAGTCTTGGCTTAGTCAGAGTAGTTTAATTTTACTTCCAATAGACGTACAGTTCAACGGAAACGCTTCGCGGTGAATACATTTTTTTTCTTATTCCAAGAATTCTAATATGGTGTAATGCATACCAACATTCTCTTCGTCGTTGGACTTAATGATATTTTACGGGGCTGACATTAGTTTTTAATTGTAAATATATTTCTAATTTAACAATTTTACTTCTTACTGACGAATGAAGTGACTCTAATTTGACTCAGTTAGCCTTTGTCAGCATGTGCGTATGTTCCGCGCTATAAGCCGTAAACTTTGGAGCTATTAATTTGACATTTTTTAAGTAGACTACTTAGACATCCAAAATAAGGCTGTATAGTTTTAGGTGGCTCCACGGAACTATATTGTGATGCAAAGGTTAGACATATATATCGCCATCATGTTAGACATACATATTTCAAATCCTTAGGATTTCAGGCTTGTTAAAGGAATAATATGGTAGAACGAATATTAGTTGCAGGTACCTGACTTATTTGATGGAGAAAACAGTTGCCTCCACAATGTGAATCTTGTGAAATCAATAAAAATATAATATAAATAAGAAGAGAAGTCAAGTACCTATACTAGACAACCTGTTTTCCAAATTTCGTGAATAGTTTGATCAGCAAACCAAATAGTTAGCTAAATTTCTCTGACGATTAGTTCCTGGAACAGGATAATGTTACACCACACTGCTCTACCCATTTTAAAACTGCTAGCTTTCTTTGACACGCCGTGATCCGCTAAAGCACAGAACAACACTCAATGAATAAGCTTTCACATAAAGCAGTGACTACTCACTTTTTTTTCGACTTGGATTTAGACCCCCCCCCATTTCGATAGTATAGGCTACCAGACAAACGAAAGAAGTGGCAGATGATACTGCCACTGCGTGCATTGCTGCTTGGCTACGATCAAGAGCCAGGATGCTGGCCCGGCCCAGACCCTCCCACCATGACGGCTCCCTAGGACACCTGCCACATCTGGTCAACTAGCCTTTGCGTGTGTTTACACAGCCTGGGTAGAGGCACCGAACTGGACGGGACATCTGGTGGGCTTTTGAAGTTGGATGTGGATCCGAAAAGCATGTAGGTAGATCACCCTATCTCTAGATCACCCTATCTCTGATCACTCACAATCTCACTGACTGTAACCACAAACCATGAGTTTTTCTCGTTTTCAATAACTGTATGACTCTTGACCGATCCCACGATGATTCGACCTGAGATCTTCTGGTGATGGGAACATGCTTGAGTATGAATGCGTTTGTTGATTATTGGAATCCCCCTATAGGAATGACCATGACCCTTCGGGTATGCATTACTTGGCATGGCCTTCAAAATGTGGGCTACCCATAAAAGCGTCAGCAAATCGATGTTGTTGCATTAATTTGGTGGGGGTCGTCTTTTAGAGTACCCCCTCCCCCCCATCGCCAAAATTTCAATTCCTATGTCCCATCAGTAGGTCGCAATCTCGTACTCGAGGTTCATAAACCCAACATACACGTTAGCACACATGACTAATACATAACTGAGTTGACTTATCTATACCACATGTGAAACTCATGCAACTCACCCCCTGAGGAAATAAAATGTTGCCTGCTATCCTGAAACAGTTGAAATACAAAACGGCTGCACCATAAAGATAGCTAAATTATCAAATTTTAAAGTTTCTACTAATAACTCATTAACTGTGTATATAACCCTGAATCGAAAGAGATTGGGTGACAAAACTTGATGTAGGATGCACAGTGGAGTAACTATTGGGGGGAAACTTTAAAATGTGCACTTTCTGTCATCATGGTGAAAATTTATCTAATTTTATCATGGATTTCTTTAAATTTGAATATTAATTTTTCTAAAGTCGATTGCAACAGTCATTTTGGACTCTTCTGATCACGTAGGCAAAGTAGATAATTATCGAATTTTTAGCCATATGGCTATCTCACACAACCCTTTCTTGTTCATGTAATTGGTATGTAACAGGCAGCGCCTATTTATATTGAAGAAATGAATAATAAAATAAACAAACCTAGAATACACAATACATATCAATAATTCGATACAATAAACAAAGAGGGTTGGATTTATTAGGAAAATTATATAGTTGATTCAACTGCTGATCTGCTCCTTTTAAATCCATAATTGCTTCGGTTACTTATGATTACTAATCATTCAGTAACTTTGGTTTTCTGGAAAACTGAGGCAGCAATTTTTTCAAAATACTGTTTCCAAATGTTGGAAACTATTCAAATTTTCGAATCAGTCTTTCACCTTCATAATACTATGATTTCGTAACCGTAATTTCGTAAATGTAAATGATTTTGATGATTATCCATAATGAATTAGGTAACTGTTTCTCTAGAATAATTTCATCAATGAAGAGAATCGAAGAAGCAGATGTAGCTTGAATGGTGTAATTAGCGACTTTTTAATGATTCCTTTTGCAGAAAAATCAAAATGTTAACTTTTTAAATGTTTCTTGAACGCCATTCGCAGAAACTCAGAACAATGTGAAAAGCGTATTATATTACACGGTTAGGGTGATGGGAATTTCCAGGCAGTTTTTAAGAAAAATAATTAGGTTGAACAGTCAAAGTTTCAATGGATGTCGATGAGCCGATTTATTAAAGACTGTTCTTCTTATTTGGAAATCATTCACAACTTTGACATGGGACTCTCTTCGAATTATCCTTATATACACCCGTCTTTGTGAATTACCACACTGTACTGCTTTCAAGGCATCTGTCAAAGGAATTCGGCAATGCGGATAATTTCTTTGAGAGGTCACTTGTTTGGAAGTTTAATCGGCTTTATCGTTTCCTTGGACATTCAAGTGTAAAAGGGATCTACAGCATGATGATTTATATTCGCTGAATCGGTGAAATTGAAGGGAATTCCAAGATACCAATTTCCCTTTTCAGCTGATTACTGAGCAATGGAGACCAACTGTTCGACCCGTATAATAACGCAATGTTTTGGTTATCAGTCGAACAAGGTTGGGGATCAATCACTGTTGAAGAAGAAGAAAACGTGGTTTTCGCAAAAGATAAGTTGATTAAAAGCACTATAAACTAGCGCCCATAGTTGCCAACATATAGTGGTGTGACCCGAATGTAAAGATCACGCAATGCAAATACCGATAACTTCTCCCAGACACGTCAGTTGATTTGATCGGCGGAAGTTGCACCACCTCTATTGATGCTATAACGAGCGCCCCATTTATGGATCCACAAAACTTCAACTATTGATTCGATGGCGCATTTCCTAACGGCTCATTTTCATCACGGCTGTGTTTCTATCTATTATCCATAGTTTTGCGAGCTTGAAAGCCTTTTAAGATACATGGTAGATACCAAAAAAGTATCAAATTTTGTATTTGCACAAATCAAATTAACTAAAGCCTTGAATGAAAATATAGGGTCAAGCTACAAGCTGAAAAGTTAGGGTCGTACTGGTTTTCTAGTCCCCACTCATGACTGAGAAAATTAGCTGTAAAATATCTGTGAGTGCCTCCTTCTACTGTTTTTAGTGAGAGACTTTTTAGTACGGCAGGAAACATCTGCGACCATAAGAGAAATCGTCTAGACCCAGACAGAATTAAAATGTTGGTATTTTTAAACAAAAACCTTAAGTAAAACAGATGGAGAATAAAGGTTTTATCATCCATGTTTTGTTTTTATTTAAAAATTACCTCATTTGCAAATATATTGGGATTAATTTTTTGTAAGTATAAGTTTTATGTTGTACAAAAAAATTTGAATATATTACTAGTTCAAGAGGAATTTTCGTTTTTCACCTACTGGTAAGTTAGGTATTATGCGCCGATGTTATCGGTATCGAGAATCGGGAATTGATTTTTTAGGTATCGGTATCGGTATCGGGAATCGATAAATTCTGGTATCGACTCATCTCTAATATATATATATATATATATATATATATATATATATATATATATATATACATTGATGCTATAATGAGCGCCCCATTTATGGATCCACAAAACTTCGACCATTGATTCGATGGCGCATTTCCTAACGGCTCATTTTCATCACGGCTATGTTTCTATGTAGTATCCATAGTTTTGCGAGCTTGAGAGCCTTTTCAAGAGACATAGTAATTTTTGGGGTTTGTACATACCTGAATCTCAGACTAGTTTCAGACCGATCTTGTGTACATTTTTGTTCATTCATTTATATATATATATATATATATATATATATATATATATATATATATATATATATATATAATGACCTTCCAGACGATAACTATCCTCAGGGTTGAAGATAAAAATTATGTTCTTGTGCCAAAAAATCAAGCCTTTCAAAACGAATGGACGAGTTTGTTGGTTTACCATTACGTAGGTACCACAATACGGAATAGGAAACAAATCAAAAGTGACCAGCAAAATTAAATTATTGTTGATAATAAGACCGAATGAATTAGTGAACAATAAAATAACACGAAAATCTAACGAGAATAGTTTAAACATCATGATTTACTATTCATACCCCTCCATTCACCCTCTTCCATGATGAAATTTGAAATTCTTGATATACCTTCCAAAACTAAACCGAATTCCTAGTTGAACAAAAAAAGAATCATGAAAATCTGATGATTTCAATTGAAACAATTAAATCTATTACTATTACCCCCTCCATTAATCCCCTATCATAATGAAATTTGAAATTCCTGAAATACGATCCAAAAACAGAACGAATTCATAGTTGAACAAAAATGAAAATGGAAAATTGATAAAAACTCCAAAAAAGTTGGAAATCCAAAAATCTCTTTTTGAGTCGCAGACAATTATTTAGAACGAGTTTTGTGCCATAAAATCGGTAATTAAAAATTTCTTTTCACTCAATGTGTTCAATTTCCCAAATCAATGCAACATGACATTGTGCGATAATTTACGAAAACACGATCATGCTGCATGACTGGAACTCTTTTGTTTGTTCTTTGATGCAGATGAACTAGTTAGGTCATATAATTGACTTACTATTCATTTTAAATACAGATCTGTTTTTCTCCTTACCTCAAATTTTCTTCATCTCTTTCACATGCATGACATTTTTATTCCTAGAATATAGCCAAACTCAATGGCAGCAGACCTTGTTTTGGCTTTTCATTTCGCCTTCTCATTTAATATTATTTGTTAAGAACTTGGCTGGGTTTTGGTTCCTCCCATCAATCAGTAACTCTTAACAGTTTTACAGTATCAGTTAGGTATACGTCACATAATACTAAATGGTAAAAAGCATGATACCTTTGTTCAGTAACAGTTTTATGAGGTGTTTTTGATTTTTGAAGTTACGCGAGCCCGGACAGGACAGGCGTGTACCGCAGGAGTTTTATTGCCCCGTGGCATAGGAATAATTCACCTCTTTCGAACTTTATAATCAGTGTTGCCAGATTGCGGGATTTATCCCACGGCGTAGGGATTTTTCGGGTCGGATTTTAAGGTGCGATTTATCCATTGAAATTCCTGGAGGATGTAGGGATATTTTGGTGCTGCCGGGAAAAACAGAGGGAAACGTAGGGATATTTCGAGGGGTACGGTGGGAATTTCCTATTAAGGCATCTGGCAACACTGTTTATAATAACTATCAACTGTTTCGGTCGCTGAAGGGATATTGCGAAGAAAAATGTAAAATATGCACCAGCTATGAAATTATGCTTTATTAACGTAGTGCGCATGTATATAACCACCACAAACAGAGGAGAGCGATGTCCCTCACGCGCTTGCATAAAAACTGAATGACGGAGTCAGTGGCGATGGCGGAAATGAGGCCGGAGAATCATCAGCGTTTTGAACGCACCAACTGAATATTGGTACATATCTCTTTTCCTTAACCATTCAGTATTCACGTAAATTTTCACACACGAATACTCGCGTCGGGTCTGTATGACCCAGTCTTCTTTAAGTTGAAATTTGTAATTTTAAACGGTGATAAAAAGGAAAAAAGACTTGTTTTCTGCATGAGTGACTAACGCTGTTTAATTTGAATACAAACTGGTCCATATACCTGCTCTATATACGATATAATTGGTCAACGAAAATATCTACTCGGTAACCCTTAATATCACGAAATGCCACACTTTAAAAGCCTCCAAATCATTCATGGTATTTTATTTCGAGATGAATTGGAGGGATCTGGAAACGTAGTCAGAAATAGTTCAGAAACATTTATGACTAAACGATATAGTGTGTACTCGAACTTGAAGGGAGTTGCAAACGCTGCTCATAAACATTAACATCACAATATTCGTGAAGGAGAGAGTTATGACGTAATTTGCTTCGCATACACATACGTTCAGCGGCGGGCACATGTTCAAATCGAATTCCGGAGATAAGCAATGCATGCATGAGGTATGCAAACGAACACAGAACCATAGAGATATATTATTGTGCTTTAAAAATCGGGGACATTCCCTTGTTCCGTGTAGCTTCTTACAAAAGGGACAGGGATATTTGAAAGTCGTAGTTCGACTTGATTCATCAGCATCTGGTTTTTGTTTTTCATTTCTGTTTTTCTATTGATGATGTAATTTCTACTGATTTTGGTCCAGATAGTCACTCCTGGTGAAACAATTTCTGATGAAGCTTGACCGGAAGATGATAGAGATAAGGACGTGGCACTGTTACTTGAACGATTAGCTTTTTGTACAGTATCTGAATGTGTTTTAGAGATTTTAGATGATTGTTTTGAAACGTGAAAACTATGGTTTATCTTGTTGGTTATTAGATGAACCTCATTTATGAGTGTTTGAGCTTCGAACTGGTGCATTAATATTTCGTTAACTAAAGTTCATTTCATAAGACAGCTCGCCATTTGCGGAGGAGAATATATTTTTCTAAACCTCGATGTAGTACATGCAAGTTACGAATGAATCGACGATCCAGAGATGTTGTTTCGATGGAAGGGGAAAAATCCCACGATCTAACTTAGAATGCCGCAATCCCACAATCTAAGAACTTTGAATGTCCATCGTCAAAAGAGCATGTTCATTTCACATCTGGAATCATGTTGATGGGGAAGAGTTCCAGTCTCCAGCGTTAAATTACTAAAATTCTTGGGTGCCACTGTATTGCGGGTGCTCAGTAGTCCTGTGTTATAGAAATATTTATAGCTTCTGAAATTTCAAGTGGTCAGATCGCACCTTCCATCTGCTCAAAAAACCGGAATAATTTACGATTCGAAGCAATAAACAAACTATAAACCTATCAAAACCTTCCCAAACATACTATAACCCTAGCAAAACTTTCCATTATTCCACTTCTGATTGTTTTTAAACAGCCTAGTTAGAGTAGGGGACGGTAGCGAGCTGCGTGCTCGAAAATGTTCATCTTTAGAAAAACACGCACTTTCAGCAGTAGGTACCTATTTCACCAATTTTGATTGTTTTTTATTTTTCATCTAGTCTGTACATTGCTAATGCGTCTTTAGACGGTGGATTTTGGCATAGTTTTGATTTCATGAGTTTGTGGTTGGGAAAATGTTACCAACCAAAACCTTGAATTTTGTTTTCCAAACAAAATTCAAGTATTGAAAGTTGAAAAGCCCCCACTGTTGATAGTGTTTAGTTAGACGAACGAAACAAATCAAAAATCATTGAATTCGGATTACTACTTATGGAGAAAAATGCACGGAATCTGAAAGAATTACCTAAATTGAGGTACTTGTAGCATTTAGGTACTTGTAAGTACGTTAATGACCTTTGATTTTTTCCCCCGTGGTTTTGTTCATCAACAATTAAACTGTCGAACTATAAACCATTTTTAATTTTCTACTGTGTTTAAAACCACACAGAGGTATTTGTAAAAATCAATGTTTTTCGGACTGACTCCTCTTATTTGGTATACTAGTTTGGTTCGCTGGGGAAAGACTGTGAAGAATAATGATAACCAATCATTAGCTACGAATTGATGCTTTGTTAACGAGAGTGAAATAAAGATAATCAACACAAAATGAGGGAGTGATGGGAGCCGCTTCAATCGTGATCGTCACCTGCTGGGGGGGGGGGGGGGGGGGGCAGCCCCGTAGGTTGATTTGCAAGAATGCATTTTGAGAACTTTAGATGACAAAAAGTTATAAATAAAAGTTCGTAAGTAAATGATTAATTCATATGTGGATTTTACAGAGTACGAATTTGGCTTCTTAGGTCGTTTTCTGCCTCAACAAAAAATCTACATTAAGTGGCTACCGAATTTGGAAAAAAGCGGCATTGCACTATGGGTCATACAGCTAATTAGATGGAAAATAAATATTCAAATTCGATCAGTTAGTTAGCGTACTTGGTCAATAAGAATCCTAACTGTGACAAATTCAAAAAGAGAGAACGATTTGAAACATTAGATTTACGATTCCAACTCTTCGAATTTTTTGAACTGAGTAAAGAGTCATTGGAAAAAAAGTCCGTACCTACAAAAAATAAAAAAAGCATGAGTCCCCGCGAAAACAATTTTTTTCCTTCTTCTTTTTCTTGATACTTTGGAAAATATAACGAAAAACATAATTTGAAAATTCTCATAGGTACATCCAACAATTTTTAACATTGTGGTATGATATATGTATACATTGACATATTGACCACTAGGGTGGTTAAAAGCAAAAAAGTCTCATATTGAGCCGCTCTTCTGCACCCTGCATTGTATATATAAAAGAACGGTTCTGCTAATTTTTCAGCCAATTTCGTTGCGTTTAATAGGTCGCCAAGCGAATTTTTCACTTGTTTTAGATTCCTGTTTTTTTTACTCTCAATGAAATGAACTAAAAAACTATAATAATAACAATAATAATAATAATAATAATAATAACAATAATTGAACGTCGAAAAATTAATTTACACTCCGCATTCTCTATGTTGTTTTGTCAGTTTCTACATGGATTTTCCTCAATAATGTCGCCTAAACCCGAAAATTGAGGGAAAATGACAATAAAGGTCTTAAGCTCTTCGAAATTTCGTCGTAAATCTCGAATGAAATAGGTTCAACATTTTGCAGTGATTGATTCCAAATATTTTACTTCACTATTTTTCCCCCATGGATCCCGTAGTACTATTAGTTTGACGAAGTAATTACTTCAACACTCCCAAAACTGTCCTAAAAACGTCAATGTATTTGGCGAAATCAAAATTACACGATGCTTGCAATTAATCGTTATTTACATTAAAAATCTCCATGTGAATGCTGTAATTTGTAGGTGAAAATATTTTTCGACTGTGAAAAGCATTAAATCCAATACCAGTCTTCAGGGCCGTATCGAGAGGATGCGGGAAACGCCTGAAACGTGGAATCCGAGAATCAGGAAAGTACTTGATGTTTGTCAATTAAAACGTTCAAAAACACCCGCACACACAGACAGACACTTATATATATATATATATATATATAAGAGAAGGGGTGAGAAAGAGTTATAAACAAAATGATATTTCTGTTGCAAACATCAATTTTATTGAGCATCACAAAATTTGTATAATTTGAAATAGTGACATTTTTTACAAATTGGCTATCAACAGTTGAACAATATCATCACCAACTAATTAAGACATTTACATAATGATTTTCAATGCAAATAACAATTAATTGCAAGTATCGTGACGAATTTCGATTTTGCCAAATGCATTGACAGCATTTAGACCGGTTTTGGGAATGTTGAAGTTATTATTTCGTCAAACTAATAGTACGGCTGACATTTTGGGGTTGGATTTAGGTGCCCTCCTTTATCTATGAAATTTAAATTTGGAGACCCCGGAATGTCAGCACTTCTTAAAAGCTCGAAGGACCTCGATCCGCCGTACTCTCCCATTTACCCAGTATATTTTCCTTCGTCTTGGCCCATTTAAGACTTTTTGTTCAAATTTCATGACTCGTATCGCGTTCGGTCATTCCTATACCTATAGCCATTTTTGCCTATACCATACGCCGTTTTCCCCTTCGACTTTTAGGTCTGAAATTCAACTTCCTCCCAATTCCCTCTTTTCCTATGGCACCATCCTCCCTGAATTTCGGCCACTGTATGTTATCTTGGTGTTTTCCATCATTTTGACCATTCGACAACTTTTAACTAGAATTTCTTCTGAAATTAGCTATTTTTCCTCTTCCCTCTCAACGTTACTAAATTGACCCAACAGCTCCGAGTTTTGGGCAAACCCTTTTTTCCACCTCGCCTTTCTCCTTCCCTTAACTCACCCTCTTCCTCTATCATAACTTGCCTTTGTGTAATAACTTTATTTTCATAACCCTCCCACGCCTCCCCTGATCGTTGGACCGGCCCAGTTTATCGTTTACGCAGACAAAAAAGGGCATCCTCTAATCAACCTTAAATTTCAGCCCTTTTGAAGGGCTCGAAGGACCCAGAGTTGCCATAATATCATTTTTGCACTATCGAGATCGAATGAATGGGGGCCTGAGAAAATTAATGCACAGCGTGAAGTACTGATTTGAGAACAAGGTAGAAATCAGAGTTGTTACATTGATTTGTGACAGACACATACACGCTCACTGAACGAAAGTGGTTCAAAACAGCTTAGAATATAAAATGCGAGTTGAATTTAGATTAAAAAGACGAAAAGTTTTTCATTTCCATTAAAGTTAAACAATGCTACGCTAGCTACAGGTAGGTAGATTTGGAAGCAAAACGAAATAGTAATTGATATTTTGATTACTGGTACCTAATATCTGAATATACTAGATGAGTTGTGAAAAAGTACAGCAGCTGTCACGTCAACTGTACACACCTCGGGTCATATTGACCAGTAATAAGTCACCTTCTACTAGGAACACAACACTGCGACTGAAGGAAAGGGCAGCGTGAATTAGAACTAAACCATACGAAGAGACGACGTTTCATGCGTCATATATAAGGAATTTATTGGTTTGAAGGAACACTCGGGTCGAAAAGGACTCAACGTGAGTTCCCGAGGGTTAATAATAATATGATCCGATAATGCTCAGTATGACTGAAACTTTTATATTCGTTTTTGGAGCTGCCGCTACAATACCGGTCGAGGAAGGTAAATTCGCGAATTTAAAACTTAAATGAGTTCCCATGAATCTACAAGACTCACTAATTTAGGTATTATTCTCCCTCTTCATAACCTTAATACGCTTATAACTCCATCAGCGTGCAATGTCCTACTTGATATGCAAACAATATTACCGTCCTCCTTCCCATCACTTTTCGCACCAACGAATTCCGTCGAGGTCTACTGCGCTTTACCATCTTTAGACAAATGCGTATCCCTGTTGAGATGTTTCCCCAATCGTCTGGTTGACGGAGAGATTTCAATCAATTTATATAGTATGATTTAAAGTTTGACGTTCCCCATCTCCTTCTGCGCCCAACAACACTTTAATTGGGGTGAAACGAAATCGGTAAATTTGCAGTTTTGCCAACAGCTCTATAATGTTGGCAGTTCGCCAGAGCAGAGGACTCATCGAGAGACTTCTCATTGTGTAACAAACTATACTCATTTAGGTGTCTAGGTATTTAATAGGAACCAAAATCTCTCACTATGGTTTACAAAAAGGTCCATATAGGATGGGCAGTATAGTTTCCTCACTATTTCAACATGGACGTAATCTCAAGTATCATTTGAAGATTTGTTACCAACAACCCTAAAAATTTCGATGATAAATTTCTATGAATCACATATTCATGTTGTGATTTGTGGATTAATACTATTGCACATACGCAAAACTAATGACCGATTTCCATGAACTTTTCAGCTATTGTGCCCTTTAGCTCTTAGATGATGTCCTATAAATTTCATTGCTGCTGGATTATAGTGGTTGTCTGTTACGTGAATTGCTCATAACGTCTATTTCACATAATTTATCGGTGTGATTTAGTTTGTACTCGAGAATTTGTCGGGTATATATGTTCTAGGATGATGCTATAATGTGGTTTTTACTGCAAAAGGTTGAGTAATAACCAGTGTATATGCACTAAACTATGATTGGATGATACAGGCAAAATCATCCGAGATCAATGGACCGATTTTGATGAAGTTTTCAAGATTTTTACGAGTCCACCTCTACACAATCTGCTACGAATTCCATTGCTCTATATAAACCTTAGTTGGTGAATGCCGTTGGACAATTGGTATGGTGTGCGTTTGCTCAAACGTGAATTCTAGCCCTATATCATAATGTGGCATGTTCAGTGTCTTAACATATCGACTCATCCGAGCGCACTTGACCTAACCCGCAAAAAGGTGAGAAATGAGTTTTTCATACTGACATACCGTATAGTGTAATGGGAACATCATCTGAGAATTATTGTCAATTCTGACTACATTAACTACTATAACATCCTTTCCTCCTCCACTTTTTCACTATATAACTTTTTTTAATTCACATAAGTGAGCAAGGTTTTTCGTAAGCCACAATGTTTTATTGGGTGAATTTGTCCTAATGATAATAATAACCGATTTGATTTACACGCTCAGTGAGGCTTCCGACAAACGACGCGAATCTCTTAATTGTACCAATCCTCGTGAAATGTATAGCATGTGTACAACTAATGTAAGTTTCATGAGTAATATCACGTAATCCACAACGAAGAAACTAGCTAATTCCGAAAGTTGTACATCATTTCACCTTTTTTATCCCACAAAAAGATATTTGATGTCGAACCCCACATTATTCACTGACACTTCTTTGTACAGTTTATTATTTATGAAGAGGTCAGTTTTCAAGTCAAATAAATAATTTTGAATTACTTTGCTGGTCGAATCAACACATGATGACAGTGCACATCAACTTTACTAATCGAAAAATCTCAGATCCAGAAGTTGAGATCAATTCAAATAAAATACCATACTCTGACACTGTAAAATACTTAGGGATGCACCTTGATTCCAAACTTAACTGGAAATACCACATTGAAAAAAAGAATCAGGAACTAAAAATTAAGTTCAGAAAGATGTACTGGATGATGGGAAGGAACTCCCATCCCTCACTACACAATAAACTACTCATATATACACAGATACTGCGCCCTATCTGGACCTATGGGATTCAGCTCTGGGGTTGTGCGAAAAAATCAAATATTAAAACAATCCAAAACCCACAACAAAATGTAATACTGAGAAGTATAGTTCGGGCCCCCTGGTTCATGCGGAATGATGATATTCATCGTGACTTGAGGATAGAAGCGGTCACTGAAATTATTGCCAAATATGCAAGGAAGCACGAACATCGCCTCCACAAACACGAGAACCTGGAGATGCTCAACGTTTTAAACAACGAAGGAGGACTTCGGCGACTCAAGAGAAATAAACTTCTGGACCTAATTGTGCTGTGCAAATAGTGCAAGTGTAATCCAGTGTTTTTAACTGTTCTTGCTACAAGTAAGGGCCAGGTTTTGCTGTCTATGTTTCAGTTGCAATAAATAAATCACTGAAAAAAAAAACTTTGCTCGTTTCACAATATGGTACAGATCTCGAAGAAAAAGTGCATATGGTGTACCAGCGACAGAGTCTGATACATCCACGGGTCAAAATGGATCCTGACTGCGACATCGCTCATGTCTTTTACGGACGCCCGAACGAACGATTAAACCTTTGGAGAAAAATACTCCCTGTAAAACAAAACAAACACACGGTGACCTATCATATATATATTTACCAATCAAACGCAAGAAAATATGATAGAATCCAATTACGAGTATCAATACGTTAATATGCCAGATACCGTCTGTCCGAACCTGGATTGCTTCCGGTTAAAGTTAGCATGGAAATTCACTCAACTTCCGAAGATTTCACGAGGTTTGAACTCCCGATTCAACTAAGTAAGTAGCAACCCAACTTGTTAGGATGGAGTGGAGTTCAGGGCGAGAAACGGATCCCGTGGGAAGAGTGAGAGGGAAAATATGAACCTTGGAGAGGCCAAGGAGGACTTCAGTAGAATCTCCATATCTACGTCACCACTAGGGAACCAAATATGATATCGCTACGTTGGCCTCACATATGTCAGAACCGATGAAGGAAGATAAATATGGGGAATAATGTTAACGAAACATCTGCCAAGTTGGGTGGGTACTATAGCTTTCACATTGTAACTTCGGCAATGAAATTAGGTAAAGAACAAAGGAAGAGCCAAAATGATAGAATGCAAAATAGAACCGTAATATATTGACTCTCTCATGCGCACTCTTGTCGTAAACTCACAAAATCAAAATTCGACAGGAATGCCATAAAAACTTGAACTGTTTCCAGCTGGATCACATGGTCGTAACCTTCAACGGAAACGATTTTGGTTTATTATTTCCAATAATAAGCCTATGAGTTCGTATAGCAAAAATTTTTTATAACCCCCCCTCAAACTTTGTCACTTTACGTTTCAAGGTGCGTAGAATCCAAATTTGAAATGTCCGTCCGCCGTTCGCCGTCCGCCGTCCGGGCCATAAAAGGCCTTAGAATTGACTTAAAAAATCTGTTCTTTCGCACATAGACTCCGCTTGGGGTCTAGTTGGTCCTAACTTCTCGCCAGCTCGATCGCTCCACTCTCATGGGTGCTATGAGCCAAAAATAGGTTAAAAAGTGTCTTTTTGTGTGTATATTTCAAGTTGTATAGAAATTGGAGATTTATGAGTGAAAAGAAAATGTTAGCTATTAATTTTATGGAAAAAAAGTATTCTAAATTATACTCTTCTATTCAAAAAGAGATTTTGGATTTTAGGCTATTTTTTGCAATTTTATAGATTTTTTAAAACAAAATTTAATGAAGTTCAAGTTTTTAGCATAATTCGTACATAAATTTTTGAATGTTCTATTTCATAGTTGATAAACTTTATTTGACCAATCTTATGCTAAAAAATATCAATTTAACAATTCTCACCCATTTTCAATGATTTTGTCACCACATTTTTTGAACTTTGACCAATTAGATGATTTCAATATGCAGTATAGGTAACACTTTTAAATGTGTTGGAAAGATGACTTGGTAATAAATTGTTTTGTTTATCAACTATATTAAAAAGCGTAAAATTGTGAGATTCCGCTGCTGTAATGGATTGAACCTATTTGTGAGGTCCGAAGCTCCGAGTTCCGATACTAAATATACTATAAGCTGCGTTTAATAATTATGGACCAGAGATCTACGTAGAAGGGCTGTCTAATATATAAATAATAAACCTTTGTGTAATAATTTGCAGCGTTTTTCTCAAAAAATCAACTAAAGAAGATATCACACACGAATTCAGGGAGTAAATTATGCTGTCGAAATTAAACGGTCGAGTTAAATTTTGAAGAGAAACAAAAAATATCTTCCATCTTCCATTATATTATCGACAAGACAAAATGATGTCCAAATTTTCGTATTCTTCACATGTGCTGCAGAGCGGAGTGAAGGCAGCTTTGATTCGGTGCAGGAATGCGTTACATAATTAATTAACGTTACACGTTAACCGATGCCATAGACTCAGAGGGCCCAATATATTGTTTGAGTTTCCTGTTAACCGAGAAAATCAAGATAATCACTACGTTGACGTGTAGGGAGACCATCGGGACCTGAAAAACTGATCGCGTTAACCGAGGATTCATGTAAACCGAGTTCTTGTAAACGAGGGAGTACAGTAAATGTAAATGGTGGCACATGGATGAAGATTCAGCCAAAATAAAAAGAAAACGAAAAATTAACGTTTTATTCACTTCTTTGTTCGTTATCTTCATTCATGTTTGTTGATTACTTGTGATATTCGTTAAGAGTTCGAGGTGATTTTTGAAACTTCTTAATCCTGATCATTTTTACAAGTTGTTTCACCATTTATTATTATTACTTTCACATGTTAATTCGTTAACTGCTTTTCAGAATTAATCAATTCTGGAATTAATTAATTAATTAATTAATGCATTTAGTAAATTTCTGTCATCCTCCAACTTGATGTGTAAAACCTCCAATTTGAAATGAAAAACCTCCAAATTTATAGGCAAAACTCGAAATTAACCAAAGTGATGTGTGAAAGTTCCTATTTGATATCGTAGACCTCCAATTTGACGTGTAAATACTATATATTTCAACTGCCTAACATCTGCCTATTTATTTGTATTTACCTATTTATCCACTCATCTTTGCCAGAGGCAGCAGTTCTATACAATAAATGATGCAATGCAATAAACTGATAAATCAACAGTAGTTATAGTGTAACGAAACAATAATTCATCAAAACAGATCTAATAAAAATACGTTCAATTTTTAACGAAAATATAATGTGCTCTACCCTCTCAAGCAGAAAACGGATATAATCAGTGTGTTTGATAATGCCATTACTTGATGTTTACTTGTATTGTGTGTTGGTGCTCGTTAGCTTGTTTATGTTTACAAAGCAGTTGATGGTGTATTTGATGTCGAAGCTGTTAGGCGAGATGGAGGCTCTCACATATCCCTTCGTTAGCCGCATCAGCTACATCATGTTGGCGGTTCTCTCAAATTGGGGAATTTCGTCGGTAAACTGTTCTGACGTCTACGATTATTCGTGAGCAAATACTTTTAACTCGTTTTTGAATGCAACAAGCGTGAGTCAGTACAATCAATACGATCGACGAACCAACCGTTAGCGTTGCCCATTGTTGAATATTGGGGACCTACATGATTTCGGAATCAGAAAGAAAACAAGTGTGGGCAACGCAATATTCTTGAATACTATCATTGTTATTCTGTGAAAAAGACCGTCACCCTCAAAGTCTTCAACAATTGATCATACAAAAGCAAACTTAAAACTTGGTATGTACCTAGTTAATGTATAAAACTCGGTTATAATGGAGTCCCGAGTATATCTACTACATACACTAGCATTCGGTGTGAAAAATTACTTAGAAACCGACTTCAAACTCATAATTTGTTATCGGTTAATTTTTTAACCCAACGTCGACCACGTGGGGTCCAGGTGGACCCCATGCGCACCTTCCCCCCCCTCCCTTATGGCCACTTTGCCCCTCACTGCCTGCTCCTCGAGTAGCTTCCTACTCAGTACTGCTCCAGAGGTTGGCAAGGTATCAATGGTCCTCCAGGATAG
Source organism: Adelphocoris suturalis (assembly GCA_030762985.1). Classification (NCBI taxonomy): domain Eukaryota; kingdom Metazoa; phylum Arthropoda; class Insecta; order Hemiptera; family Miridae; genus Adelphocoris; species Adelphocoris suturalis. The sequence goes on from CM061051.1 coordinate 21,342,561, forward strand.
TGTACCTTTTGAATTCATTTCTGTTTGATGAAAATCGTTGTTGGGGTCTGAGTAGACCCCACGTGGACTTCCGTAAAAAAAAAAAATTTCGGCACATTCACTCACATGTTTTGTCTTAATTTTTAATCGTTTGAGCATACATACGTAGTGGTTACTTAGTTCTCCTGTTTGCACCATGGAAAAAACTGGGAATGTGAATCAGTCGTTTTTTGTCCATACTAGTAGACAGTGAAGTGGAGGACGAAATCTTGCCTAACGAGGACTCAGTGTCCGACGAGTTCTTTGTTGTGAAAACATGAAAAATACCAATCGCAATGTGACTGCAAACAATTGGTTCACGTCATACGTTTTAGCGGAGGTGCTCACTAAATGTAAATTCACTTTCGTAGGCACCATGCAAAAAGGCAATATGAAAAGGCAATTTTCGGAAAAGTTCTGTGTTGGCTGAAGTTCCGTATTTTATTGAAAAACAATGGGCCTTCTTAGAGTTTATATGCCTAAAAAGTTGACTAAAGTTTATATTTCGTTCTGATATAAATAAAAGACTTGAACGTTTTGCTTTTTATTCCTTTCTCTTGCGTTTTTGGTTTTCTTAGATGAGGAAATTCTTTGGCCCATGTAATTTCGGAGCTACAAGCTGCAACTTTGCTACCATAGACACGATATTAGGAGACTATCCTCGTAGACACCTCAGAATTGATTGCATGATGTTTTGACGCTAGTCCCATGCAACAATAGGGCGGCACAGCCAGAAATGTGAGTGGGGTCCTGGTGGACCCCACGTGGGCGACTATTATTCTAGCTCCCACGTGGTCGACGCAGGGTTAAGATACCTATAGACCTAATTATAAAATAAAATAACATAAATCACGATTTCAGCTCAAAAACATTATTTTCTCCTGTAGTTAGAAACATATAAAATTGAGTATCCTATTGGAAATCTGAGTTTTTTGAACATCTTCAAAAATTGTATTGGAAAAATCAGATGCAGTCATTTTAGCAGTGGAAATATATCTGTTTTCACATCGCAAGCGCAAACGTAAAATCTGTCTAACGGTATTTTTGCATGGCCTATTTGTCCGATCTTGCTCTGATTAGGAGGGTAGTTGGGGAATGATGATTTGATTATCCCATACGAGTTTCATATTGATCATATCATTAGTAGCTGCTAGGCATTTGCAAACCTCAGATCCCAATAACTAGTTCAAATTTAACAATTTCTGATTCTGTATGGTCTAGACAGTAGACGTTCCCAAATGAACATCACAGTTCCCGACCCACAGGTAGCTTTTCCGCATATGCTAACGTAACACGCAAATATCACGCATGAATGTAGATTTCTAGTTGCCTGATTTTGACATTTTACGCCCACTTTTACTTGAAAATTTTTAAACGGAGTCCATCCAAACATCGTTAAAATTTTTGATTTCGAGGGTCGACCTTTAGCGCCTTTTCCCAAGCCAAAACTCATTTATACCCGGTTTGTAATAATGAAGTTTACATAAGGGAGTTAAAGACAAACTTTCCAACCAAAATTTAGACAATTTCATGCGTCGGGACAGTATATCAACCACCACCCCTTACGGGTTGTTTAGTCCCGCTTCCATTTTAATGACCGAATACGGGGGCCATCCCAAAAGTAAGTTTCCCTGTTTTCTTCTGAAAAAACTGAAAGATGTGAGAAGCAACGAAAGGTCTCAAGATATTTTTTTGGGTCTAGTGGAATAATAATTCATTCTAATCATTTTTGAACATGGCTACCTACTTCGAGATCGGGTCCAAATGGCCTGGATGGAGATCGGGGAAGTGAGGCCTGGTGAGTAAGGGGGATGAGAAAAAACAACCCAATCAAATTTGATTAGCAGGTCTTGTGTCAATTTGGCGAAATGAAGCAGTCTATTTTCATGAAGATGGTTCGTTTTTTGACATTGAAAATGTCTTAGTCGACGGGTCAACAGGAAATTTTGTTACGCAAAAAAAAAAAAAAAAAAAAAGTCACGCAACCTATAAACAAGTTAGGTGTTGTTATGATTGTGTATACTAGCATTGAAATTACTGAGACATTTTCAATGCTCATCATAATTTTCGTCAAAAGTCCACGACACGTTCATTGTATCCGTTCTCGCCGTTTCTCCTATACCCATATTAATATATCTTCTAACGGAGATTAGTCAGATTATTTGGTGGAAGTAGGTCGTAGTTTGCAATGTGCCCCAACCATCGGAAGCCGCTAGGAAATCTTATAAGATTATTTTAAATATTTCCTTGTCGTACACATTCATGTTACGGATAAAGACTATCCACTCCCAACGTGTCAGACTTTTTTTGATTTTTTTTAAATATTTTTCTTTTCTTCCGAGAAAAAACAGGTGTTTATATTCCTGATTTGAGTAACTCTTGATTCTTTATCTAATCACACTAAATCCAACCTTACATTTTTGAAATGAATGTTGAAGGAAAGCTATGAAATCCGTTATCCTCTCCCTAAAATATGGAAACGAATGGATGGAAAATAAAATGAACGCTATGCTCGACCTCATACTAACAAGGGACATTTTACGGCATATGGGGTTTATATTAATTGATGATCCGGGGAAGTCATGGAATGGATGTGACTGGAGAAGAGAAAAAATCAAAAAGGGAATCAGAGAGTGAAAATTCCGAGGGTGCCGGGTACAACATTTGGAGGGAATCGTTAAAATTCCCATAGGCATCGCACAACAACAAGCGATCCCCGCCCCTGCATTCAACCCCTCAGCAAACGTTAATGGCCTTAGTTTAAGTAGGACATTTTTCGCTTTCCTCTACCCCTCCTCTTCACCCACCACCACTCCAATCTATCTCGCTCCTTTGCTCCGTTTAAAAAAAGGAAAGAAAAAATAGCTTCATTAAATCCGCACGATATAGAAGGAACCTGAGGATGCGGAGGGAGGGGTAGGGGGAGAATCGTTGTAAAAGTGAAGGTGAGATTGGCCCCGTGTAGTTAAGGGATTAATTTGGGGATTTCGGATTAGCGGGGGTTGGTTTAACTAAGACTTGGATGACTTCGTACCACTCTAACGTTCTCTTGGAGGGAATTTACGCGCTATATTCACCTGGTTAAAGCTACGGTGTGGCCGTAAAGGCTTTTATACAGCATTACGTTCCACTTCACGGTTTATCAACGTGCTTTATAATTCCCAACATAATGAACATGCCATTTTGATGATGAATCTCCGGCGCAGTTCGACATGAGTGTCCGTTTAAATGAATTTATTTTATTCCATGAAATGTGATGTACGTCAATGCATATACTCGTAGTTCAACGTTCTTCAACATATTATAGGTATTTATATATGAAATGCTTCAGTAAATGTATTAGAACTATTTCATTTTCCTATCGAATACTCGCATATTTGCGATAAACATCGTGTAAATCACAAGCAAAAGTATCGTACTGTGGTTGGATATTAATTAGGGAAATTCCGGGTATCAGGATAATTCTATCTCTCATACAATGTCAGGGGTCTGCATATATCGAAAGTTTGGCCAACACATATAATTATTGATAATTATAATTCCAAACATTTAATTTCATGTTTTCCCACTGATATTGGCAGATCGTTATCAAACCTCAATTGGTGGGGGGAGGGGGGGGGATCGTGCACCAACTGAAGTACCACAGCGTTGGACTCCTGCCAACTAAAACCCCAACCTCATATTCTTGTTTAAGGCCGCCCCGGAACTCCTATTTAGTATTTATTCGGAGTGACCACATTTCTCTCCTAATAGTCACAGGACTCTTCTTATTCTTACTTTCATCTAGATCAGTTTTATTATTCCCATTGTCTGTTAGCTTCCAGTCTTTGAGCATTGTCAACTCAAAGGTGCATACAGCATCCCAAGACTTCTTCTTTTCAATCGCCTTCCCGATGATCATCGGGGATGACCAAATTATTAAATTATTCCATTTAACAACCCCTCCCCCCACCGTTTTTTTTTTTTTTTTTTTTTTCTTCTTACCACAAACATGGTAAGACGGTTTATGATTGAGGCCAGAAAAAATTGTAATGGCCTATGATTGAGGTTGACGTAATATAAATTTATTCGCCCGATCAGATCCCCAGTTTGTTCAGTGATGTTAAAGATACCCCTTTTCAAACCCCCTCTCCCAAAAACACCCCTATGGATCGGAATTGAAAATTTCTAAGTAGGCTGTTGAGCGTGATCAACTCGAAACCACACCCACTTTCTGCACACAGAGAATGAGTGTTCAGCCGAATCTATCTCTTCCTTGAAGTACGTAAATTCTCCATCCGTTGTCTGTCCGATTTTTATCTGAAAACCCTGAAACAATGGCTGCCCTGTTTGGAATTGAGTTAAGTAATAATGCACGTCCCTTTGCCTTCTTTCCGACTAATATTTCACGGCCCTGGTCAGCCTGGGGTTACGTCGTTTTCTGGTTTCACTGCCCCATCTATTCCGTCATAACTGGAGATTCTTTCTCTTTCTTTCTTCTTGGTCGGTGGTCTTGTTCCATACTCATTCCTATGGTTGTAGATGTTCTCATCCTCTCTTCCACCAAAAGTTCTATGGAGGCGATACCAGCAATGCCCTGTGCGGCTACGGCAGAAATAGTGAGGTAAGCACTGCACATTCTTTGGTTACTGTGTTTCTGTACTGATTACTCCCTCTGACGATACTTCCCGATTCGCATCAACTCACCCCAGACAACCAGAAACCTCTGCCCCACATGTTCGATATAACAGCATTTTCTTGATGGGCGAGGGGCCTCCACATAGATGTACTGTGAACACCCAGGCCGCGTTACCAGGCTCCGCAGAGGTTCCTGTACAGCTGCACTTCTTACAATTATTCTAAACGGCAGAGCTAACCTGTTGGGTTGCTATACGAATAACTATACCATCTAAAGGTACACATAAACAATAGAAATTACTTTTGCCAAATTACAATGGCTTTAACAATTTTAAAATATTATTTTTCCCATAAATTTTCTTTAGTGAAATCCGTTTTGAGGTATTCTGAAACAATTCATGCGGTCTAACGCATTATTCTATGTATAAATATTTAGGGTGTCCCACGGAAAGGTTACCCCCCCCCCCTTTATTTCCCCCCTGATTTAGGGTAAAAAATTGAAACCAACGATATTCTTCATGATTTTTTACATGTCTCAGGATAAATACTTTTGCGCGCGCTACTTGCGCCTGTGGCGCAAATGATGTAACAAAATATATATTCGAATGAGAACCCCCATTTTTATTGCAGTTTATTAAATTTTATGAAGAAATGACCCATCAATCGATTTATTTTAGTGTGCGTGAAAGGGTGCAATCCCGTTCCAAAAGTGCCCAATTCCGCTTTAAAATTGCAGAAATGGTGAAGTAGTGGTGGTGAGTTTTTGATGATATTCATTGTAATAAATTGTTTTGGCGTATTTTTTCATGTTGAACTACGTAATGATGTTCATTTATTGATATTTGCAACGCCAACTTGGGAAACGCCGAAAAATCTACCAGAATTGCACTTTTCGCACTCATTCCCACACAGTCGTTAAAGCGAAATAAAATGTAGTTTTTTTGGTGTTTCCCCAAGTTGATGTTGCAAATATCAATAAATGAACATCATCAAGAGGTTCAGCACGAAAAAATATCCCAAAATCCTGTATTGCATGTGGCAATTGAAGATTTTCAGAATTGAACTCAGTATTTCACAATTTTTGCACTTTTAGAGCAGGATTGCGCACTTCTGGAGCGGAGTTGAGCCCGTTTACTCGCACTAAAAAAATCGAATGATGAGTCATTTCTTCATGACATTTCATGTAGAATTCGAATCTGCAATAAAAAACGGGGGTTCTCATTTGAAAAAACAAAGTTTATGTCATTTGCACCATTTCTGGCGAAAGTGGTGCGCGCGAAACTAATTTTCCTGAGATCTACGTAAAAAATTATGAAGAATGGCGTTGGTACCAATTTTTTACGCTTAACCAAGGGGAAATGAAGGGGGTGTAAACTTTCTGTGGGACAACCTGTATATATGTTTCCGTAAATACCCGATAACGGATTACGGAGTTTTTCTCTCAATCCTTAGGAGAGATATCTTCTGGAATGGTGTGGTCACCAAGACAACTAAGTCTGGTAAGAGCTGTCTTGGTGACCACACATAAGTGCCACTTGTACGTTTTTAACCACTAAATTTTCCATCTAGAGATGATCTACTAACCTAACTCACAAAATTGCCCTGATGATGGGAAAATATATTCTCGAAACGTTGGCGAAATAAAAAGAGTTTTCATTGACCGACCCTCAACATCCTCTGATAATTTTGACTTTTTTTAATGACATACCTAATAGAGGGGGGGGGGGGGGTAAAAAAAGATTTGAATCTCAAGTAAGTAGGTACCGAAAAATTAGAATAAACAAGGTAGACACCTACTATTTGTTTAGTAAGTAGCATTAAAATCTTGACCAGGAAAAATAGTATAAATGGAAGAACGTTGGATGTTCTCTTTGGCATTGATTAGGATTTTTAATAGAGTCGTTTTGCGGTCAGCAGCCTCCTTCAAAATTTTGCATATGTAACATCCAACGTTTTTCCCGCCAGGCATTCAAATGTAGACACAAAATCATGGAGAAAAGCGTTTGTACATTACATTATGTACAACGAAAACGATAAATCTTCAAAAAAAAAAAAAACACTAAGTGCTCAAATTCTAAAACAAATTAACAAAAATATAGCGTGATACTCTACGAAAGTTCGCTCAAATGATCATACTGCATGAGTTGAACTTTCATCTTTAGCTGTGCTGTTCAAATTACATTCTTCTTTCATTACTTCCACCTAAAATCACGTTCAATAACCGAAGAGTTTCTGAAGGTTAAGAGTCTTTTCGAGTTCGACGGCGACAGCGTTCGTAAATGAAGGAGGAGAGTCAAATGAAACACTTCAGTGAACGGACAAGCCTAATTTTACTTACGTGCGTCTCATGTATAGGTTTTCCGGTGTATGAAGTACAAAACTTTCACACTGAAGGAACTTCTGGATCATTCGACGTAATTTTTTTCAATATATAAAATAAAAACTGATCTATCACATTCTTTCTATATACATTTACAGACGTCGTTTTGAATCAAACCTCAAGTAGGTATTAAACTATTTTCTCGTATGGTATGAACCGTGGAAAAACGTCCTCATGCTATACGTATACCCGTTCAGTATGATTGCCTGGCGATATCGCTCTATGCTTGTACATGAGTTTAATTTTCAATTTTCTGGAAACTAATTTTTAATTTTTCTGGAATTTTCAGGTATCCATATTTTCACCGCAGGTCATCATGATAGTTATATTTTCAAATTTTCTCATGAGGCTGACACCACCAACAGAGGGTTTGAAAACCATGTCGGTATTGTTTATTTTTCAACATTGAAGCACTAGTTTGTTTTGTTTTATTTTGTCAATAAAACTCTTCTTTCTTTTATTAGTACTATTCTTCGTCTAGAGTTATTCCACCAGGACGGGAAGACACAAGTTTGAACACATTGTTTCCATCTTTATCCGTCTGTCTCACAATGGAGGACAATTTTATTTTGCTCTGTGCGTGTGCTACGTACATCATAGGACATATTTTGCAGGAGATTGACGAGTGTGGTGTCTTCCGAAACCCTCGGTGGTTCTTGACGGCTAAATTGAATTCTGTTGTTTTAAACTAGAATCAGATTACATTATTAGAATCTACCAGAAATGACTTCATGGTAATATACGGAAACTCGAAGAGGTATAGTTGTGGAAAGCTTACATTTCATGATTCGAAGGGCTTATATTTCATGGTGCTACGATAGATCAGCGACTGGTAAATGCTATTGCTACGGATAAGGTCGAGCACATCAGAGTTGAAGATTGCTTGGGAGTAAAATTAGAAATCTTCAAAAGTGTGTTACACCATTTATGGTACACAAAACATTGGACTTAGGTACCAACATTCATTAACAATGAGGAAAGGAGGATCGGAGAGGTTTCGAAAAACCGAAAAGTTCGAATTGTTGTTCAAGGGGTAATACAACGACCATGATCATATTATACGGACACTACTTTTATTCTCGTTTGGTGGTAATACAACTGCTCTACAACTCCTAATAATATACTTTGCAGAGACAAATTTAAAATTGAGCCAATTAGAAGTCGCTATGGCTTACTAGGACGGCACACTGGATGATAAGAGTTTTGCGGAAATATAATTATGTACATGCTGAAAAGGAAAACCAGTGAAATAGTGTCGTAGGAATATCCGTATGCTTCATGTTCTATTAGGCCCACATAAAAATCTCAATATAAAAAATAAAAACTGAGAGAAAAATGCAGTCATGTAAAAAAAAAAAACTGTGCAACCAAAGCTACTCCCCAAACGTATCCCTCCGTTCCTTGTTCGACCTGGACTTGAGTCTGGTAACAACTGAAACTCTCATGTCTCACTCAATTCATTTTTAGTTCATTATTTTCAAACATTTTACCACGTGTATGCACGGTTCTTCATTTACGCTAATGAGCACTTTCTACTTTGAAAAAACAAGGCAGAAGAAGCTAAATATATATATATATATATATATATATATATATATATATATATATATATATATATATATATATATATATACATTCATTAATAATGGTTCTACTGAACTGTATATATAATTATTTGTTAGAAAAAAAGTCAGACAGATATATAGAACGAAAGAATTGGTTCTGATATTTCGAAAAAATATCATTCACAGAATAGAGATGTAAATTTAACTTGTACAGGTCCTGGTATCATGAAGTGTAAATAATGAATCCCATGGCCGTGATTGTAGTAGGCACATATTCAATCATTCAAATTGAGGCCAGGTGGTCGGTTTGCTCCAAGTACCCACCGGTGAGCTCTTTCCGATTGTTGCAACAAACGATCATTAGCCACTTTCACTCCAAAGCACTCATCAAAAGATGCATCATGGGATCGTGCATGGACTTTAACTGGAAGTGTTCTGTGTAGATGAACTGAGGCCCTGTGATTGTTCATACGCAGATTCAGGGTTGTGGCTTTTCCCACGTAAAAAGCTGGTCCATCTTCGCATTTCTTGCAGTAAAGTGTTGCGCGAAGTGCCAGATGCGGCTAATGATCGTTTGTTGCAACAATCGGAAAGAGCTCACCGGTGGGTACTTGGAGCAAACCAACCACCTGGCCTCAATTTGAATGATTGAATATGTGCCTACTACAATCACGGCCATGGGATTCATTATTTACGCTTCAAACTACCAGGAACTATACAAGTTAAATTTACTTCTCTATTCTGTGAACAAGATTTTTTCGAAATATCAGAAACAATTCTTTCGTTCTATATATCTGTCTAAATTTTTTTCTAACAAATAATTATATATATATATATATATATATATATATATACCGCAAAAACAAGTTGTGATGTACCTAGGCATGTAGTATAGCGATTGTTGTAACAATAGTTCCGGGTATCAATCGGTGTTAGGTTACAAAACTGTAAACATCAAGATCATGTGTTCCATAATACAGTGGTCAATAAATATTAATGGAAAACTTAAGTAAGTCTTAGTCAGTATACGGGGTCTAGTATTAATGAATTCGATGAAGTGGTTTTGGTTATACTTAGAAGTTCTTGTCTGAAACCTCTGTCATCTTAATTACTGAAATTGGGAGAAGAAAAAAGACCTAGGACGATGGTTTTAAATGAAATTCTAGACAATGCCACGTAAAACATCACGGATATCTTGTCTCTGAATGCATAATGTTTAACAAGCGCTACATAGATGTTCTTCAGATAATTGTGAACAAAACTCTGTAGGTGTTCAGTCACTTCGAAAACTCTGCTGACAATACTATTCTACAACATCTCGTTAACGATCTAGGATCCAATTTCTGCAATCAGGGGCAGGTGATTAGTCTAAATCGGCCTGATAATTTATGATAGCACAAGAAATGGTAAAAGTGTCTTTGTATTGGTGCATTTAGTTTAGGAAGTTTCGACTCAAATGTTTGCTTTTTCTGAGGCTGATATTGAATGATTTCAGGTACTCCAGCATTCCACTCATGGACCCTTCAACTTCTCCGAAAAACGATGTAAGTCCATCTCTTTATTCAGTAGGTAGTACAATTAGTTCTATATATCATATGACGAATTGAGCAACGCATGCAAAGCTCATAGATGAAAGGTTAAGCAGTTTCTTAAGAACTATTCCGATGCAAATATATTTCACTGGTTTCAAAAGTTTTCCATGGGAATCGGTCTTAATATCCCCGAATATCGACGTTTTGCATGTACAAGGAGTCTAAAATTTAATATACTTTTTTTTTTTTTTTTTTTTTTTTTTTTTTTTAGAAACTCTAGATGGTAACTCACCTTTCTTTGTCGCATACTATTCAATGTTGAAATTGGATTTCGATTATCGTGCGCCACAGTGGTTCTGCGACTCCTGACTCGTGTTTTTCGAATAGGTATCGCATTTTCCATTACAGATTCGAAGTAGAAACAAAATTTCATGGATAATTGACCCGTCGCGTCACCCTGTCTCTCAAATTATTGTGTGCCGAAAAACGGGCGCAATCACGTGCAAAAAGGGCGCCAATTGAGAGATATTGAATTATTGAAAATATTCATTTTCCGCATGGGACACATGTTTTAGGGTTATTTTGTTACACTGAATCATGTAGTGATGTTCATTTATTGATGTTTTCAATACAAACATGTAAAAACACCGGAACTCTCCAATTTTTTAGCGCTCTGCGCTATGTGCAAACTAGTGAAGAAATATGCTATCCTGGCCGATTTTTCGTTGTTTTCGAAGCTGATTATTAGAATATCAAAAATGAACGTTACTACGTGAAAAATACCCCAAAATCACGTATCACATGTGGTAATGGTGCTCCGAATATGAGAAGTTCGAGATGGAGCGCAGCACGTAAACAATGACCTAACCGATTCGCTACTATTTTGTTGCCTATAAGGGCAGTCGTAACGGACACAAGTTGTTTTTGAAGTTTTGTTAGATTTTTGATTATGATAATTTATTTATTAGTAAAATAATTTCCATTTTTTAAAAAATTTATGAGGTTGGTGGTGCGGGGAAAGAACTGTAGAGTGAAAAGAGGCGACGCAAGGAACCGACAAGGCGAATATCATGTAAACGACCATTTTCTTCAGGGCACCGCCCCCCTAGCGCTCCTAGCGGTGGACCTTGTTAGTTCGGAGCGCCATTGAGTGTCTTCTAAAACTCTATATTTCACAATTAGCGCACATTTTGCGCGTAATTGTTCGTTTTACCGCTCACAAGAATCTGAGTGATGTTTGGTTTTACGTGAATTTCTATGTGAATGTTTTATGATTATAGTGCATTGTTCTGTAATAATTAAGAGTAATGTTGTCGACGAAAATGTATGAGTTTGCCCTAATTTTACTGCTTGACCTTAATCCTTGTGATGATCACGCTGTTTCACGGTTGCTGCACCATGAAATTCTTTCTTTTTTTTAAATAAAAATAACAATAATTAAAAAAATGTATAAAAGCATGGACTTATTGAAATGATAAATTCTCATTCTCGGTTTTATTTCTACGAAGCCAGTCTGAAAAACTGTTTATTTTTGTATTAATAATCATAAAGTAGTATGATCTATACGTGACAACAGATTGTATCTTAGAGATGGATCCGAGATTCTGATCCAACATGTCATATCATTATATTTTTCACTTGAGCTAATTTTTTTTTTTTTTTTTTTTTTTTTGACAAATTTTATTGATCATGAACAAGTTGCTGAATTACTTCATTTTCATGGTCTGGAACCAGTTTTTTGACTCTACTGAAAAGTTGATAAAAACATGATACGGCCTTGCAAGAGTCGGTTTTCTTTGCATTCATAGCTCAACTTTTTAAACAATTTAACATACTATATTATGATAACTTAAGAAAATTCGCACATACGATCATGCTTCATGAATGAACATTTTAACCTTACGATGGCTAGTTCCATTGAAAAGAACTGCAAACTCAAATATGACGATTTCGTCAGAAACGGTGTTGAATCAGATGAAAGTTCACTATTTCAAGAATTTAAAATCTTTAAGTAAGAGAAAAAAAAATTCGACATCTCTTGCGGATGCTCAAATGTTTCCGAAACTTTTCACTTCATACGCTTTCCAACAGTATGGTCCAATTCCCCTTTTTTCATTCATCATTTGATTTCTTCTTTCTTTTTTTAAATTTAAAAACCTTTATTCTTTGATAAAATTGAAGGTTATCATACCTCTTTGAGCAGATAATTTTTTCAAACTGTTACGCGATTCCCTAGAATTCAATCACGACTTGCACACATCCCTCCGGTGCGTAGTTACTGAGTTACCCATCCCCATGAGTTTATTTTGTTTTATTACGACTACAAAGTGGTTGGTTTGTAGAAAATAGTGATTTTCTAAAACCTGGAATTTCCACATTTTTGGCTCTAAAACTCTGGAAGATTGACTATCTCTATAGACGACCGGTTTTGGGGTTCAAATATCCAGTGAAATCCAATTAAAAAACTGGAATCTATAATTTTTGAGGTTCTAGGGTTACTAAATTTCTAGAAAATAAAAATACTGTTCGACAACTTTCTGGACGATACGTTTTTCATGATCATTATTTGAAGAAATAAATTCTGGTCCCTTTATAATGTTTGATAACTAATAATTCCTTTCCAAACTATCTGAACTGCTGCTCAATGTGCTGGTAAATATTGGTTAGAATACCACCTGGGAGTCGCAGACATAACCCCTCAGTCCCTTGGGAAGGGGAGATTGTTTCATCAATATATCTACTGATCGCATCTACATTGAACCCATTATGATGAAATTAATTAGTTGGCCTTCATTGAACAGTTCACTTCTTCATACCTACAGTTCTTACCAATAAGCAGGCAATGTTCAAGCAGAAGTACTGATGGTATGGGCATCACCCACTGCACGAAACCCACAAGTTGATCAATGGCATTATCTCCCTCAATGAAATCATATCCTGGAAATTCGGTGTTTGGTGACTTACCAAACTATAGCGCTTACAAGTGTAACACTGTACTTTATTTTCAGGGTTTTGAGGTTTATTCTTTTTCAGCCATTTATTCTTGGACAACAACGCGTTCGGATCAACGCCAGACTTGTTCTTCCTTGCATCAGCTTCCTCTAGAATTTTCGTGCGAAGAATTTCTGGAGAAGGTAAAGAATCCCTTGATTCGATCGCACATCGAAAATTTTCATATTCATCGGGCAAGCTATAAAATAGCATGATGGTCAACAAGTCACCATTTATGACAATTTCCATTCCCGTGAGTTTATCCACAACGTCAAAGAAATTTGCGACATGATCCCGTATGTCGTCACCCTGCTTCATGCGGTGCAAAATGAGTCGTTTCAACAACGTAGCTTTTCGAGCGGGGCCTTTAGACTGGTAAACTTCGTGTAGTTTATCCCACACTTCTTTTGAAGTTTCACAGTTTTTCACCAATTTAAGTTCGGATGGACTTATCCCAAGAATTATGTCTGATCGAGCTTTCAGGTCTGCTTCTTCCCATGAGGAGGCACCAGGCAGTTCAGTAGGTTTAACTGTTTTCCCGTTTACATATTTCCAGCCCTCGTTCTTAATTAACACTGCTTGCATTTGCATCTTCCACGTGTCAAAGTTATTTCTCCCTCACACATCAAATTTCATGTTTGCACTCATTGTCTTATTTCACTGAGTTTATAAGTTCACAAACAGAAAGTCACTACACTTTTCACAAATACAAGTACTTATTCTAACACAATAATTAGGGCGATTCTGAGCCCATAACCACTCAATTTATGTGCGTGTATGAATATAATGTAAATTGGAAAAGAGTATTTTATTATTAAATTATTTATGAATAGAAAATTTTAAATTACAGGAAAACACATTCATGGTTTGCAACGAACTAAACTTTTTATTATAATTTCCTTATCAACACACCAACAATATAAACATATGTGTAAACATATTGTCAGTGTAGGGACATTATGTAGGTAGTTCCATTTGTTAATAGGAACAGTATTTTGATAGAGGCAACCCCCTCCCCCCCCCCCTTCATAGGGCACAGGCGATTACCCTGCTACGCCCCGACTATATCCTGGCAGCTGATAGCCCAGGAACTATCCCAAGATGTAACATTTGGAAGAATCAAGAAGGAGAAACCACCCATATCCATCATTGAAACATTACGGAGAAATCCCTTTGGACATGGCAGGAACGAGAGGAAAACATGATGGCACAGCTAGACAGGGCTTGGACCTTACCGGCACCATTATCTGTTTCCATTGATTAGTTTACTATCCAACAATAAGTTCGGGGAACAAACTAAGTGAGGCATATGGGCTGTATTGTCTCGAATTTCGGAATAAATTTACTGCAACTATCAGTGCGGATCAACAATGCTACGTATCTGGCAGAGAAGTGGGAATCCATGTTGAAGAACACACGAGTATAGCCGTGTTCCGTAGGACAAATAAGTTTCCCACCGAACTTGAAGATTTTCGGAGAGATGTGCAGGGTGTTGAAGAACTCTTCAAACTGTCCATGTCAGATGAAGAGAAAACTTAAGTTGTTGAAGGAAAATCAACTGATAACGAAGAGGATTGCGACAATACAGCGGTAATTTTTCTGCTGAAATATCATCAGAAGGAATCTGACAATATACCATTATTACTTACTACCTATATCTTGAAGGCTATACAAGGTGTTACACCCAAGTGACTGACACCGGCCAGGAGTCAATTCTGCATCTAGTTTTAAAACTGAGAATCCAAAATCTCTTTTTGAATGACCAATTGTTATTTAGAATACCTTTGTGGCTATAAAATTAGTAGTTAACAATTTCTTTGCACTCTAAAAAAGCTCAAATTTCAAAACAATTTTACATCATACAATATGATAATTTACGAAAATTCGCTTACACGATCATGCTGCATGACTGGATCTTTTTTTAAATGATATGTACACTACCTTGGAGAATCCCAACAGATTAATTGAACCGAAACCAATTCTAATTCAACAAATACCTTGATTTAAGTGCTTGGGATTTCAAATTTCTAACTTTTTAGATTATACATTTAACCCCGTGGGGGTGATAGCATTTAAAGCCCATTTTGAAAGATTATTATCCGGCTATATGTAATTTAGACCCGAATCCAATGAACCTACAGTTTAGACTACCCAAGAAATGGACATCGCATAAGCAGGCGTTCAGTGAATGGACGAATGTTTCACTTACGGGAGAAAAAGAATTTTCCGTCTCCGAAATCAAAATTTCCACTCGCATTTTACGCTTCAGACCATTCTGAACAACTTTGGTTCCGAGTCCGTCTGTGTGTGTGTGTGTGTGTGTGTGTGTGTCTGTCTGTCTGTCGTGTGTCCGTAAATCCTTATAACAAACTTATTTTCCACGTGTTTCATCCGATTTGGATGAAATTTTCAGGGGATGTGCTGGCTAGGGGGTAGACGGTCACATATCAGTTTCATCGATCATGACTCAATACCTCACTCTGCGCATGCACCAATGTAAATTCTATCAAGAATCATTTTCGTCCGATCTCGCTCAAATTTGGATGATAGTTGGGGGATGACAATTTGATCACCTCATATCAATTTCAACATTGTTGTATCATAAATAGCTAGGTACTGCGCGTGCGCCAATATGAAATCCTTGCAACAAGCTCATTTTTCGCAGTTTTCATCCGATCTGGATGATATTTTCAGGGAATGTGCGGGCTAGGAGGTAAACGGTCCCATGTCAGTATCATTGTTGTCAAATCAATACACTCTGCGCATGCGCAAACAAAATTCCATTATGCTCCACTTTTTCAAGCCCTAGTCGTCCGATTTCGCACAAATTTGGATGATAATTGGGGGATGACGATTTGATCATCCCATATCAATTTCAACATAATTGTAGGTACTGCGCATTTGCCCATGTGAAATCCTTGTAACGACCTTAATTTTCACTGTTTCATCCGATTTCGATGAAATTACCATAGAATGCGCGGGTTAGGTTGTAGATGGTCCCGTACCTATTTCATTGTTTTCAACTCATCAGTTCATTTTGCGCTTGCACAAACATAAATTACGTTGAGTATCATTTTTTTCGTTTCTCACTTGACCAGTTACAACATTTCACTCTACTTCTTGAATCACTATTTTCCGCTATGGAATTTTTCAAGATCATTTAAAACTTTTCAATGATCTATACATTCATGATAGGTAAACGATGAAGCTATGTGCCACACCCAACTTGGCAGACGTTTTTTATTTCAAATCAATTTTAGGATCATTTCAAACCCTGGACATCAGAGTTTAATGGAGGTTATTGACAATAATGAATCAAAATGCTGTTGAAAAGTGATCAAAAGTGTATATATTTAACGGAAATCACCTCATTTGGACACGTTTTATTCACCGTTGAAGGTATTTATATAGCTGTGAATAAGAAGTTCGGGTGGGCACCAACTTACAGTGTTTTGGTTGTTGATAAAGGTAGCGAATACGGCATCGCAATCTGCTCCTCCAAAAACATTCACTCCCCTATCTCTTTTTATTGTCTTAACAATGAATCTGAGAAGCACTCAACCCTCTGGCTCCTTCCATTCATGAAGGCCATACACCCAACTGAGCCCTTTACCTTTCTACCACCTTCCTTCTTATTCGCTATCACCTTCGTCCGCGCGCTCCTACACACCTACGCACGTTCTTCGCCATAATCCGTTCTTTCCTATCTCCTCCCTTTATCCGTATTTCCTTCGACCCCTTTCACCTAACTTAGTCCAAATGTTGGAAAAAGTCAAATCCCATTCAGAAACTCGAGAAAAAAGGAGAAAACAAAATTAAAAAAAAAAAAAAAAAAAAAAAGTCTTCCAGGTTGGGTGTGGCACATCTTATTGTAGTCGTAATATCCACGATATGGTAATATATTTTCACTATTGCAATTTAGGTACAGCCGGTAGTATTTCCAAATGTACACAGGGTGTCCCACTGAAAAGTTACACCCTCCTGCATTTCCCCCAAATTCAGGGGGATGAGTTCTTGATTCACTTGGGATTCTGGGAGTTCCTTGATCTTGTTCATCAGGGGTTCCTGGAGATTTTGCACTGGTTCAGCCTGAATCGATTCAATGGGATTCTGGACCACCAAGTCTAGGAGATTCAGTTCTTCTGCTCCAACGAGGGGACATGGAGTTATGGTTGTGCCCGTAATGGCGTCCTTCATGATGTCTTTGAAATCAGTCTTACTTGACTGCAAAACGTTTTCACGAACTGAATCGTCCTCGAAGTCCCGAACAAACTGAGAGCGTCTAAATACGTCAGTAATAGACACTCCCACGGAGAGATAAAATTGCAATATCCTATTCCTGCTCGGAATGAAGTTACGAGTTCCGCACTGACTGGTTTTTGTGCTGGCACATCGATAAAACTTGTGTTGAACTACAAGTTCGTTTTGTTGGGAAGCAAGAGAATCGTCGAGCAACATGAGAGGTCACTTGAATTATGCTCTGTATGCTTCTTCTTGGGATCTTGTAATTCGGCAATCATGTCGAAAAGTTTGATCCAATCAAATTTAAATGCATCCTGACAGAGCAAGTTTTTATCAGCAAAAACATAGTTCATTTCAAGGTAGATCCCGAACCTTTGGTTATAAGTTTTTAATAAATCCTTGTTGGAGTCGAAAGCTTCAAAGCTGGAACAAACAATGAGTTTATATCCGAGGTTCATTAGTTGATTGTTAATAGAGCTGGGAGTTCTAGGTGCAGACTGATCAGACTTGGATGATTAGATAGCGTCCAGTAACTTCATAATTAGTAAGTTTTTTGTAGGCATATGCTTCGGGTAAAAATTTTCGTGCAAACTTGAAATTCGGGTAAACACGTGATAAAACTGAAATGAGTCGAAAAGATTTAAGTAAAATTAGTTGATTTTGTGATCGATGAAGTTTTACCCCATCGCCGAACTACTGGTGACCCAAAATTTTGATCCACTAGGGAAACATTTCTACTAACACGAATATAAGTATAATTAACACAGAAAATTTTAAAATGGTACATAAACATCGGATTGAATATTGAAACTATCTATTTTTGTGTCTAGGATTTGATGTATCTTGGATACCAATGATTACGATAGTATTGTTATTACATTTTGTTTTCAACTTAGTTTTGGTCATCATCGCGTAGCTGAAAATGTGCAAGGTTTAGAGAGGTATCGATAATAGAGGAAGAAGTATTGAAAATTTGTCAGTATTAGGCGATGCCTGGGTCTCCATTTTCAACCGTTTTGCGTAGTACTACTATTTGGCTTTCGTTTGGATTTATTCATGCACTGCTCTGGCGGGGTTTTAAAATTCACCTCGGGAGTGGATGCAGAGAAAGAAGGAGAGAATATTGAAAACTCATCTGCATGCTACGCTCCAGCCACATTTCTCAACTAATTTGCGTTGTTCTTTTTTTAATCTAATCGACTCAGTATTTGTTGTAGTCGCAAACTTTGTTTGCTGGATAGAGATAAACCCTGAGAAAAATGCTTGGTGACATTTTACGCTTTTCACTGGAAATTTCAACAAAAACAATTATCATTCCATGTAATCCAGGCACTATTCGATGACAGATTACATGTATTGATTTGAAGGGAAGCATTAAAAACACGGTTGGGTGGCCAAATCAAAGTCACTAATTTTATTTTCTTGGAGTCGAAGCGGACTGCTTTCAATTTATCGTGGGAGTCCGTTTCTATGTGTTACTGTTGAATTACGAACTTCATCGTTTTATATCATTAGTAACTTATGGGCACGTGTAAACCTGAGTTTTTCAAAAAATATATCTGTTTCATCTCATCGTTTGAATACGCTGAACGATGAAAGACGCGTGAAAGGTGGTATCAAGTATGAAGGTGGCATCTCGCCTGCTTTGAAGTAGTAAGTATACGGTAAAACACCTCGTGTTCTTATACGTGGCCACTCTTATACTGATTCCATTATATTTCACCGAAACACTAAATGCCAACGTCGACACGTTTCCTCCGTCTCAGTGGGCTGGATTTTTCCCCCTCTACAACTGGCAATACTGACGCTTGTTAGAGCTTCCGTTCTCTGTTGAATGGTATGTTTATGTGGTGGTGTTTTACCATGTTCACCCTAACATAACTTAGGTCACCAGCACTTGGATAGAGGGTAGAGAACAGCAACAATTATGAGGAACATTAGGAAAGCTGGAGAGGAGAAGTAAGTGTTCCTAAACAAAAAAATGGAGCAATTAACGAAACGTGAGGTTTTGATTATGGAATGCACCATATGCATCTCAGAAACATTTCAAACCCACATTTCATTAAAAAAAAAAAAAAAAAAAAAATTAATTTTGTGAACTTTTACCTCGTCAAGTCGTCAATAACAACCGTCCAGTTCCAAAGGAGATCCACGATTCGAATGTCTATGTTCCAAAGGGTTTCCGCAATAGGGATATTTTGAAAGATTTTTTTTCAGTACTTCACTAACACATACTTTTATTGCTTCTAGTTATCTTCTCTCATATCACTTCCGTGTTTATCTATATCCTAGCAACCACTTCTTATTCATAGGAATGGAAGTTCGCTACAGTCCGGGTAAATCGTAAATAGGTTCCAGTCGTGCATCATGATCGTATGAGCAAATTTTCGTAAATTGCAGTATTGTATAATGTTAAGTTGTTTTGAAATTTGAGCTTTATGAGTGCAAAGAAATAGTTAACTATTAATTTCATGGCAAAAAATGTACCTATTCTAAATAATAATCTCCTATTAAAATAGTGGTTTTGAATTTTTAGCTTTTATCAAATTTTAGTTTATAGATTTTATTGACTTTTTTGGCAAATTTTAATGAATTTTAAGTGATTTTTTTAGTACATTTTTTGAAAATTGACCAATTTAATGTTCTCAAAAAGTGCTGGTCAACAAACTCATCGTTTGTAAAGCTTGATTTTTTGGCGCAAGAATGGAATTTTAATCTCAATCCTAACGCTCCTTGCACACTATACGTTTTCGCCCGTGCGGGAATAAACCGCACGGGCAATTTCAATTAGTCCACTGAAGAAGAGTACGAGACCTTTCACATTGTACGGTTCAAACACGGGCACGATTTTTAGTCGCGTTGCAACCGTCTAGTGCCACTGGAGTCTATACGGCTACCGTATCGTCTCTCTGCCCAGTGGCCTACGTGACCAAATGCACGCTTTCATACTAGACGGTTTTCAGTCGTGCGGGAGCTGCCTCCAGTGCACTGTGCTTTGTTCTATGGTTTGTTTCAGTTTGATTGTTTTTGTGGATTTTGAAAGTAATGGAAGGAATCGACGCTGAGGTTTTGATTTCGCTAGTTGAATCAAAACCTGTGTTATGGGACAAAACGCTAGATATTTATAAAGATCGAATCGCGACAAGAAAAGCATGGGAGGAAGTATGTTTAGCACTTAAACCAGACTTCGAGACAATTGGTGATTCAGAGAAAAATGCATTTGGTAAGTACATTTTAATAAATATAATATTTTACCATCCAAAAAATTATAACCAAGCGTTTAAAATTACTAGTATTTTATAAACGGTAATATAAAAAACCTCTGAAATAAAAAATCATTTAGGCCTATAAAGTTATTGATATTAAAAGACAATTTAAACGTTATTAATCTTTTCTTAATATAAAAATAATGTAATAAAGTTATTGTTTTTAAATAATAAACTGTAATAAAAAAACCTCTGAAATAAAAAATCATTTAGGCCTATGAAGTTATTGATGTTCAAAGACAATTTAAACGTTATTAATCTGTTCTTAATCTAAAAATAATATAATAAAGTTATTGTTTTTGTTCTTATAGGAATATCTGATTTATATTAATTTTAATGGTGGTCAAGGCTTATTAAAAACACATTATTGAGAATAATTTAGATAGAGTAATCTATTTCTACTCACAGAACACTAATGTTAAGCCACATATCTACACAAGCCACACTTCACACTATCAAGTTCCACTTTTGGCACGTTATACCTTTGACATTTGCCAAGGTAAACTTCCAACGTTTGTCAAAAAATAACTGCTAAGCACACTTCTGATATTGTTTGCTGCCAAGCCACCTCTTGTAGTAGTTTCGCTTGCCACATCTTCCAGACCTGTGATCGTTGTCGTATCCTCAACAAGATATCCGTCTCTGTCACGTACATAGTTGTGCAGTATGATGCATGCGTTGACAATGAGCACTGCAAAATGTGGCTGCACATTGATAGGGCGGTGAAACA
Source organism: Adelphocoris suturalis (assembly GCA_030762985.1). Classification (NCBI taxonomy): domain Eukaryota; kingdom Metazoa; phylum Arthropoda; class Insecta; order Hemiptera; family Miridae; genus Adelphocoris; species Adelphocoris suturalis. The sequence continues at coordinate 21,363,902 of CM061051.1, forward strand.
CACGCCATTTGTTACTAAGAATACCAAATGCCAAAAACTTTCGGTCATCATTTCGTAGGTCTTCAAATAATGTGTAAAATAACCCAACTTCCTCACGTCTCTGATTAATTGGATGCACCCAGTGAAGGCGATTGCGCCTTTGTCTTTTCCGACGACGATAAAACATCCATAATGCAATGATTTGTTCACGATTCACAATAACAACTTTACCAGGTTAACACTTTCAACAGAAATGATGAAAATAATATTTTTGTACGGTTAGAACCGTATGGTATGAAAAGCAACCAGGCCACGATGCAAACCCGTACGAGTTTTTATCGTACGGGCGAAAACGTATAGTGTGCAAGGAGCGTAAGGAGACCTATCGTCTGGTCCTGAAGGAAACATATATAAAAAAATAAATTAATCACAATATTATATAAATAAATATATATATATCATATTATATATATATATATATATATATATATATATATATATATATATATATATATATATATATATATATATATATATATATATATATATATATATATATATATATACCTATGAAAAAGCGTTACTCAAAACAGATTTCAATGGAGAAATTTCTCAAAAATTTTGATTTTAAAATTTTCCGAGCCATTGCAATAGTTCATTTTCTACTAAAATTCGCTGAAAATTGCTTTTTTCCCAATCGGGTTGTCCGATTTGCGTGCCATCATCGTCAAACCCATAATGTGTAACGTATATTTGAACATGCATACTCAAACTCATACTTATTTTCTCTTGCAAAATATACTAAGTAATTGAACTAATAAACTCGTTGGCCAAGTAGACAGTTTATAATATCTTCGTTGATTATCGTAAAACGGGCGTGTGTGTAGTAGATTTGTTGCCATGTTTATAAAGAGTGAGGGGTTATAGTGCTTGTCGCTCATCACATGGGAGATCAATGACTGATTGAATTTGTACGCGATTTAGTATATATTATCCAAGTTTAATTCCACAGTAAAAAAAACATTTCGAGACAATTAGAATCGTGCGACATAGCCTTTGAAATTCACGTTAACACACGCGCACACTCCCCAAGCGGTCCGACGACAACTGAACTCGCAACGGATCTTTTTTGTGCACTTTATAAAATGCAACAAATGTAGTCGGATAGTTTTGCAATTCTGCCAGTCAACAAATTTAACAATTTTAACAACAACAACAAATTTAACGTTTGCGCATGTACAGTGCTCAATACTAATCCGATTATGACAAGATACAAATTGAACCTTGACATACCTGTATTAACATATGAATACAGCCAACACTTGAACAACACATTAAAACGAGACTCAGTTTTTCCGGACGTTTCAATTTCTGGCTGATTAGTGATACGTCACCAATTTACTGACGGGCGAACGACAGAGTTGTCATGTTAGCGGTGGGATGGGAGAGGAGGCATGTGAAGAAAAAGAAGTTCGGGAATTGGGTTAATACTTCGTAAAAATATCGATTATAATTTAAATAAAATTAATAATAATAATGCAATAAACCAAAGCTCGCTTACTAATTTTTGAAACCAGGGAGTTAAATAAAAAAAATATATATATATATATCCCTGAATGAACAAAAAAGAAAACTATTTAGGTACGTGTGTATTTGGACATAAATTGTGAGAGTTGTTGAGCCAGCTGATTACTATAAAATTATCATACCAGACATTTCTACCTTGAAACTATCCTGTTTAAGCCTGTAAGCTAATTTTGTAATTGTTACAAGTGCTTTATACGAGTATGGATTCATAATATTATTACTCAAACACCTTTCTCCCTTGTTTGAGATGATTTCTCTAAACCTTTCCCGCTTCCACTATAGAATTACATAATTGTTATCAATCTCTGTTAACAGCGACTTGCTTAAATCAATAATTTGAAAGATAATTGACTTATAGAAAACAAAATCTAAACAGCAATGAAACTGACATACGAGTACAACACATTTAGTAGGCTCATTATCATAGCTCTATTCAGAGAAATTATATTATTCATTCCACGGGATCGAAATCCCTTTTAATATAACAGAGCACAATTGCAGCCAATTAACAAAGAAATAAAAATAATATGATATACACAATCCACATTTAAGTAATCATCAAATGATGAAAGAAATTCACAATCGAGAACAGGTAACGAGCGCACTTAGTATGAGAGAACTAGTAAATTTACCACGCGAAAAAAGAGATAGTTCATGCCATGTTGCGACAAATAGCTTAGTTTAAAACCACTAGTTGGATATTCTGGAATAAAGTTTGTTTCATTTGCGGGTATGCTCAAAAGGCCATAGAGTGCTAGTTTCGTTCTCCAGTATGTCCAACAACGAAGTGATAACTTCGGATAATGGGATAGGAATCATGGATGACAAGACCGCTGTGTAAAGTGGGCTTCAACTTTCAGTGGCTGCAAAAACTTGAGCTTTGTTGCATAAAAAGAGATAGCGGAATAATAGGAGTGAAATAGTTCAGTTTTCCAATACTTCGGAAGAGAAAATAATTGCATCTCTCTTAAAGGACTTCCACATCGAATAAAGCTGTAAACAAAGTTTTCCCTCCTGGCTTTTTCCCTTTATACCAGAAGGGTATTCAGTAGGCACCCTCAGGAAACAAATTTTGCGGTGGAAACATCCTGACAAATCGGCGGGGGCGATAAGGATTCAAAGAAGGGTGGGTAGGAGAAAAAGTGAAGGGCCGCGGCGTGGTGCGACAGAGGGGGTGACCTGCCTGCGGTGGTGTCAGCAGAAGGAATCCCGCGGTGGGTGGCGTGGCAGTGATGGGTATGGCGAAGGGATAAGGATAGCAGCCTGCCGATGATTCCCTTCCTTGGTGATGTGCCATAGATCAACCTACTCTTTTATAAGGATATCGACCTTCTCTCCCGACATGCTTGGTTTATGCTCCCACCCTCAACGCGGGAGAGGTGGTCGTATAGATAGACGGGAAGAGGTAAGTCGGGAGATATACGAGTGCACCTCCAACCCCCCAAAAAAGTGGGAAACGAGCGTTCCTTATTCGCTCACTCAGCGATAATTGCATTCCTTTGGGAAGAAATTCATCAGGATATTATTTTTCCTGGGAGCGTGCAGACTTCTCGTAGACAGCGGTTGTATCACAACGTTTAATTAAACTCGGTCTTGAAGATAAACTAAGTCCCAAGTACCGCTATTTGTTTCCCCCTTTGCACCTCGACTGATGAATTGTCAAAGTGAAGCTCCAGGAAAGATTTATTACACAAAGGACTAGAGTAGTTATGATTACTGATTTTTGAAAAAATGAACCCGATTTTAAAAGGGCCGAAAAAATTGTAGGAAAAATTGACCACAATTTTCATCTTAGATATCTGTTTTAGGTATTATGAAATGATATTAAAAATGATCTTGTGGCTGCCCCACGCCTGTAGGAGATGCGGGAAAGGCCCCACAATTATTTGCCAGGATCGACACACACACACACACACACACACACACACACACACACACACACACACACACACACACACACACACACACACACACACACACATAATTACACATGCACGTACACACACACACACACAAACACGTTCTTTTTCTTTTTTTCAATAAAACTATCAAAAGGCGGAAAAGGCAAACCATTAAAACATTAAAAAAAGAGGGGAGACGCCCTGGTTTACTTGACGCTGGCCCTAGGGATAAAAGAAGTTGCAGAATGAGAAAGAGGGAGAGAGGGATGGAAGGAAGTCCTCCTGTAAAATGATGACTAGTTGAGGTAAGAGCCCCGAAGACACGGATGGTGATGCCCAACTCGAGTAACTCCATGGCACTTTTCCCGCACCACTACCCCCGCCACAACACGGTCGTGGCCATGACCTTGATGTTGTCAGTCGCCACAGATATCACTTGCCGCAAGTAATTTCTATCACATTGACTTATCTTAGCCTACTATGTCTGCTCCATATCCACACTGCCACTGAGAACCTGGACATCCAGCACACATCCATACTCACACACATCCAGACATACATCTATGTTTTTTTCGACAGAATCTGTCTTAAAAAGGACCGAAACGGAATTGGATACGTTATTATTTTTATATGCTTGAGTACCCCCTTTATCAATTCCAATAGGTCGCCCCTCTATTGACTCTATTGATCAGTGCTTGTGTGTGTGTGACACAAATTTTTTCGACGCTTCCCAGACCAAAATTCTCAACCAATTTTCGTGATTCTCATTTCTTTCGATTCCGATTTCAGTGCAACGAACCTAAGAAATTTCGGATTTGCTGTCGAGGTGGGGGTGGAGGGGATAATTACCGATTTAGTCAAGCACTGCCCAAGCTACAAATCTCTACCGATTTTCGTGATCGTTTTTTTGTTCAACTTTAAATTTGGTCTAGTTATGGAAAATGTAACAGGAGTTTCAAATTTCATGTTGAAAGGGGGTGAATGGAGGGGGTAATACCGATAAATCATGCTGTTTCAACTATTCTCGTCCGATTTTTGTGATTTTTTTTTTTTTTTTTTTTTTTTTTTCAACTTTGAATTCGGTCTAGTTTTGGAATATGTAGCAGGAGTTTTAAATTTCGTGGTGGAAGGGGGTGAATGGAGGGGTAATAACAATAAATCGTGATATTTTTATTAAATTTATCAAACTTTTTGTCTCTGTTTTTATTGTTTGTTTGATCCAAATTTTAGTACAGTTATGCAAACTCGTTTTAATATAGACCACTTATTGAGGGAGAAAATTGCATTTGAATTCAAAATCGGTGTTCAACTAGAAAAATCAAAATGAAATCGAGTTTTTTAGGGTGTCATACCTACAACATGACTTGAGCTGCCGTTTTCAAAAGAAGTTAGGTATCGCTACCATCGTCAAACTATCCCGGAAAGAAATTAGGACACTTTTGGTGTGTTTTGATGAATTGATTTTTTATTATTTAATTCAAGTAGTGGGTACATATTTTCGTACATTCGGACTCTGGACCGACTTATATTACTACATATTACGAGAATAAAAAAGGCAATCTATTCTGCTATTGAACAATTTGTGCAAGATGAACGTACCTTGGTCCGTGTAATCCTGTCAAATTGCGAGTATGGTTGTCTTATATGTGCATATTGAACGCTGTGAAACCTATAAAAGCCATTAGACCCCTTTCCATTGGCCTTTGTGCAAATGCATACGTGATGTAACGAGAGGCTCATAATATCGACAAGTATTCCATATCAGGACGTACCAGGGATTTTTAGAGGTGATGGGTAATTGCCTTTTCATTGGTGAACGTGAATGTAAACTGGGTCATATTCAGAGTGAAAATCCCCCTCAAATTTGGAATTCAGTTCTCAATAAACGTTTGATTCTCTTCGGAGTATAGAATCCGCCTCGAACAAAATTCGTAACTCCATATCTGATAATTCAGTAAATGCATATCACCAACAATTCTTGGTACTCCATCCACCAAGCTTATTCTTAGGTAATTTGAAGAGTCCATTTCGTCACTATCGCTTAATAGACCTGTTCTGTTTACTTGCTATCAACCGCACTACTAACGTTTATATTCCGTTAGCGTCGTGGGAGTTACAAACACAGATTCTCCACTACACGATGCTTACCATTTTGAGTTCCATCTCATGCTTCAAGCCAAACTGCTCATACCAGCAAATAATTGTTCTCTCTCTCTTTCTCTCTCCATACATCTCTCTCAGCTCCATTAATTCTCTAAAACAACGAACCAATTTAGTGTGGCCCTCATCGGCTGAAATCAGTGATTCTTTTCACAATCTTCTTCTTCACGCTTTTCAATTCCACTTTCTTTTCTTGCTAATGGTTTCTTTAATTATCCTTATTGTTATAATTATAATATTGTTAACTATCCATCATTGATGGCTGAGTGTTGGAGGAACCCGCTTCTATCCAGAAATTGTCCAACTCGATTTTCATGATTTTGTGGAATCTCTTGTCATTTTCACGTGATTCAATCTTATTGGGTAACCCTATCAACCTCGATATGGGTTTTTATGTTTTTGAATAAGATCTGAGATGATAAAACTTATTTGTTGACAAGAAGACTCATTCGCATAGCTGAAGACAATAACATGAAAGTATAATGACATTGGAAACGTTTGTACTTTCCAGGCGCTCAGACGATAGCAACTACATTTGTGTAGCCTTCGCATCAAAGAGGTTAAGGGTTCCTTCCTTCTTCGAGCGCCTTTGGCTTTGGGGATCACCGTAGTTAGCGTGGCAAGACCGCGTTCTCTTAACGACTGTACGCCTGGCTGCCCCCTATAAACCTTTGCAGCAACGATTTGGGCCTTCACAGACAGCTCCTTTTGCACTAACTTACAATCCAGAAGCTACTAATGTCATTGTTCTAAATAATAAAGTAGCCGCTCTTCAAGTAAATTATAGAGTCCATGCCGTAGGGTTTCAATGTGGTATTTTTGCGTTAGATGAACCTCCTGTACGTAACGCTAGAACCATTTAGTATATATATATTCACAAGCTTATCAAGTCCGCAGTTTGAATTTTTTATACCGTCAAAAGCTGAGAAACAGAGGGAGTTTATTGATAGGTTAAACGTCGAGTAGTTCAACAGATTCAACAATTCATTTTTCGTTTCACCCAACTGTAGGGCGTAACCTACCTATAGGTTGTGGCAGCTTTTGGATCACTTTCGATAGGGAAATATTTCCACTCATTCTTCATATATGGTCTTGAACCATTTAGATTTCATGTCTATTTATCTGTGTGTCCGCTAATTTGTAGCGTTCAAAACTGTACGATATAACGGATTTGATTTTGATCAGATTTTGATGAACCTAGCACGTGTTGAAAGCTAAATGGTATATAACACGATCTCTCTCTCTCTCTCTCTCACTCTCTCTCTCTCTCTCTCTCTCTCTCTCTCTCTCTCTCTCTCTCTCTCTCTCTCTCTCTCTCTCTCTCTCTCTCTCTCTCTCTCTCTCTCTCTCTCTCTCTCTCTCTCTCTCATTTTTTTAAGCCAAAATGAGCACTGTCAGTTTGACATTACCGGAACGCGCGACTGAAAAGCAGCATGAAGATGAGGACATTGGAGCTGACAATCCGTTGAGGTTCGAGCTAAATGGCTATCGTCTTCTAGATTAAAGTTTTGGGAAGCTGCCAAGAAAGGAGAGTATTGACGATCCCACTCTCAACATTCACTTTGTTTCTACTCTTCCGCTTGTTTAAAATGGGTACCTGTGAAATTAGTCCTTAGGATGTTACCGTTTAGCTCGGGAGTTTACAGTTTTATGACTTTCAGCGCAAAGGCCGTTGGAAAAGTTTTCATGTTGTAAATCCAACCAATTTTCCACACAATGGTCTGAAATAATTGAAAACCTGACAACAACAGAAAAGTAACAATTTTAAAAAAAATAAATAAATAAAATAAAATAAATAAATGAAATTATTCGTAAAAAATTATAATAGTCAAAACAAATTTAATGACTTGTAGCCGTTTTCTTTCATTACAGCAAATTTTTGTAGAAAATTAAGCTATTTAAATGAATCCGACAAATTTCAATAGGAATATTCTTTTAAATTTCTTCTCGGAAATCTGTTATGAGGAATTTAGAGACGGCTCAGAATCATTAGAAGACTCGTATTGTCTTGCGGCATAGTACTCAATTATTAATGATTATCAACGAAAAACTAGATCATTAGACGATTTATGCACAAAATTATGCTGAAAAATGTTCTTAAATTTCATTAATATGAGCTAAAAAACCCATTCAATGGCAAATATTTCTAAACATCAAATTGGAACGGATTATTGTTATCATTATTAGTATTATTATTACTATTATTATATTTTTTTATAAACTGATGACTAACAATTTCGTTGCACTTGATATGACTTTAAATGAATTTAATTTCGTATAGTTGTGAGACAACCACTGAACCATACGAAACAAGTTTGTTCAAAAAACTGTGAAATACTCGCAGGTATTAAGCAAAATGAGAATTTTGATGTCGGACGGTAAACAACTGCTCAATCTTCTACACAAATACTACTGTGGTGAGGAAGCGAAAATCGCTATGCATCAAACTTTTCCAAACAACTCAAAGATATGAAATATGGTTCTTCTTGAATGTATTAGTTAGTGTAGTGGAACGCTTGGGCGCTGTGACGTTAAAGCTACCTACATAAATCAAACGGAATGCGCGTCTGTCACATAATGGATTGAGTGACCGTAAGTGAGTAAAACTGTCTCAGTTGACGAGAAAGCGCAGCCAACTCTCAACGATTTGTTGACCCTGCGAACCCTCCATCAGTTAGAGGGTTCACAAATATCAAGATTTTCGTGGAAACTCCTCTCCTCCTCCCCGGACTTCTCTCTCTTCCCATGCGTGGAAGCACTTTACGGAATTGCATATCTAGATTTAAAGGTAGCCAGCTCAGGGTCGGAAAGGAATGGAGCGAGGGAGGGCTTTGCATTTATGAATTGCCTACCCACCTTTTCAACTAGAAAGTTTTCTCCAATGGAGAGACTTCCTTTTTAACCCTCTCACCTCCCCCCACCCAACATCACTCCACCTCCTCGCACTCTTTTACGTCCAAAGCTTTTCGGAGAATTTCGTGGCTGCAGCATGCTGATATTTCTCGAGTCGATGCTGACACTGGTGCCACCAGTGGCTCCCGAAGGGGCTACGTGAAGAGATTTTATTACCGAATCATTCCATCAGGTGCCGAAATATGTGCCTACATTTATTCATATTATGTCATTTGTTCCAGGTAGGTGTACCACCTATGTTATTGGACATTCATGTTATGAGATCCAGAACTTTCCGTATTCCACCATGATCTTCCTATGGACCCCTTTCAAGTGAAGATCCCAGAAAAAGTGAAGAACGAATGTGCCGTAAACAAAAATTTCAGAACTGATACTAAATAAATCACTCGCGACGAAGTTGTGGAAACCCATTTCAAAACGGAAGTTAGTGGAAAAACGTTGTCTATTTCCACGAACAATAAAGAGTTACAATGTTGAATCGATTTCGACGGTTAGGCCCTCATCAGTAACAAACATTGTTTTTTACCGATGATGGCCTAACTCGAAATCGATTCAACATTGTAACTCTTTATTTTTCGTGGAAATAGACGACTTTTTTTCACTAGCTTCCGTTTTGGAACCATTTCAGGTTAATTTTCTTCCGACTATCGATTCATAAATTTGGACCAATATAAACCGAAAGTCGTGGTAAGGACCCTGGAAGTTTAAATTTTAAACCTGTTGGTTCTACACGGACTTAAATACCTCAGTGAAATCGAAAACTTATTGACTCCTCTGTAACTTCATATACTGATAAATGTTCCCCAGAATCAGTAAACATTGCATTATAAGTCCTACTGACGGAATAAAACGTATGGATTTCAGCTATTGGGCTGTACAGCTAAATCAAATGAATCGTCCAAAAACGCAAGATCCTCTCAGTAGCCCGACCACCTCCTGTATTTGACGGTTGTTTTGGCATATAAATTTTAAAGAAAATGAGGCCTAACAAAAATATAAGATAATGCGGCTCCAATCTGAGAAAGCGTGTTCATTCGATGACGTATCCACATTAGTTTTGGTTACTTATGCTCCTCCAAAGCTTAGCATCGGGCGTTAACATGGTAACCACATTCGTCCAAGTCGAAAATATTCATTTTCCCTAATTCACGGAAAAACATTGAACCTTGGATATGATCTTGGCACAGAATTTACCTACCCAAGTTTCAATGTTTTTTCATGAAGTGGTGAACGCTGCTTCATGGTTCATAAGCTCCTCTCTGGGAACGGAATCAAGATTCTTCCTTCACCATCGAGTTCAACGCTTTAGAAATCTATGAAATGGTGTCAGTCGGCGAAAACGGAGTGAAAATTTTTCCAACTACCTACCCAAAGAACCCTATTCAGTTTTTTATTTATTTTTATTATTATTTTTTTTTTTTTCATTTTTTTTAGAAGATAGTATCAGTTACCTACCTCAAACCGCTCTTCAAGTTCACTTCGATTTCTCAAAAATTGTGGAAAACTTAGAGGAGGGGGTTTATTGTAGTACTTTCTGTATATGTATTTAATGATGGTGATGATGATGATGATCATGAGTGGGGTTAGTGATTGAGAAATGAAGGGGTTATTCTGTAATGTATACCTGCTAAGATTAGATCGGATTAAAAGGTTTTGTTAGGATTGCGGGAGAATAGATGCATCATTACTCACAGACAACATGTATTCCTATTTGCGATTACGCCCTAAATAATGGTCTGACGAAAAAATGATTGGGCACACGTTTCTAGGAAATTTGATTTACTTTAATTTCGTTACGAGTGATTTCTACAAAATGTGTGTATTTTCATGTTGCGAGCCAAAAACATGAACAAAACATGAATATACACGTTTATGCGATTTTAACCGACTTCGGCACCATAGTTTTGGCAGAAAACCATAAATTCGGGTCCAGCACCCCAAAAAACATGAAGAAATTTGATTAAAGAAAACCTCCCCCAATTTCTTCAACCCAAACCCCTTTTGGGAACCATTTGGCTGGACTTTAAATAAGTCATAATTATTAAAAGTAAGAATGAATAAGTCATATATAAATTTACTTGGAGCGATGAAATTTTATATTTAATAAATTAGAAAAACTCTCTAGGAATAATGATCTTGTCTGTTGATAGGATACGTGCATTCTTTGACCGAAATGTTCGAATGTCGATGTTGAATTCAACTCAGAAAAAATCTACTAATCTGAATAACACATTTATTTTAACACAATTAAGAACAGTAACTGATTTCTGATTAATGAGCAGTCGGAGGCAACTGATCCGAGAAATATCCCGACAAATAATTTAAAATGAGTATTGCGGAATACAAAGTGATTACTAAAAGTGTCTAACAGTGAATGTACGCTGATAATGCAAACATAATCAGAAGGGTGAATGTGATAAATCCCACGTGGACGATTCTGAAAGTTTCAGTAGGTTGGTAGTTCATGCTAAAAACATGGGACACTATCCAGTGGTTGTGAACAAAGACCTCGGTTCGGCGGCGCTAGCGGAGTATTTTTAGACATGTTGATTATAATAAACTGGCCAACCGGCCTTGTCTCATTTTTAATGGGTATGTCTTAATGGGGTGAAAAGCCTAGATATCTTCTTGGATATAACACAATCCAAAGGTTGGATTATCTGTTAGTTAGATTATACATTCGTTTTAACGGATGGAAACTCGTACATGAAACTATGTCCCTTTGAAATTTGGTTTTACTGATATAAATGTGATTGTGCGGTGAGCGGCTATGTAGTTTGAAGGGATCGTTGGTATGAAACTAACTTCGTGGTTTTGCAGAAATAAGCCACTTCATTCCTATCCGATCTCGGTAAGTTATTGGGAATAAACTATTTTTAACCAAGTCTTTCTTATTCTTAAATGATTTGTTTCATGAACATCAGTTAGAAAAACAGATTACAATCGTTGGCTAAGAACCAAACCGAAACAACAAAGATAAAATTGACGGATGCCTCACCATCACCCAACGACATAAGTATTTATTCATTTTTTCAATTCCCAAAAATTCCAATTACAGTTCACATCAAGTGAAAAAGGATATCTAAAAAAAAAATAAAGTAGTAAACAACGAAGAAAACTAGTATGTATACAATTCAGTTATGAAAGTCACAATGTGGATGACATGATAACCAATAATTACATAAGTAAAACTAGAGCTAACTTGCTTAGAAAACAAGAGACACCTAATGAAATATATAGATTAATTAAATAAGTGTTATAATAAGTTTCTTAATAAGGGATTAGCTGGTCTGGCCAATTATTCTGGTAGAATGTTTATGCGAAGTGTATTTTGAAAACGTAAGCAGAGATATGTGCAGTAAGGTCGGGCCACATTATAACGAAAAGCCAACGACACGGCAAGTCGTGTCGGTGCAGTGCCGTCGTTTTGTGAAACCTAATATTAATTCTTTTCTCAGCCAATTTCGATGATTTGTTCAAGTACATTACTATGTTACTCTTGGTAAATGAAAATCACATAATGTTGGCGGGGGGAGGAGGTGAAATACCGATATATGGAGATATTTTCAAGCAATTTGTGACAGCAGTTCATACTTAATTACGGTTTTGATGTGTGGGGGGAGGAAGTTGTTCCTCGCAGCACATTAATTTTATAATAATGGATGATGGTGGGAGGGAGGGGGGGGGGAGATGGCATATCCAGTAAAAGAACGATTCATCCTAACCAAAATCATATTCACCTCATACGTTGGGACGTGCATGTAATGCATGCATTAATTACCAGTGTGTTTAAATATGGGATGGAATTTCCGATCATCATTTGATATCGTCAACACAATCTTGAGACTAGAGCTAAATTTTTTTTTCCCCCATATAATAATGATAATAATATATATAATATTGACGAACTAAGTGAGTCTCTACTTTGACTCAGCTAACATTTATCAGAGAGAGTGAGAAAGAGAGGGAGAGAGAAAGTGTATGTGTGTGTGCGCGCTCGCGCGCACGTTCCGCGCTACAAGCCGCAATTTGGTGCCATGAACTTGAAATTTGGCATGTAGACTCTTTAAAGATCCGTAATCAGCTGAATAGTTTTTGGTGACGTTCCGAAAATTAGAAATTGTCGTCAGCGATGACTATGGTCGTCAAACCAACCTAAACTCAAGTTTAGTGTCGTATTCAATAGTTTTTGTCACACAGAATCAAATGAAACCACTTAGAAGCCTTCAAAGTTGTCTTCGAAGACGATCCCCGTCCAACCAACCAAAAGTTCAATTTTCTATATTTTTCAATAATTTCCGCCACATAAAATCGTGAATAAGGAGCGAAGTCGAGTAGGCGCCTTCATTATAATAGACAACCAGTTTTTCAAACTCTTTTCACTGGTCAAAGGACCAACTAGTACAGGGTGGGGTGAAAGAAACGGACATTTAAAAAATAATCGGAACATTGGCAATTTCGCACGTAACATTTATTTAAAAATAGGAACATAATAATTCTTAAACAATGCCTAATACAGTGGGTCATGTACGAAAATTTGCATCCTTCAAGTGATGACCAGTTTTATTAATGCACTAATTCCCAAAAATAAAATATCCCTCTACTCCCTCCGAAATTTGACTGTTAATTCAGCGATCTTCTGTCGAATTTCATTGTTCAATGCATCTAGTGACAGACGTTTTGATTCATGGACATCTTCTTTTAAATATCCCCACAAAAATAAATCACATTTAGATAAATCTGGTGACCTGAGTGGACAGAAAATTTTTGGTGAGAGTAGAGGGGAATTTCCGTAAACGCCTCAAGCAGTGCATTAATGAAAATGGTCTTCACTTAAAGTATGTAAGTTTTCGTACCTGAAAAACTTATTTAGGCATTGTTTAACCTTTGTTTCTATTGTTAAATAAATTTTAAGTTCAAGTTAAATTAATTTCAAATGTTCTGATCATTTTAAAAATGACCATTTCCCACGCCCCACCCTGTATATATTACGTTTCAATAATCAACACTCAGGATGACTCCTCCTCCGTAATATGAAGACGTGGGGAAGCACATCATACACTTGTTTTCAGAACATAATTCATATTTTATCACGATTTTCAGACACAATTGTTTGGAAACTCAAACTAACCGTATCCCCCTCGGCGTCACTAACTAATTCATTATTATAAACCAAACCCAATTCATATTCAAGTAAAACAATGAGCAGGTAAGGTATGCACGAAACAACATCGACAACTAGTTAAACAGGCAACAAACAGTTGATTATCAGCCGACAATGATGGAATCATGGAAACTTCTCTTTGAAGTCATAAAATGGCGATATGAAAGATTGAATTACGTTGTTGGGTCTTTTGGATAGGAGTACCTAACTGAATCGTATTAGTACAGGATCCATCTGTGGAGCAATAAATTATTATAAGAAAAATTCAGTTTACATTAAGTTACAATATTGAACAGCAAAGACACGCACGAAACAACATCGACAACTTAACTAGTGGAGGCCTACAATAGTACTCCCCTTCCTTCCCCAATTGCTTACAAAAATGTCACGAGGGGTTTACTGAGCAGCCAATGACCACATATATTATATGTTTAAGTAATTAAAATAAACATACAAATGTAATTAGAAAGATGTGGAAGTTGGTTGTGGCCAGCATCATAATTAGATCATAATTCCATCATGAAGGCAACAAACAGTTGCTTTATCAACCGAGAAAAGTCTTCTCGTTGAAGTCATCAAATGACAATATTAAAGATTTAATTACGTTTTTGGTACTTTTAGAACGGAGTACCGGACTGAATTGTATTTTTATGCGAACCATCTCCCACTTTCCGGCAAAGCAACCGAACTAAATATTGTCGCGTGACGAAATACGCGTGCCGACCTATTGTTAGGTTCCTACAAACGGTGAACAACGTGTTCTTTTAGGCGACATTCCGCCCAAATAGGGCAGTCTTGGGGGAGAGACCAGAGACCTTGCGTTCACAGAGGGGGTGTCAACAGCATTTGGCGTGTCCGGAGATTTAAGATTATGGAAGGAGAAGGAGAGGGATCGTGGAAGAATTTCGCGACAGCCGGCCAGTCCCCCTCCTCTGTCCGTCGTCTCGCCATCAGAACTACGGAAATAGGAAACGCCGCTTGGTGGGGGTGGAAGAACGATCAGGTGGCTACCAGTTGTAAGCCGCGTCCCCGGGAGATATGTCGTGAAAAAAATTTGAATTAATAAGTAATAAAAGAAAGTAATGAAATATAATTCATAATAAACATCGGAATAATATTTTAGTGTCTCGTGTTTCGGAGAGAAAGAGTAAGCGTCCCGACCAAAGCCTGTATCTTCAATTTTAATTCTAGCTATGTGTTAGTGGCAGCATCTGAATCGACATAATGATGAACTGGTTTGTAAGTATTCAGCATTGTCTTCCTTCATCATGGCTAATGATTTATTGAACAGCATGGCAATGAATAAACTATTCTGGATGTTTCCATCATTGCACTGATGGAATGATGAGTACGTAATTATTCTCTTGTGTTTTATTTCAATTCTCATTTCAAGTTGGAAAGAACGCCCGCATAAACTTGTCAAAAATGAGATTTTCGCATATTTTTGAGCGAAAGTATGTTCATATCTTTGCGAAACGGTCACACAAATCAAACGAGACGATGAAGGACGAGATGGCGGTGATGTAGAAGTGAGTAGCGTGGGTCAGGGGGTGGGGGTTGACTGTACGACGGAAGATGGAGGTGAGAGGGAGTGAGACAGAGAGAGTAGTAGATAATAGTGGAATGGAGTGAGAGATAATGATAGGTTAAGTGAAGTTGACGGGGAGGGGGGGGGGTGCTTTGGCAATGTATTACAAATGTACAGGCCGCAGGCGCACGCCTGGCCGCTTATTGTTTACCATTGAATACATAATTCCTCCCCTCATCGATCGCTTCAGCACTAACGCATAATGTGTCCTACTAATTATCCTTCATCAGTCATGCATACTCCCCATTCTGTATGCTCACTTGTATCCACTCATACTGTTCATCACTCTGCATTCGGTATGACAGAGGTGACTTGATAAACCAAGGCTTCCACCCTCAAACCTTCATTTTACATCCCTCTCACTACGTCCTTACGTACCCATCAAAATAAGCTTACGATCTTGTGATTCAGTTGGAAATGTTTTACATTCTGGTCCACGAACGCGTTCTGGTTCAATCCACTATATACTTATACCTATATTATTGCAATATTTCAGAAGTTCAGAATTTTTTTTTTTTTTTTTTTTTTTTTTTTTTTAATCATTCTATCTTGCAATCTCCTATCATTGATTAAATTTAATTAATTTGAGTTATGAGTTTCATTAGTTTCTTGCAGTATCTTGACATAAAATGGCACTGCAATGAACAATACAATGCATTATACGTAGTCGAAGTGCTACAAAGAAAATTATAAACAAGTGTTTATGGAATTCAATGATCTGAAGGTGTGGAAACGATAGGAAATCGATTACTAGCTTATGATTTATGCCGTACCCAGAGTTTTTGGTTTGATCACGTTCCTTTGTCACTGAAATTTTATTTTAAATTTATTCAATAATCTAACACTCCGAATGCACTCAACAAAGAGAAATCCAAAAATAGATAGCATTAAGAGCAGAAAGTGGGATACGAACTGATTATTATCATCTTTCTAATGAAGTTCTAAATATCCCGTGTCTAGAAGATTTCGTGAAGTGAGTTCTTCAAACTGAAACTACCAGACCTCAGAGGGCATATTCGATAGTCAACAGAGATCATCGATTTAGAATGAAACACATATAAACTTTCCTACATCGTAATGCTTTGCGATATATATATATAATATAAATTAAATTTAATAGAAATTTCACAAATAGAAAGAGAAAAGAAAGTTCTGATATTTCGATTTAAATCTTTTTCAAAGTTAGAAGAATAAGTAATGGTTTTTTTGAATTTAGGGACCTGGGATAGTATCATGGAAGCAAGTAACCATGTAAATATGTATGGCTTCGATACTAATAGTCTTGTGCGAGTCAATCATTTAGGTTGAGGCCAGGAGGCTGCATGGATCCCAATACCCATCTATGAGCCCGTTCAGATTGTTGTAATAATCTGTCGTTGGTAGGCTGTGGCATCTTCTTCAATACCTTCACCCCGAAGCATTCGTTGAATGTGACTGTGTTATCATGTGATCTCGCGTGCAGCTTTAACGGCAGGGGCCGAACTTGGTTCAATGAAGCTCTATGATTATTGATCCGCAAATTTAATTGGGTTGCTTTTCCAACATAGAAGCCTCTGTTGTGATCATCTGAACACCGCTTACAGATCAGCTGGTAAACACACATTCGTGACTGACACTCCGCCGATCCTTGACAATTGTAGGAGTGTGAAGTATTTGGAGAGGTGAAATGAGGGTCTTCGATAACAATTTCACATACTTTGCACCTTGGACGTTCACACGGATGCAATCCTCGCTGCTGTGGTTCTGGAGGCTGAACTCGTGGGTGCTTGTGTGACAGAATACCCCCTAGATTTTGTCCCTGTCTGTATGTCACTTGGGGCATGTCTTTAAACAAATCGCGGGTCAGGGGACTGGAGGTCAGAATTGGTTGCAGTTCCCGAAGGATCCCATTTATCTTCTGAATCCCGAAGAAGAATGTAGTTACCAGCGGGACTCTGTCAGATGACGGTCGTGTCCTCCGTCGATAATTGACATGAGCTGGAACAATTCTATCTCTGACAATTCGTCTCGGGTAACCTCTCTGAACCAACTTATTTCCAACCAGTGACAAGTAATCTTAGAGTGTTTCGCGATTGCTGCATATTTCGTGGCCTCTAATGGACAAAGACCTTGGGATCGCTGTCTTTGTGTGTGGGGGATGGCAACTGTCATAATGGAGGTATAATTGCTTATTCGTGGGCTTTACATGTACGCTCGTTGATAGGCTTCCATTTACCAATGAAATGTCCACATCTAGGAATGTAGCCATTGACCTCGAATACGACCATGTGAATGTGATTGAGAACTGGGAGTTAAGATCTCAGAGAAACAACTCGAGTTCCTCTTCACCATGTGGCCATAAGAGGAAAATATCGTCGATAAACCGCTTCCACAATAAGGGGCTTTTTCTCTAGACGTGAGGAATTTGTTCTCCAAATCTGCCATAAACAAATTCGCATATGAGGGCGCCATCCTAGTCCCCATTGCCGTCCCTCTCTTCTGAAGGTAGAATTGGCCAGCGAATTTAAAATTATTCATTGTGAGAACACACTCTGCAAGTTTTACGAGAAAGTTTGTGGACGGAACTCTTGGTTCAGAACTCTCCTCTAGAAATCTGGAGAGAGCATTCAATCCTTCGCTGTGAGGGATTTCGGTGTACAAGGAATTCACGTCTATGGTGGCCAAAATTACATTTTCTGGGACTCTTGTTTCTCTCAGTATGGTTAGAAAGTGCTGTGTGTCCTTGACAAAAGATGGCTGGCTCTGTACAAGGGGTTGAATGTGGGCGTCTATGTATGCTGAAATCCGTTCTGTAACACAGCCAAAGCTAGCCACAATCGGTCGACCTGGGGGAAGTTGATGCGGAAGAGAGTATGATTTGTGGATCTTGGGGAGAAGATAAAAATCAGGGCACTGCGGTTCATTCGGAACTAAAAAAAAAAAAAAAAAAAAAAATATATATATATATATATATATATATATATATATATATACACATATTTATGTCGCAGCCTTTTTATGAAATCAGCCTTTTGGTAGAAAGCCTAGCCTTTTTACTATACGCCGCCTTTTCGTAATAAAAACGTTGGAATGTCAAACTATACACATCATTCTGACCTATTTGTCTAACTAATATGAACTTTTACTAAGGGATTGACTACTTGATGTCATGTATTCTTGAGATGCGATCTTGCGAGCATCGAGACCAATAAACTAAATCGGATCACGCTCAGGCTTTCTGTCTACTAGAATAGGTTGGCTGTGCAAAAAGGCAAAGCTCTTTCAGCTTCTTCATAAAAAGGCTAGAAAATACCAGGCTGATTGTCATTCCAACGTTTTTATTATTAAAAGGCGGCGTATTGTAAAGGACTCGACTGATTTCATACTAGGGGTGCAACATATACAATTGAATTTGAATAAAAAATTAAAATTAAATTTTGATCATGTAAAATATTTTTTTAGTCCACTTTGCTTACACGAAATAAATGTATATCGCACTTACATGTAAAATGAAGAATCGTCACATCAACTGGTATCTACCAACCATCCTTGACTACCGAAAATCTCAAAACATAGTTCACAATGTCAACATCAACTAAGTCATGGTGTATATCAATGATTCCTTCGTTATGTACCATTGCTTCAAGTTTACCTATGCACAACGTTGTTTGACTATTTTACCTACACTGATGATAGTTTTCAATGAAATATCAGCATTTCGAATTTTAATTTTTTTACCATCCGGCGGGGCAGCGCAAATCCTTTTAATTTGGAAAGTTGATCTGGAGCTTAAATATATTAATAATCTAATAAATAATAACAATTAATTATAAATATAATTAATAATCTAGCTCTACGAGTTTCACGAACTTCCACATTTCTACTACGAGTATTAATCTGGTCGCAATAAATGCATTACATAATAATATTGCAAATATGTTTAATGTTTGCACTGTATCTCCGAAACCCACTCACAATTTGCATTAATTTTATAAACTAAGGCGATAACACTGCTATACAATTGCAATGGATATCCGTCATACTGAAATCAACTGGTCCATAGTTACCTATATTTCTTTAACCGTTTTTCATTAATAATAACGAACCGATCAAGTTTGATTCAGCGCATCACTATTCATGCTCACTGCAATTTCGAAATTTGAATATACACTTCGAGTTATTGAGTACGGGGTCTAAATGTTTTTGTTTAGTTTTGAAGAGAAAGATGACGAGCACGAAGAGAAGTATCTATACTATTTTAACACATTGGTATCCTCAAAATATGTTCAAATCCGGCTGAAATAATCTCCATAAATTGCAGGTACTTAAATAATGAGCTAAAACAACGAACACGAAAAGGTAAAAGTCGATGATTACCGTGACATTTATTATTAAATTAAAATATAGCCTACTACTAGGTACAAATGTTTTCTAATTACTCTCAGTTGGTTGACTTGTTGATTAAATCGCGCAATCATTACGATCCTTTCTTGAGCATTTCATTTATAAAACACTCGTTGCATATATATGTATGTACTCGAAAGAGAATCACTTGTTAATATTTGTTCTGAGTTTCTTTTATTCATGATGGTATCGGGTTTATATTGGAGTATCCCTTATTAAATCTCTACGGTGAATTTCTGGATCTATTATAATAGCTTCGTTTTACGAGGACATTGTCTAGGCAGAAATGGGTCAACAGCTTGATAGATTTTTATTTTACCAAGCGAAGGAATAGTATGGAATACATATTATTTCGTGTCCACACCAAATTGATAAACGTATTTTTTTTACAATCTATCGAAATTGGTGTCAAACCCTGTTCTCCTTTTTCATCCAAATCTAGCTTTTTTGATAGCTGTAGCTATATCCACTATATATATATATATATATATATATATATATATATATATATATATATATATATATATATATATATATATTTATATTTATATTTATATATATTCAAACAGCTTTAGAGGAAAAACAACAATTGACAACTGTGAAACTAATTTTTATATTTCGGCTGATGCCTTTTTCATAATTAAACAATTATACAAATTATTTTCATTATACTCAGTTGGTTATAAGAAACAATAACCCATCAGGGGAATGAAAAAAATGATATAGAATAAATGAAATAATAATAATAATACTCATGCCTTCTTAGGACCAACTGACCCCATTGAGGAAAACAGTTTGATGAAAAATTAGCGAAAACCAACTCGGTGTCAAGTAGTTGAAGTACCGCTTTTTCGATGGAAAAAATCAATAATACCACCCTAGAATCTTTAGAAAAAAAAATCCTCTCAATCTCTTATTATTGACGTTGAATAGAACATTTTCTGACAGGTCCAACATAACCCTAATTTTTGACGCTCCACCCTAATATACATGTAATGTTATTATAATAAGCTGAACGTTAGAACTGTGGTTCTTAGTTTGGGGCGTCAAAACTTGGCAACTCTTCAACTAGATGTTTTCTAATGGTTGTGAAAAAACTTGACCTATTCATACACCATGGATATTCAGGACCAGAGTTTTGGTTTCGTTGGATTTCTGCCTTTCAGTTTTAAAAGTTCTAATGAAATAATTCAGTCACCATCCATCATATTCCATTTGATATTTAATTAAAGTATTGCGATCTTGTCTGCAAAACCACCGATAACTAATATTATTGAAATAAATAGAACTAATTTGAAATTATTATTTGTCTAGGTATTTGTACATACGAGTATATGTATAAACTCATTCTTCTGTTCTTCATTCTATTATTGTTCAGCTTTTTGCAAATGGTAAAAAAATCAACCGTTCCCGGGAATTCATTAGCTGTTATTAGCAATAATGGTAATAATGCATTTTTGTTTTTACTCAAAAAAAAAAAAAAAAAAAAAAAAAAACCATTCTTTAAAATATAAATAAATGGATGTGTTCTTATTTCCATGTGATCCCCTTATTAACTTTTCAATTATTTTAAAATACTCCCCACGATCCTACCCCCCTCCCCCCTACCAAAAACTGTATACGTCACGAACTAAACCAAAACGAAATCAATCGCGACGAAGTTGTGGAAACCCATTTCAAAACGGAAGTTAGTGAAAAATGTGGTCTATTTCCACGAAAAATAAAGAGTTACATGGTAAATCGATTTCGACGGTTAGGCCATCATCAGTAACAAACAATAACTGTTTACTGTTAACTGTGTTATTGTTTGTTACTGATGATGACCTAACCGTCAAAATCGATTTAACATTGTAATTCTGTATTTTTCGTGGAAATAGACACGTTTTTCACTAACTTCCGTTTTTTACTGCATACGTCACGCTGGGAAAACGAAGGTAAATATTTCTCCTTAACCTTCATCCGAGCGCATCGACAATAATCTACGTCTTACAGAAATTATTCGATAGGGTCATTGAAATTCTAAACAATCTTTCGAGTTTTAAATAAACAATCTTTGATATTTTAAATAAATATGAACCATTCTATCCTATAAATTTTGTTCGACATCCGATGATAATTGCAAAAGTAGAAATATTGGTTCGTTATTGCGCTCAGCTACTGCTGATACGACCGCAATGCAACTCATGTGGGGTAATCGCATCACATACCCAAGCTAACCTTCAATTTTGAGGTAGATCTGACGAATAGATGGATTTCACGTTTGAACAAGCGCTGTGAAAACTATAAATGTTTTAGTAAATATATATATATATAAAGGTTTTTGATATTTCGAATTAGTCTTTGTCAAAATTAGAAGAAGAAAGAGTGTTTTTGAATATTCCCTGGAACCGAGCTTGTATCCAAAGTTTCATGGTTGTTATATTGCATTCACACAATCATTGAGGTTGAGTCCAGGAGGCCAATTTGAACCCAGTACTCACCTATGGGTTCGTTCGGACTGTTGATGTAGCCGGTCATAAGTTTCTTAAGGCATCTTCTTCAACACCTTGACACCGTAGCATTCGTCGAAGGTGACTGCTTGACCGTGTGTTCTTGCATGCAGCTTTATCGGTCGTTGCTGGGACTGACTCAAGGAATCTTTATGTTTATTCATCCTTAGATTCAGTTGGGATGCCTTCCCCACATAGAAGCTCCTTGAATGATCATCCTCACACTTTTTTGCAAATCAGCTGGTACACGCACATTCGTGAATGTCACTCTGCTGACCCTTGGAACCTGTACGTGTGGGTGTTGTTTGGGGAGGTGATTCCGAGTCCTCAATGACCAGCTCACAGAGTTTGCATCACGATGATTGGCATGGCCGGAGACCTCGTTGTTGCGGATTCTCAGGCTGAACAGCTGGATGCCGATGCGACAGCATTTCACCAAGGTTCTTTCCCTGTCGATAGGTCATCCTAGGTGCCTCCCGAAATACTTCCTATGACTGTGGGCTGGAGTTCAAGATCGGCTGAAGTTCTCTGAGGATCCCATTGATCTTTTGAGCCCCATAAAAGAAAGTTGTCACCAGTGGAACTCGATCACTTGTTGGCTGAGGTCTATGTTGGTAGCTTATGTTTGATGGAACCATTCCGTCTTCCACAAAGTTTCTTGGATAATCGCTCTCCATCAATTTGTTTTTAACCTCGGACGAATGACAAACATCTCAATTTATGCTACAATCTTTTGTTGCTTAAATCGCTCTGTAAATAAAAGCAGCTGAGCTTCACGCAAATTTATTTTTTATTTTTTTTTAGCCAAGAGCAAAATTAAGGCGAATCTTTTTTATTGTTTATTGTCCATCCGAAGGGGCTATTCATTTTTCACTGGATTCGATAGTGAAAAAAGTTCACCTAGTACAAAATAAAAAACACCTTTCAAGTAAACAGCCTGATATGATAGCCTTTAAAAACATACAACATTGCCGCCATTTTGCACTTAGAATCTCTCATTTTGATGTCGGAATAGTGATGAGTGGTGGACAAAAAATACTGTAGCTCCACTTTTATCAACTGATGTTCACTAATTTTATGGTCTCAGGACAGTCACTAGTATGCTAACAAATTGATCAGCGGATCGACTTATCTGGGAACAAAAATTGATGGTGGAACGGTGAGAAGACAGACTCTCGGTTGTTATCTAGCTCCTGAGTTACAAGACTCGGAATTTAACTCCCATTGGTGGCACTGGCCCTAGGAATTTCATCGAAATCGGATGATAGCTGTAGAAGTGTTGCCTGTTCCAAGGATCTGCTACCCACTAACACATAACCACACAGATATACATACAGAGAGACACGAAACAAAAGTTATTTAGAAAGAACAAAACAAAACAAATTGCTATTGGAAATTAGAATTTAGGAGACAGAAATATTATCATCCCGAAAGAGAAAACAATATTCCTGCTACTTATAGGTAGACTCCGAAGGAATATGAAAGTAAAAGGGGAGGAGGGTTCCCTGAAAATAGTTCATGAGGTCATGCTGTAAGACTTGAATCTTTGTAATCGTGATAGTATAGTTGGCTGCTTTAATGTGTTCGATTAACGCCCGAGAACCCTGAAAAATCAACGGTCCTCTGGAGTTTCGCTCCCCTGCCCATTACGGTTGCATCCTTGGCTAATTTTGACTTTTTGACACGCAGGCCGATGATGCCGAAGTATTGGACCTGGCCCAAAGGTCCTAGAGGTATTTAACCCTGCATGACTACACGTTCGTAAAAATTACAACTATTTTTGAATTGCTCGCTCTAGTTTGGTGCTGGCAGGAGTCGGCGGCAGGGGGAAGTTGATCCTCAACGTCAGGCGGGAACGGACATCCACGTGGGTGCTTACCAATTATACGTCTAAAAGCGAGCACCCATTTTCTCTGTTCCTTCAATGTCCAATTTACATCTGATGAGTTAAATTACAAGGCTGTTTAAATAACGGACCTTATTAAATTACATTATAGGATTAAAGAAAACAATCACGAACAATGGACAACTGTGGATATTAATCATTTTTATTCACGCACATCTCTTCGATGTATTTGCGTGTTGCCTCATAGTTTGCGTCTAGATTTAGTCAGCTATACCACGGTTGCTTGATATGTTATTAAATCCACTGCTATTGATATCCACTATTTATATACAGGGTGTCTGTATAACGACCCCCTCCCCCCCACCCTCCTCTTCTTCACATTCCTTAATAAATGGGTTAACAGATAAAAGGAAAATTTAAATGGTGAAGCCACTTGAGATTTTCCGTACTTCCCAAATTTTTGCGCACATGTGAATCCACCAAACGTGCGCATAACTTTGTTATTTCATATGATACTCATATTAGCAAATTTTCCTAGAAAATAAAGCTATTGCAGTGGTTTTCCAACCGGTACCTCCCCCGAGTTCCAGCGCTATCATATATTGATTGCCATTTTTTTTTCAAGCGTCAATAACCGTATACATATAAATCTGAGTATGAGAGTCTAAGGTCTAATGGATCACCTTATTTTCCAGCTAAAAATTGTTAAATTTATACATTTTTTAAGCAGAATTTTAGTCAAAAGAAGAAGATTAACAAGAACGTTAAAAAATGCACGCTGAAAAATGTACATAAAAATGTCATTAACATTTGCCAAAAAGACAGAAACGGCAAAAAAGCTATAAATCCAAAATCTTTTTTGAGCCTCAGAATATTATTTAGAACGAGTAGTTTCCCATGAAATCTGTAGCATCCTGTACCAGTATTCGTACTCAAAGTGCTCAAATTTCAAAACAATGTTATATTATTGTACTGTACAGTACTTATATTACTGTGCGCCATATCGTCTGCGAAAGTGGCAGTGGTGTTCATTTTAGTTTTTGGGAGATCACTAGTATAGACGGCATACAGGAGAGGGCAAAGTACAATCCTTTTTTGGACACCTGCAGCGATCAGTTTTAGCTTTGAGTAGACATCTTCTTATTTTATTACTAATGAAATTCAAGTAAAATCATCAACACAAATTCTTGCATAAATTTTTTAATTTTCTAGTTCATTTTTTTTTTTTTTTTTTTTTTTTTTTTTACTAAAATCTTTTAAAAAAAGATGATTAAGACGATAGGAAGCAATTTTCAGAGATTTTTCGAGCACATTATTCAAAATTGGACCAATTAAATGTGTTAACAATGCTGGCCTACGAACCCAGTCTTTCGTTTGGAAATCTTGATTTTTGGGCGCAAGAACGGTCAATAACTGTAGAAGCAGATACTAGCAGACAAATAATAGCTCAACATTCAAAATCTATTTGAATCGCAAACCAAATTTTTTTCAGGACGAGTTTTTACTTCTTTTTTTTCACATAAAGTTGGTAGTTATCCATTTCGTTGCGCTCGAAGTGCTCAACTTCCAAAACAATGTAGCACAATTGAATACGATTATTTGCAAAAATTTGCTCATACGATCATGCTGCATGATTAAAACTTTAATGATTTTTCTTTCATTCCAGAAACTATTCTATAAGGAGTTTTGACATGGGTTTTTCGATTTCGCACCAATGTTCGCAGCGCCGTGTGAGAGCAAAATTTTGTCCCTTTGAACCCCCCCTCACAATGCTTCTCACTCCCACACGCAGTCATAAAGAGTGAGATAATGAACGATCTTTTGTAGAAAATGGCCATCCGACTATTGGCTGGGCTCTAATTGGATGATATCATGCATTTTCTGGCTTCGCAACTTTTGTGGGCAGAGCGTGTCTTTGGGGGATATCGCATATTTTCAACGGTTTAGGTGGAAAAGGTTGGAATTTATTGGCTGAATGATATTGCTACTTATTTTATTTTTACCCCATCCATAACAACCCTCCACCACTCGGTAGTAGCGACTCGAACCTCCAGAAGGCACATCCGCAGGACAGATGTAGCCTAAGTTTCAAATTTCATCAAAATCAGACGACGGAAAGGGGATGAGATGGCTATTTCATAACCCCCCCCCCCGCCCACCCGACGATTAGTCTTAGCGGCTCCTAATCTAATCCTATCAAATGTAGACAACGTTTCAAATGTTATCAAAATTGGCTAGGAAGGTAGGTAAAGAAAGAGGTGAGAAAAGGAAAACAAGGAAAAAAGAAGAATGCACGAAAACACATTTGAACGCCTCGTTTTAATTTACATATGTAGTATCGATCTATCATTACATTTTAGGAATCAGGTGACTCAAGGGGCGTGCCCCTCCTAGGATATGCAAAGATAATTAAGTTTGAGCCGACGCGGTGAGGTCGGGAGGGGGCCAATTTTGGGCCGAAGTTTTATTTTTTAACATATATTCGCGCGCCTCGCCATTGCAGTCTCGGCTAGTCGATTGGCAATGAGAGAGTAGCGTCTAGCTAGCTAGATTTCCAGGAAGGTGCACGAAACCTCAGCATGCATTACGCTCTAGGTGCTGGTGTAAGGAGAGCGCCTACCCGTGTTTCCTAAAGGCAGGCGATTCCAGTGTTTGTCTGCTCCGATACCTTAGGATTAGCCTTACGTAGACGGCAGAATCGTGCGAACGATGCGGCGGGCAATGCGGTCCGGCGAATTAAATGACAAACCTACGCCATGCAACGGATGTGTCCAGCGTCGATCCTTCGGCTCCACTCTCCGCCTGTTGATTCCTCGCTGGACACTTCCATTGCATAGCGTAGATTTGATCGTATCGATTGGCAGCCAGCTACTCCTGGCGCGTCGCAAGAACGAACTCGCCGTCTACGTGGGACTTAGCTTTAAGTTAAATTAGGCACACACATTTTCCATCCCTTTCCTGTCTGTTCCTGCCTAGTGTGCAGGGACCTTAATTCGAGCTTCAGCACCCCGCGACAATCCATTTGAAATGGGCCTAAGGGTTACCTAATACCGAAAGTGACCATCTTGGCAAGTTGTCGAGGTTATGAAAAAACACATTACTTGATTTCCCATTGCCTGCGTAGGATGGAGGGTCACCCTCTGGAAAGGTCTTGTAGTATTCCGTTCCAACCACTTTCTGATTACCCGATGCTGACTCAGAGTTCTTTCCTTTTCTTTCCAAATGCCTTCTTTCGTCTTTCTCCGTTTTTCCCTCCTCCTCCCCTCACCACCTCCCCTACCCTTAACTTTATTAATGCTGACTCGTTCTATCCTTCTACCACGGAAACCTATTTAATTATCTATACCCCTCTCTTTTCCGTTCATCTCCATCCTGAACTTTTCCAATGTTGAGATTTCAGTTTTGGTCCCGCTCCCCAAATATTTATTCTTCACTTAGGTTTCACCTTTCTATCTCGAAACCACGGAAAATACGAGAGAGGAAAAAATATAATATATTATGTACCTCCTTATCTGTTACATCTCTCTTTTTTCGGTTACAAACTTCCTCTTTTATTCTTCTTTGATTTAATCGTCCTTCTCAACAACCAGTTACAATTATTTGAAAAATAATGTATTCAACTACGTAAAACCGACCACCACCACTCCGCAAAACGACGATGCATTCCATACGGACGGGAGGTTCTCAAACGTGAGGGAATTAGGTATACTTGGGTCGTATGAAAAGGTCCATGATGATAAACGATAAATCACCTCTCAAGGGTGCCTGAATGAATCATAATCATAACCCATTCCGAAAGTTTTCTTGGAAAATGAAGCTATTTCAATGGTGCCCTAAATTCTTGAATAAGAATTTTTCAAAAATTTAAACATGCAGATCGTTTCATGGCATTCTAAAATGGATTCTACTAGAATTTAACTCCTCTCGCGTAATTCTAAGTAAACGTTGGTGAATATGAAATCAGAAGATGAATTCATCAAGAATAGCGAATAAATCATGATTTTCATGGATTTAATCCCTCCATGTGTTACAAGAAACTCTCCAACTCTTTCGTAACCATCATTTAGTATAAACTGATTCACACCGTGAAATCAGGGCTGATCCGTTTTCAGGAGTTTTAAAAAAACTATGGGAAAAATTAGAATATCGTGGTTTATACAAATTATCCCACTAATCATTAATTTGAATCTCCCAAGGTTTGTAGCACAACTAGACTGAAAGCTGGATCGGATAAAAAACAAATAATCAAAATCTGATAAGATTAGGGGAAACAACTATTTACATATTAGTATTACCCTCTCCATACGGTCCCTCCAATAGTGAGTTTCTATGTACTTTCCAAAATTAGATCGAATTCTTATTTTTATTTTATTCTTTATTAATTAATTTCATATGTGTGTGTGTGTGTGTTTGTTTGTGTGTGTGGAATGATCAAATTCATTATGCATAGGCTGAAATATAAAATAGATTTTTAGAAATTCCAAAGTTGATTGGACGACATTCGTGGTTCGGTTTTTCTGTTCTCACTCGTCGTACCGTTTTCGGTGTGCCATCTGTTCCCAGACTCCTTAGCTTTTGGCGAGTACCTCTGAGTCTCAATTTCAATCCAACAGCTCGTGCGATGGCTAATAGGATTTTGACCCTCAACCACGCTAACTACTATGTGCGGATGGGATTTGTTCCACTTTTCATGTAGTACTATGGCTAATTGCTTGCAATTTTTTCGAATTTCTGAATGGAGGGAGCCATCGCAAGAGCAAACGAAGGGCGTGAATAATCCTCTAAGGTCTTCTGCTGCTATGCCGTATTTTGCGTACTTGCTGCATTCTGGGTTATCACAGAACAATCAAGGCGAGTAAATGGCGTTAAAACGAAAAGCCTTAACCTAAAATAGTTGTTTACCACTTTACTCAGTGTATCCGAATATTCACACTCTCCACTTATTCTGTTCTCTTCATACTTTCAACTGCACAAATACGCTGATTTGTAGACATAATTATGTATTTTTCTTCTACCTACCCATTACATCCAATCAATGAATAAATAGATCATATCAGCTACAGTGATATCTCAAAATCTTCGCGAGAAACGCGTTGTGATATGATGTAATTTCGAGTCGTAGAAACGGGAGCCGTGGGCTGGATTGCTGGTCTTTTTATGTCCTCAAGTGGTTACCATAGGAACGGACAAAGCCTTAAAAATTACACGTCACGACGAAAGGTATAAGGCTAAAGGCTAAAGTAGGCGCGTAATTATCTGAGATCCTCGTCCTCATCAACGGAGCGGCGCTCCTCCGCCTTAAATCCCTTAATTAAAGACCACGAAAGGACTCTCAGGGTCATATTTGAGCATTTACTCGTCCTTATGCAGGATACTATCCTCACGAAAATATGTTACACGTCCTATCCGTCACTTGAGCTCCATAACTCTGGGCCCTTAGCAGAACTAGTTTCATAATTTCTAGGGGTCCATGATTCTTGTTCGGACATAATAGTCGTAATTAAGTTCAGTTTTGAAACAATATTGGTGAGAATGTAAGGGAGGATTTCCATACATAAGGTCAAGTATTTCAAGTATTTAATGGAGTTCAAGGATTATAAAATGAGATAAGAATTTTAATAACTTGGAAATGTTAATACTAATTTCTTTAAACGTTGCTTCAGGAAAGGTATAAAGGAATGATTGTCTACCTAATCTGTGGTCGAGATATATTGGATAAAATTCAATTTGAGACAAGATGGTACCGGAAGGGGAGGGTGTAAGTGAGGCTGGCGATTGGGTTATAAATATAAATCAATAGAGAATGAATAACAGTTAAGTGCTATATAAACGCCCAATCAGAGTAGCTCTTAACTGGTTAGAGGTCGGACAGGTATGAGATGGAGCGTTGCATTACTGTCGGTGCACTTGACGGCCTTCGGAACGTTCCAGGTAACAGTTCCTTCGATCAATACCAATATATATATATTTATATATATATATATATATATATATATATATATATATATATATATATATATATATATATATATATATATATATATTCCATATATATATATATTATATATATATAGTTCCCAGAAACTGTTATTAGCGTGGAACACGCTTTTACTGGGACCTATAAGTGATAAATGCCACACAAAATTTCACGAAAAAACCAGACTTAAGTAGCGGCGGATCGAATCCCTTTCCCATTTAACCTTAGAAGCTGAAATTTGAAATGAAGAACGGTTGGGACGCCTAGAAAAGAATCATGGAGTCTAGTGCCCCCCCTCCCCGCTCCCCCACAGATCAGCTGCGTGAGATCCGGAGCATAGTTCTTTGCTGTTCAACCTATGAAGCTGACATTTGAAATGGAGCGTGTTCCACGATCCTCCAATGTTTAGACGAGGCTCAAAGTGAAAGCGAAGAGGGTCTGGGGTCTCCCCCGCGGGGTACAGGGGCAAAGCCCCATACGAAGCGCGGAGCGTTGAGATTGGTTACTGTTAAACAAAACGCCGGATCGAACAGTAAGCTTATGTCAGGTTTTGGCCCAACGTAAAAGAAAATAAATTACTTATTACGAAATTTTCGGAAAAATTAAGGCTCCTATGGCTCCCAAATTTAAATAAAAAAGATGTAGTCACGTAGAATGACCGTTTGAGCGAATTTCCTTAAATTATTTATTGAAATGTTTTGAGTATGGAAAACTTTCAGTGGAAAGGAATGTTTAGCTGCTAAATTAAAAACTGCGTGAACAGTCCAAATAAGTTTTTTTTCATCTGTGGAGGATACGTGCTTGACAAGACAAAAGCCAGAAGGGTGACAGGTGGCATGAAGACGGCAGAAACGAATATCAAAAATAATAGTTTTGAGTCTGTAGGACGAGAGTAGCCTCCACATACCTACGTCAACAAACCTTAGGAAACACTGAGTTCACTATTGTTATCCTGTTCGTCCAATCGACCTGAGAAGTCCGCATAACAGCCAGATAGATACATATTTGGTTGGTCTGAGCATACATAGCGTGAATTGATTCCCAAGGTGTAATAGGATGGACGACGTCTATGGTCGGGATTTTGTTATGTCTGACAAAATAAATCACACCTCCGTTATTTTCAAACCTACAAATGCGCGGTTGATCTCATTCGATGCGGAGAAATGTTCTCGACTAGATACGGACACAACTAAATTTCCCAGAGCTAATTTTCAATTATTAGTTCATGAAATGTGCAGACGAAATGACAAAACACCGGGATTTTTCCACACTTTTCGCAAGTTTTGGAGAGAACGGGTAGTTGGAAGCATTTCAATATAGATATTTAGGTGATAATTTACACTGAGGTTAATTCAAGGTGATAGTAAAGTACACTAGTGTAAGTTAAGGTGATAATTTACACTCAGATTAAATAGCGTAAAATTTTACACAAGTAAGGCACCTTTAGAGAGCATTTAATCGGGAAGTGTGGTCATGAAAAATTTTGAAAAGTTTATGCACAAAAGAGTGAAAACAAGCTTGGTATATCATGAAAAAACGAGCTAAAAAAAAAAAAAAAAAAAAAAACTGCGAATCATCACACGACGGTTTATTATTTCTGTGTTGGTCCTCCTACATGATTCTAAAGGATCTCCAACAATTTCATCGTACTTCATTGGAATTTGAGACGGATGTGTTTGCGTATAAGTTGTGAAGATATTTGGACTCATCACGTATGTCCAAGATTTACTGAAGCATGAGTTTTAGACAACATGTAAACACTTGGTTTACACTTTTTTTTACAGTAATACACGACACTAAATTACAATTATTTTCTTTTCTTTTGATTTAAGCCGCATCTCAAACAGAAGGGTCATTAGTAGAACTGAACGAGGTGTCCAAAGGGACAGTACAAGCGGCTCGATTCTAAGGGAAGCCATGTTGACCTCCGTCAGAAACGGTGTGCCATCATGGACTCCTCTAGCAGAATGTAGTGGGAGGGGGCCGGGGTACAGCGATGACCACTTTTTAGCCCCTACTCCACATAAAAATTTAAAAAAAAAAAAAATGAAATTATACAATTTTGACTAGGTAATGTATAGGCTTATAACTAAATTAATACACGTGGTTATTTATAATCATCATCTGATCATCTGAGTAGGACTATGACTAGATGTACATGAATACATCACAGATCAGTTATCACAGTTCGTAGTGAGTTCAGCGGCTCTCAAGTACATCAACAGGAACTAGACCTTGACTAATCCAGATAAGTATAACCTACCCTAACCATCCCTAACGTCCATCCTCTGGACTCGGAGGTATTAAAGTCTGGGCAGTCCTCCATGAAGTGGCGGATGGATAGATCATCACCACTTCTCTCACACACAACATCGTGTCTGGCGTAAGACGGGTGTGGTAAGTGGCGGTCCGGTTGACCGCTATGCTCTTTTGAAGTTGGGTTATCAGAGGATCTATCGGGAAGAAGTCCTGAAGGACACCACGAAGATCAGAAACGTTACCCTGCCATTTATCATGCCAGATGGAATTGGCCTTTTGTAGTGTATAGGAGATATGATCCTCAATGCGTATGGGCAACTTCCCAATGGAATTATCACCAAGGATACTCCTCGATAGAGCATCAGCACACTCATTGCCTTGAATGCCTCATAGCTTGGCACCCAAATAATAGTTATCGCTGAGCCCAATGTTTTGTCTTGGTTTACTTTTACACGTAGACTTTGTATTAGGGGATCATCAGAATATGTGTCCCTGATTGCCTCGATGGTACTCGTGATTAATTGCTACAGATCACATACTAATTTATTATTTCACGACAAAAGTTTGGAACGGTCAATTCTAGATTGCTTTAGTTTTCGAGGAAAAAAATCATTTCTAATATAATTAACGAGTGACGGACCATTTTTCTATTATATCCGTGACTGTCGTGATGTTCAGTTCAAGGGATAGGAATATAGTTTATCGGATGACAGTTGACACGCTATCCCGCGAACTCGTGAATGAAATTTATATGAATTTACCTTAACCTTGTGCCACTAGACGTTGATGGGTGAAACCATGGATTGCCAGGAGAGAGAATTTGGGTGCTACCTCAATAGTGCTAGAGGAATGAGAGCGTGAAAACAAAGAGAAGTTCCGGAACCATTTAAGAATGAGCGGATGCCAATTCTCATATCACCGGCCGTTCAAAATTATGGCACATTTTTCAGAATGGCTTTGAGCCCTAAAACGAAACTTCAGATGACATTGAGAGGCGGTGGTGGGTGGCTAGTGAATATTGGTCAGTGATCATCCAAGAACGTGTGTTATTCATTTTATTCCCTCACTGCAGATGGTTGATCCGCTCCGAAGTCGCCTTCGTTGAAAGCCCCGTTCATCGTTTATCCAAAAATCATTTCGGATCGAATTCATTAATTCTTCACATTCATCGTTCACTTTGGATGAAGTAAAAGTGAGATGCAGTTTACACAATTCACTTTGGGTGATCACTGATGGATGATCATCCAAACTGAACAAGTGTGAACGTGCCTTAACTTGTGAAAGCGTATGGAAACTCATGCTTCTTTTGCTTGTATCAACAAAGTATGTTTTATTATGGGTTCTTGTAAACTCTAATTCAAATACGTCTTCCACCTTGAAGCATAAAGTACTTTGAAATATTTTTTTCAAACAGGTAGTTACTTAGTTTCATTCAATAAATGACTCCTTCATTCGAAGCAAACCTGAACGTTCGATTACATTGCCAACTTCAATCGACTGCGTTGTGATTCCCAGCATTTGTATCAGAATGATATACCGGCTCCACAGAATAGAAGGTTCTCTTCGATTCAGGCTTCTTCGTTGTAGTATATATCTGAGAAACTTTTGAACTTTCCCAAGAATGTCTATTTTCGAGCACGATGCTGTTACCCATACTTGAATTTGGTAAATAAAAACATACGCGGAAACCATTAAAAACAAGAAAATGGCAAGTGCAGGCTTGATGTTGTCTGCTGGTCTTGAAATAGTACGCCTTCATGCCGAGAATCTTACACTTTTTACCGTGGAATCAGTTCCACAATCTCACTTGACTACTTCAATTGGGTCAGTTGATTGAAATAATTTACCAGGTCACCATCCAATCCAATACTTATCAGTATTTAATGCAATTAGTGGGGCAATCAGACCCTTTCGAAGAGCCCCAAGTTCAATTAAATATTAATCTTCTCGACAACCAACGTTATCAAATATCACTACCACTTCTACCCTTCCAGCTGGTCGTTCGGAAACCACCTCGTTTGATGTACATTTACCAGTTTCTCTACTTATTGCAAATTTTGACTGTTCACTGATCATCCAGCGATTTATCGATGTTATTTATTGCTTCTTCCTAAATATATTTTTAAGACTTCACTCCCACAGTTCCCATCTCAGAGAATTTTTGAGAAATTTGAAAAATCTGAACTAAAATACATTTTATCAATTTATTGGACTTACAATATAAAAATTTTGAAACCAGGAATATTCTGCCTTGCTGAAAAGAAAAAAAAAAAAAAAAAAAACAACTTCGAATATTTGAACGCATTTACTTGAAATTATTCAATTAATAATCGATTTCACAATAGAAAACTCAGGTATTGCATTTGTTCCCTCTTTATAAATTTCTATTTCCTCTTTCTCTCTCTCTCTCTCTATCCCCTCCCAACTGTTACTCGCAATCTCTCTCCAATTGTAAAGATGTAAAAAAATTCCAGTCATGCAGCATGTTCGTATGAGCGAATATTCGTAAGTTATCGTAAAAAATTTTGTTACATATGTTAAATTATTTTGAAATTTGACCTTTTTGAGTGCGAAGAAAATGTTCACTATTACTTTTATGGCAGAAAAACGTAATCTAAATATAAATCTGCTATTCAAAAAAAGATTTTGGATTTTTAACTTTTTTGCAGTTTTTATCTATTTCATTACAAAATTTAGGGGACATTTAAGCACATATTTTAGCATAATTTTGAACACAAATTTATTAATGTTCTATTTTGTAGGTAATAACATTTATTTGAGCAAAAATTATTATTGCTATAAATATATAAAGTTAACGATTTTTAGTGATTTTTTAGCAGAATAGTTGAAATTTTACCAATTTAATGTGCTCAAAAAATACTGGCTAACAAACTCGTCCTCTCGTTTGAAAAGGTTGTTTTTTTCTAGCAAGAACGGAATTATTATCTCAATCCTAAGGAGATTTATCGTCTGGAAGGACTCACACACACTTTTTTTTATCTAACCTCAAAGGCAGAGGGGGCACACCATTGAATTTAGAAAAGAAAAAAAAAAAATAAATAAAGTGGGGAGGACGCCCAGGTTTACCCGACGCCGGCTCTAGGGATGAAGGAAGAAGATAGGAAGAAGAGAGGGATGAAAGGAAGTGCCCCTATAAAATGACTACCAGTTGAGGTAAGAGCACCTGAGGACGCGAGTGGTGATACCATGGAGTACTCCTGCCAAGATGCCCAACTCGAGTAATTCCGTGGATCTTTTCCCGCACCACACTCCGCGCCATGACACGTTCCCGGCCATGACCTTGATGTTATTGGTTGCCACTCCTTTTAGCTCAGATTTCGCTTGCCGCAGATCATTCCTATCATATTTACTCATCTTAGCCCGCCAGTTTTGCTCCATGTCCATGCTGCCACTGACAACCTGGACATCCAAGATGATGGTAGACCCATCGGGCTTGATCGCAACGATATCTGGCTTCTTGCCTCAGTCACTCGCCATGTAATATAGTCTCTCCCTTTCGACATCCCAACTACTAGATGACAAAGCACCTGCTATCTGCTGGGCAACCACATCGTGACGTAAAATGCGGCCACCGTGAGTACGAGGACACTGCTGCACCACATGATACAGATTCTCATTTTTACCCCAACAGGCAAGGCAAAGGGTGTCTACTGTCCTGTTACTACTCCTCGAACACCTCACCGAGGTGGCTAATGTAGCCACCTGGATGGCGTGAAAATGGCAATAGTTGCGGGCCCCAATGCCCTCTGAAGCCCATTTCACCCACTGAATAGAAATGGGGGATTCAGAGCGCTGTCGGAGTTCTTTACCATCTACTGACTCATGCAGTGCAGCAGCAAACTCAGTTAATGAGCTGGGTTTTGGATCAGTTGGTGTCGCCCAATCGCACCACAATAACTGCTGCCGGACATAGTCCAGGTTAGCAGCAGTGCGAGCGACCTCCCAGCTCCAGCCCCAAAGGGCCAGCAGGCGCTAACCCATAGGTTAGCTTTGGCAGTGTGTACGTGCCAAGGAGGAGAAACTTCTGCTGTCGCTTCAATGGAGCCTTGGTGACACAAGCTAGAGGTCTACCATGGTCCACACGGCTTGTGGCAATGGTGGCAACATCCATGAAGTCAACTCCGAGGTGAGGCCAAATCTCCAACACGGATCGGGTGGGGATGGGTGACTGTCCTATGACAAAACACGCCTCATCCACCACGTTCACCTGATGCTGGCGACCCGACGGGGCCAAGGAGACTGAACCACACTTATCTTTGTTAATCAACAGACCACACCTAGCTAGCTGCTCAGCAAAGGCGTTGAGGGCAATTTGCAAGCCCTTGTGGGTTTCAGCGAGTAGGATGACATCATCAGCAATAGCCGATGCACATACTCGCACCCAAGGGGCGAGATCAAACCCTATTTCAACTGGCAGCTTACCAGGTTAAAGAGGAGTGGTGACAGAGGATCCCCCTGACGTACCCCGCACCCAATGACAACATCCCCTGACATCTCACCTTGTGCCTCGAGGACCGTCACGCCTTCAACGTACAGACAGGAAACATTCTCAATTAAACGAGCAGGTTCCCCCTCACCACGAAGACAATCGGTCAGGGCGAAATGGCTTACAGTGTCAAAGGCTTTAGCGACGTCCGGAGCAGCAAGATGGAGCTGCTGTTTCTTGATCCGAGACAGCAAAATGACAGTTTCGAGAACTGTTAGGTTCTCTGCTGTGCCATTCCCTGGTCGAATCGCTCTCTGGACGTCACTAATGACACCAGCCACTTAGAAGCGAGATACCATATTCTTTTGAAAGTGGTGGAAAACTAACGACGATATTGAACTCGAGGGGTAGCCTCCAGGCACACTCACTCCTTTCTTTATAATGAAGATGGTCCAAGCACTGGCTTTTGGGGGTCTTCCTGACAGAAGTAACAAGTTGAGGATGAGCAGCTTGATATTCTTTGGGGCTTTATTCCAGCGTCGGGCAGAAGTACCATCAGGTCCAGCAGATGTGGAGTTTTTGACACAGCACTTATGTGCCTCATCATGCAGCACCGGTGTGCGCATAATGCTTCGTAAGGAATCCTTGGTAAAAGCTGGGGGCACCACCGGCTCTCCAGGGATGTGGACGGATTCCTGGAGAGGGGGTAAAACATTTTCTTCCCCTGCCCTTTACTACCTTCGCAGCGACATTAGCCGGATGCTTCATCCACAACTTCTGGACCCACTGATATTCCCACCTTCCTGCTTGTTTCGCTGCTCTGCTACCTCCTCAAGGCACTAAAGTAGGAGGAACCCCTCCCTGATTCCCCGCCATGGTCGCTTCCTCAACCTGAGGGAAGATCCTCTGCACTAAGGCCGTGACCTCATCTTCCAAGCTATCAGGCCCCTCAACAGCCCGCCTCACCAGTTCCTGCAGGTAGGCGGTCTCATAACCTTCAATACAGCCTACCTGCTCCCCGACCTTCAATACTTCAGTCTTCAAGTCCTCCTCCTCAAGAAACCTCCCCTCAAAGACGGAGGGGGCACGCCATTGAGAAAAAAGAACGAAAAAACTAAATTAAAAAGTGGGGAGGATGCTCAGGTTTACCCGACGCCGGCTCTAGGGATAAGGGAAGTTGCAGGACGAGGAGGAAGAATGGGATGAAAGGAAGTGCAGCAGATGAGCTGGGTCTTGGAGCAGTTGGTGTTGCTCGATCGCACCACAACAACTGCTGCTGGACAATGTCGAGGTCAGCAGCAGTGGGGGCGACCTCCCAGCTCGAACCCCTATGGGCAAGCAGGCGCTGGGGCCGTAAAGATTGGATGCCTCAAATCCTCAGAAGCATACCTAGGCCACTCTTGCTATGAGGCTCGTTTGTTTGTTCTGCAATAACGGGGGAAACGAAATTTAGAAGGGTCGGGAGACCCGTTGACACGAGCCTCCCACCTAATCCCCATTGGGTCATTCTGCCACCCTCCAGTAAACTGGAGGGTGCCCGGGTTGCACGGGGACGTATGACCTTGAATTGGGTAGTAACCCAACGTGACACACGTACACACACACACACACATTTTTTTTTTTTTTTTTTTTTACGAAACTCCCCTCAAATGCGGAGGGGGCACACCATTAAACTGAAAAATAAACAAATAAAAAAATAAAATAAAAAAGTGGGGAGGACGCCCAGGTTTACCCGACGCCGGCTCTAGGGATAAGGGATGTTGCAGGACGAGGAGGAAGAATGGGATGAAAGGAAGTGCCCCTATAAAGTGACCACCAGTTCAAGTAAGAACCCCTCAGGACGCGGGTGGTGATACCATGGAGTACTCCTGCCGAAATGCCCAACTCGAGCAACTCCGTGGCACTTTTCCCGCACCACACCCCGCGCCATGACACGGTCGCGGCAATGACCTTGATGTTATTAGGTGCCACTCCTTTTAGCTCAGATATCGCTTGGCGCAGATCATTTCTATCATATTTACTTTTCTTAGCCCGCCAGGTCTGCTTCATGTCCAAGCTGCCACTGACAACCTGGACATCCAAAATGACCTTGACCTTGACTTGGGTAGTAACCCAACGTGACACACATATATATATATATATATATATATATATATATATATATATATATGAAAAAATGTTAAACTCTAGGATTCTTTTCAGAATGTCTCAAAACAGATCCCAATAAAGAACATTTTCGAAAATTTTGGTTTTATAATTTTTAGAGCCATTGCAATAGCTTTCTGTTCTACAAAAACTCCGTAATTAGAGAAGTACAGAGGGGCTATTTAAAAAAAGTCAAGTTCCTTTTGAATTTGTGTCCGTTGGATAGGCTTCCGACTCGTCCAAGTTGATTCTGACGTAATTTCCGTGAATGTACAGTTGGCAGATTTGAAACAAAGAGATGAACAGTTAGAACAAATGGGTCCGTTTTTCTCTTTCAAAGAAAAAATGTTCAATCTGATCTAATAATAAATTTTTTTCGTACTACTGAAAATGTTAAAATTCGTATCTTTTGGAACTGTTTACAGAACGAAAGCGGGCTGATGGAAAGCTCAAGTTCAAGCCTGAGGCCAAAGGAAGGGTCTTCGTCCATCAGTAACGTAAGTTTTGTTGCACTATTTGATATCGCATTCTATTTTTCCGGCGAATATACAGGGTTTCCATGACGTAGCGTGGAAAAAATCAGATTGAACTACATTGAAAATGGAGCGGAATACTGTCAACCGCACCGTTCTTGCTAAACCCTTTGCCAAGATATGATTTTTAATTTCTTTTCGAGAAAACCACGTTTTTATTAATAAAACCCAGATCTCTTCTCTTTCAATAAAATTTTGGAATCAGCGTTGAATGGACTGAAGAAACAAACGATTGCCATATTTATTCAACACTATTCAAGCTCATTTATCAAAAAACAAACTTGATTGTTCTAGAAATTCAGAATTTCAAAAATATTTAAAAATTAGCCACCCTGTATAAAATATTCTTGGGGACTGTCAACATTCGCAAAAACTGCTTGATTCAATAATTCTTTCCAGCGGTATAGGCTAATTCACGTTTGCTTTTCTGAAAAGAAGAAAAAAATATGTTTTAATGTTGAAAAACCTTTTACCCACTTACGACAAACAAGTATGCGAGTGTGTGACTGCTGAAGAGCGAAATAAAAAAAAGGTAAAACGGTATAAAAAAGGCTACATTTGGTGTTCACGAGATTCTGCTGCGACATGTTTAAATCAATCTCAATGAAACTCATGCCAGTGTTTTTACATAAAAGAACATTAGACACGTGTACAGGAATTTTCCCATTTAAGCTGCAGGAAGGCCAGAATGCAGCGCATGAAATATGTCATTCATTACAGAATGAAGCGCCTACAAGCAATTCTATAAAACCCATAACATGGTTTTTTCTACAAACTTAGGAATCGTTAGGCCTTCAAAAGAAATATGCACATATGTTTTGAATGTTCTGTTTGTTTGTGTTGTTATTTTGTGTACCCACTACTTACTTATAGTGAATTTATTTATATTTGTATAAGGGGCATTTTAAAATGGTTAATTACACCGTAAATTAAGGGTAGAATTAGACTACAACCTACGCTTTTATATTTCTTTGGTTTGGTTACCGAGGAATTTCAAGCGTGCTTCATTGATGGAGCCTCAACACTTCAATGACTGAAATAGTGTTGTAAGCGCTATTTCAAGTCGAATATTGTGTAATTCTGGAAATTATCACTAACCGCACTCACAACAAGAATATTTTTAGTGTATCCCGATTAATCCTTTTCATATTGGGGCGGTGGCAGCATCCCGAAAATGTTCGGTGGGGTTGAGTTCTGGTCACTAGGAAAACTTTCCGAAATCAATTTTGATTAATAACAGATTCGTACTCAGTTATATTGAATTACAACTCGGTATAATTTGGTAGTGGAAGACTTTTGGTACACCATTCAACGAATTTTCTCGAATTCAAGCTACTACAATGGCCAAAAACATTTTAAAATCAAAATTCAAAAAACTGTTCTTACTAAAATCCGTTTTAAGACATTCTGAAACGAATCGTAGAGTTTTACGCATTTTTATATTTCATTCCAGACGATAACTCTCCTTAGGATTGTGAATAGAGATGAAGATTCCATTCTTGCGCCAAATAATCAAGCTTTCCAAATGAAAGAATGATTCATTGGTCAGCACTTTTTAAGTGCATTAAATTGGTCAACTTTCAGAAAAAAAAAAAAGTGATAAAAATCACTATAAATTGCTAAAAACGTCCAGAAATCGGTACATTTATATCTTTCAACATAATTTCAGTCAA
This sequence comes from Adelphocoris suturalis, assembly GCA_030762985.1. Taxonomy (NCBI): domain Eukaryota; kingdom Metazoa; phylum Arthropoda; class Insecta; order Hemiptera; family Miridae; genus Adelphocoris; species Adelphocoris suturalis. Next base: position 21,404,946 of record CM061051.1, read on the forward strand.
AAAAAGTTTATAAGCAATAAAATAAGACGTTAAACATTTTTTGCGCAAATTTATTCTGAAAAATGTACTGGAATTTAATTAATTTTTAATGAAGAATAGATAAAACCTACAAATGAGTCCTAAAAAATCCAAAATAATTATTGTCACGTGGAGTGCTATTTACATCTAGTTTTTTCTCCATATAACTTATTGTTATCAATTTCTTTGCACTCAATGTGGTCAAATTTCATAACAGTGTAACATAATATGTTATATACAATAAAAATCGAAAATTCGCTCATACGATCATGCAGCATGACTGGAACTATTCAATAGTAAACCTTTATAATCGAAAAAAAATTGATACATAAAAAATAACTTCTTCTCAAGGTTGGCTTACGTTCCAAGATGCGCGGATTTCAAAAATTGATTTAAAAAAAATCTGTCCATCCACCGTACGTGGTCTATAGGTTTTCGCAAAACAAATGGACCAATCCTTGGGAAATGTGGCTCAAAAATCAAACATCGACCGGGGATGTGCCAGTAATCTCGGCATCACTTTCAATCAACCCCAAATTGTCGAATTGAGTGGGTGAAACTTAAATTAATATCAACATCTTGAAAACTTTGTTATAAAAAGGGAAATTTTTCGTTCTATTGAGATGGGATTCAGTTCTCTGAATTAAATGAGACCATCCGGAAAATTTTACGACCAACCTTTCACGCTAAAGTTTAATTTACCTAATTATTGCAGGTGCCTACAAACGCGCGGGGCGCCATGTTAAATAAACTAAGTGAACCGATACATTTCATTGAGGACCACTACGAAGCCTACCGGTCGTAAAGGTTCATTATAACTTTTGTTACCAATGTATGTACTTGTGAAGAATAGGTACACAGTTATTTTGTTTTATCTAATTAATTTTCAGATTGTAGTTGCCTAACTCTGTGCCGGTATACCTAGAGATATAAATACAATTGTACTTAGGCATCACCTCTTTTAATATACCTACAAAGGGACTAGTAAATTGGAGATGGTTTATTTGATTAATTTCTCCACGGTAGGCTTCTGTATCTATTCTGTCTTATTTAGATAAGTAGAGGGAAAATGTTCCTTCTGGCGCAGGGGCCAACACGGGGCAGGGTATACTAACCCGCAAAACACCTGATACTAACCCGCACAACGCATGAATTGAAATTTTCTGTACATTGTGCTTCCGTTTATCGTAAGATCAAAAAATAATGATTCATTGACGGGGAATTGAACAGGTGACCTCCTGGTCATCAGACCAGTGCTTTAACCAATTGAGCCATGACGCCTGATGATCATCTATGAAAATAAGTGTTTCATCCGATACACGAAGCTTTTGACCACCCATCCTAATGAAATGGGTAATAAACAGAAGCACAATGTGCAGAAAATTTCAATTCATGCGTTGTGCGGGTTAGTATCACGTGTTTTGCGTGTTATTATACCCTGCGCCGCGTTGGCCCTTGCGCCAGAAGGAACATTTTCCCTCTACTTTGATAAGTATTTTATACCTAATAGACTTCGTTTAATTATTACTGACAAGTTTTATGCGAAGAGGAGCTATCCATTACAGAAAGTTTAAGCTGTTAGTAATAATTTTTAGCGTTTTTAACTGGGTGTATACAGTCAGATACAAACCCAAAGTTGTTCACAATGGTCTAGAACTCAAGAACAATTTTCTCACCTCTCAGAAGTGAAAACAATATTTCCGATACTTATAGGTTGACTAAGAAGAAAAGTTAAACACATAACTATATATTTTTGGAAAACGACGAAAATTTCTTCTTGTGGTTATTCAACAAAACTGGCATTATTTCAAGTAGATCCGATACCGAAACTTTATATTAATTATTATGTAACTAATATATTTATTACCTGATGTTTATTATTATGTTAACACTCACAGCCTATCCACGTTCTCGTGCGGTGGAGCTGGCATACCACCCAGATCTCAATTTCCACACCCCACGCCCCTCCATGTCGCCACTCACCACATTCCAAGCCCTTTACGGTTACAAACCGAATATCCGAACGTTCCACGCCCGTTGAATATTGCATCAACTTGCGAATGTGAATATTATCCAAAACCTAAGCCTCGAAACAGTGTAGTATCCTCCTTTCCAGTCCACCGTTGAGAGCGTCTGCCTAAAACAACTATTTTCTGAACCCCATCCAGGTTTCTATCCTTAGTTCGGACCCCTTTCATCTTTCTATTGTTTCATTCGGTTGTTATCAGGGACGAAGAAGTTTGCCCGCTTCAAAATATTGTTTGTTCTATTTTAAGCTCACCTGCATATAAATTACGAATTTAGGCATTCCACTATGAAAGGTCTTTGATGTATCTTTATTACCCCAATACTAAATGATGGAGTCCTTTCGGACAATATTATGAACAGATGATTCATAATAGTCTAGTTTATTTAATCACAAAGAAATCCATTGATTCATGATAAATACATACGGAACTCGGGCTGAACGCTTGAAAACTTGCAATGTATGACGCTACCAAGATCGCGGCAATTACACTAGGGGAGTTGGCTGCGGAGTTAACTGTAGAACATGGCCGTGTAGAATTATGAAAACAACAACATTTCCAGGAATGCTACATGATAATATATGTTGAATGTCTCATTTTTTCGATTATATTTATGTTAAATTGTATTGAAACTTGTGCATTTTCCTTGATTTTTGCATTTTTTTAGTATTTTTCATCTTATTATCAAAATTGAGACATCCTACTGTATAAAAAAAAAAAACTGATCGAACTGACTCATCCATTCTTTTTGAATGTTTGAATGTAAGAAAACGAAAATTTTTCGGCTCGAGAATGGAATCTTCAAACCTCCCCCCCCCCCTCTCCCTCTCTCTCTCTCTCGCTCTCTCTCTACACACACACACACACACACACACACACACACACACACACACACACACACATATATATATACCTATATGTATATATATATATATATATATATATATATATATATATATATATATATATATACCTATATGTATATATATATATATATATATATATATACTTTTTTTTAAATATAATATACGTATTGACGTGCCACTATAATATAAAGCAAGAAAGCAAAATAAGACCACAGTTATGTATGTACATATGTAACTCTATCACCGATACAACCTCATTTACCATCTCAAGTATGAGTATTGGAGACCAAATGAAAGCCGAATGACACAATTCCTGACCTCTTATCGAATTCAGTCGGTTAGTTTAAGAGTTTCCTCACAAACAATCAATTTCAGGTTTCAACAAGTGCAATGCCTACACTGCAATCGATCGCAAGGAGTTTTCTAGGATAGTTTCGTACTTGAGACTTGATAATATACACCTCCACAATTTTTACGAAACCGGATCAATGAAAGATCGTAAGAAATCGATGTTCCTGGATGGTTTTTACGTGCACGCACGCTACTATTTATCCGATGGCGATGGAAATAGTGTGAGATTGTGTGGGGTGAGCCCGCACAAACAAAACAGGCTCTCGGGTTTAAACGAAATCAAAAACAGGTCTACCAAACTGCAGAAGTAGGTTATACCTGTTCGAATGTACCCTTAGGTCTAGCGAACTTTCGTAGAAAATGAAGCAATTGCAATGGATCGGAAAATTCTAAAATCAAAATTTTTGAAATATTTCTTCACTGAACTCCATTTAGACACATTCTGAGACGAATCCCAGACTTTAAATATTTTTCGTATATATGTGTGTGTGTGTGTGTGACATTCCAGACGATAACTCTCCTTGGGGTTCAGATAAAAATCCCGTTCTTGCGCCAATAAATCAAGCTTTTCGAGTGAAACGATGAGTTCGCAGGCCAGTACTTTCTGGCCACATTAAATTGGTCAAATTCAAAACAATGTTCTTAAACAATCACTAAAAATGATAAATTTATCATTTTTAGCCGACCTTTAGTCAAAACAAGGTTATAAACGATTAGGATAGGACACTAAAAAATTGTGGCACAAAATTATGCCAAAAAATGTACTTAAATTTCATTAATATTTGCTGAAAAATCTATAAAAACTGCAAAAAAAATCCAAAATTCCAAAATATTTCACCTTTTCAACTTTGTAGTAAATTCCACTTTTAATTTGTTAATTAGGGGAGAAAATTATGTTTTAGTATTGACAAACATTGTTTTTCAATGAAAATGAGCATTTATTGCAAAATGACCACCTATTAAAATACGAGTTTATGTTCGGTTAATACGTAGGTATTGTTCTACGCTTATTCGAATAGTAACACTTGCATATCTCTCCAACCCCGTTGCATCCCTAACCATCCCTAACCAAGTTTTACACTTCAACTCACAAATTTGAGTTCACTTGGTATGATACATTTTATGCGTAAGCTAATTTTCGAAGGAAAAATGAGCTATTTAAATGGCTTCGGAATTTTTGGTCGGGGACCCCTACAAATCCGTTTTATACATTGAAATGCATTATAAAAGCAACTGCGAAAAAACGTGTTTAGAGTAGTTTCAAGTACTTGTGATTTCTATATATTTTTATAATATCTTATAAGAGGTATATTTGAATTTCCATTGCGCATAATTAATAGACGGACATACGATGTGACTTTTCTTTTTGGATCAGTAACAAAAGGTACCTATGAGTTAATGAAATGCGTAGGATTCTAAAGACGCAGTTTCTCAAAAACCGGGATTTCTCATAAACCCTTTTCGGAAACTTCATTATCCACATATTCTAAAAGTAAATTGGGCTCAACTCCAAATGTGATTTCACGTTACGGCTACCAAGTTTTGCGCCGCACGTGGGAGTAGGACCGATTTTCCAGCAACACTTCTAGAACGTCTGACTTTCATATTGTTTTCTCAAGTAAAAATAAATTTAAAACGACGGTCGTTGCAAGAAAGAAGAATCCTGCGCTTTTTCGATCCACGCCTTCCTATATTTATGACTTAGTATTTGTAAGATTAATTACTGTTTTGATTGAGTATCGCATATTGTTTTTATTTTATTGGTTTGAACATTAACATGCTGTATGATAGAGGAACCCGTAAAACCGAATTCGGCTCCGAAACTGTTACAACAACAGTAACTACTACAATAATAAAATAATTGATTGAATAATTTAATGACTTCATATATAATAATGGTGGTTACAAAGACGTACTATATTTTCAGAGTGATTCCCTACTGAAAATAAACATATTGGTAAGTAATGAATGCACTAAATGGACGTCCCTATGGATGGATTGTGTATAAGTTTGGTGAGAGGTAAAATAAGAGGAAAAACGAAAATATCATGACTTCTCAAAATTACCCATCTCCTTCATTAACCCCCTCCACCAACAGTAAACTAAAATCATAATACTTCCTGCGTAAAATTTGAAACTGCTGACATATTTTCCAAAGCTGGACCAAATTAATAATTGAACAAAAAGGGATCACGAAAATCCGTCCAGTATAGTTGAAACATTATGATTTTTCTCTATTGCCCCCTCCATTCACCTCCTTCCATAATGAAATTTAAAACCCCTGATATACGACGAAAAACTGAATCGAATTCTTACGCAAAAAAAAAGTCACGAAAATCGGACGCGAATTAAGAAAACATCATGATTTATCAGTGTAACCCCCTCCATTCACCCCCACTCATGATGAAATTTTAAAATCCTGACATACATTCCAAAACTATATTGAATTCGTAATGGAACGGAATGAAAATCACAAAGTTCCAGTCATGCAGCATGACTGCATTCGTCGTATGAGCGAATGTTTGTAAATTATCGTATTGTATAATGTTGAATCGTTCTGAAATTTGAGCTTTTTGAGTGCAAGAAAACTGTTAACTATTATTTTTATGGCAAAAAACGTATCTTAAATAATAACTGACTATTCAAAACCAGGCTTTGGATTTTCAGCTTTTTTGCAGTTTTTATCGATTTTTCAGCAAATTTAAATTAAATTTAAGTACATTTTCAGCACTATATTGAACATAAATTTTGCGAATTTTCGTAGACAATGAAGCTATTGCAATGGCTCTAAAATTTTTAAATCAAACTTTTCGAAAATGTTCTCCACTGAAATCCGTTTCGAAACATTCTGAAACGATTCCTAGAGTTTAACGCTTTTTTCATATGTACATAAGTGTGTCCGACAAAACGATTACTCTCCTTAGGGTTGCTGAACAAATCACTAAAAATAGCAAAAACCCGCTAGAAATCGTTGAATTTCTTTTTTTTTAGCAAATATTGCTCAAATAAAGTTTTTTAACTATTAAATAGAACATTAAATAATTTATGTACAAAATGTTGCTGAAAAATTTAATTAAATTTCATTAAAATGTGCTAAAAAATCTATAAAAACTGCAAAAAAAGTTAAAGATCCAAAATCTTGTTTTGAATAGCATATCACTATTCAGAACGAGTTTTTTGTAATAAAACTTGTAATTATGATAATAGTTGGGTTTATCAAGTTTAAAATTGATAGTTTACAATTTCTTTTCACTCAAAGTCTTCAATTTTCTAGATAATGTAACATAATATAATACTGTAATCTATGAAAATTCGCTTTTACGGTCATACTAGAAAAAACTATAAAAGAAGAATTTTTTTGCTAACCATGTCCATCTTTATTCCTCGTCCGGTTGTATTATGAAAATTAATTTAAATTTGGTTTTTTCTTAGTTTCTCTTCAGGTATCTCAGTTTGTACACTAAACCATTAACTTAATCTAGCATGAATAATTGCGGATAGAAATGTCGTTACCAGCCTGGGAATCGAACCCAGGATCTCCTGCATAAGACCACTCAGCCAAAGGGTCGCCATCACCAGCAGTATTGCATTCCCACCAAATTGAACAGCGTTTAGTTCCACGGATGTTTATATAGGAAATTTATAAAATATAAGAGTAAATGGGCAATGCCTCACGTTCCCATTCCACGTTGAATTTAGTATATATGGATTTCTCTTGATTAGCAGGCATAATTCTCCTTCTTGAAGAACGATAGGTGATATAGAGATAATAGGGCATTTTTCAAACCGTTCTACTGTCTTTGAATTTCTTCCACAAACTCCATACTGCGCAACTTACTCATTACAAGCTGATTCAATCTGATCATTATTTTCTGGGTAGGTTGACTTTTCTTTTTAGCTGATTGACTTGTAGAACGTATAGCCAACACTTACTGTACCTGCAATGTAGGTATATTATTATGTACATCCTATCTATTTATCCAGCTCACTGATGCTTACTATCCTATTATGCCCGTTCATTAGATTTTAAAAACCATTATCTTCCTTGTTGCAATAGATTCCTAGCGAACGCTATAGGAACTGGAATTGTTCTTCATTGGCACGGTTTCAAGCGCTATCCAGATCGGAGGTGTCCCATGGTTGTAGTTTAATTTAGGGGTTGGCAGAAGACAATAACGTTGCCACTGGGAATTATGAGACGGATCTAACTCTTGTACAAGACTAGTTTCTTACGAGACAATTAAAACCTAGAACGGTGTTCCTATTTATAGAAAGTCTTTCAACGAAGGATGTTCAACTTGACACATGAGTGCGCAAAACAATCACGCAGATTTTTCTCTCCGATGGGGTGAATAATATGCACCAACATGGGCAAGTCCTTTTGAATGAATTTTAATTATATTCTTCAGAAGATCGAAACCCACCAATATTGATCTACAACAATCCGTGTACTGATATATTTCTTGAGTATTTCGATAACTATTTCAGTTTGTCAGAATAAGGATTGATGCAATATAAGTAGACTGACCGGTATTTCGGCATGTAATTATAGTCTGTCGCCTTCGCCATCCTAAATTCTTGATGACAAAGCGCCTGCTATTGCTTAGCAACCGCATTATGACGGTAAATGCGGCCACTGTGATGGTACAGGTTCTCGTTCTTACACCGCCAGTCACGGCAAGAGGTGTCCAAAACACGCACACACACACACACACACACACACACACACACACACACACACACACACACACACACACACACACACACACACACACACACACACACACACACACACACACACACACACACACACACACACAACACACACTCACACACACCCGCACACATCATACAGCGATCCCGGTGTATAGCAAACAGGAAAACACTGTTCTTATACATCAAAAGTCTCCGAGAACTCGATTTTTTAATATTTCAGCCATCTCCATTCTTTAGGGTTGATGAAAAGGGATGTGATATCTCATCCCCAACAAGACCCCATATGTAGTAATATTTTATCCAAGTTTCAGAATCATTTGTCAGGTAGAAAAGTCTTTTGTAGTTTTCGAAGAAAGCTCCAGACAGCGGATGGATGTACTTTTTTAATTGTTTAATTTTCATTAATTTTTGTTCATTATCCCATGAACCATTGTAAAATTAAATGAATGGGTAGATGCATGTTTAAACACTTGCACCTGTACCAAGGGTTGTATAACATTTCAGCTCATAATGGTCAACAGCGATCAACTTGGGGACTAAATATTCTATCTAAATAATAGTTTGCCATATACCTACACCAATATTAGAATTTTAAACTATTTTCTGCATTTTCGCACTGCCTAATTCTCATAAATATTTAGCCTTTATTTATATATTTTTTCTTTAAAAGCACTACTTTGAGCCAATATTCCCGAATGTTCAAGTTTATAGTTGTCTTTTCCCGTCAAGTAATATTCGCCTATAAATAAGAAATTTCACAATTTGTTGGGGGTTTAGCATTTTTTAATGGTATTCCTAATAAAAAAAAAAAAAATAATAATAACAGTTTATCGTGCTGAATGAGTGGTGTTCTGCGAAGTCACCCTATTCTCAGACATTCTGAATTCTCGGTGAACTAACGGGTTTCATTAACTCCGTTTCAAAGGTAAAACCGAGCTAAAGTCCCTGAGCGGTTCTGTTGTAGTTGATGTGGGAATAAATTGAATCTTAACCATAGATTACGTCTTACCAGATGAACTGAATCGACGCAATTACCCAACCGTCTCAATATTTGACAGTTTCACTTCAAGATCACTCCCACTCTTCTTTATCTATACTTTAAAGTCGGTTGTTTCGGATTTCCACAGACTTAACAGAGTAATTTATGAACTTGTTGACAGACTAGTAGCTGGTTAGATATAAAAAGTAGTGTGTTATTCGGTCTCTGTTAATTTCATTGTCATCCTTACTGCTATCACAATTGTTAGGGGGAAAAGTTATACCAGTTTTTAATCCGTTTAGCTCTTACCCGAGCCGTCTGTTTCATGTCTCCTGCTGTGGTTGACATTCGTCACAGTCTTTTGCCCTGTAGTTTTCCCTTTCTACGCTACTCCGATCCTTGTGTGAAAAGTAATCAGCCGACGATTTTCACGAGAAGTGTAATTAATGTTCAACCTTTTCTCGGAAAGCATTTATTGTTAGACTAGGTATGGTTAGATGATTTTGGTGTCGTTTAAAAATTCAGTGAAGTAGAGCAAATTGAAAAACATTAAAGCCCAATAAAAAATAACGATACAACTCAATTGACGACATGGGAAATCGACTTAGTTGGAACGTCAGCCTTTCCGCTTTAATGTTTAATCTCATAAACGGAGCAGAACGAAAATTGCTGTTTAATAATTTGCTGCGTTTTCTATGCGAGGAAGTTATACTGCAGACGTTTTTTTCTGTTGGAAATGACTATCAAACGCGGCACTTTATATGGAACAATGAAAAGTTTATATTTAAGAACATTTCAGTACTAACAGCACTGTCGGGTGTTGATTGTTTGTACGTATTTGTTTTCCCCGTCTATTATTCTAAAGGTAGGCCATAATTTTAAATGCGTAGAATGGCTATCCTTATCCCCGTCTTTCAAACGGGAGACCTTCCGAAATCAAGAGGTTTGAAGGCAAAAATATCAGACCCACAGAAGTTCCGACCGAATAGGAATGGCGGCAGCTCGAAAACCAACATTATCGTCTACATTTTGATTCACCACAATCGGACAACACAATTCCATGCCTCGAAACTCGAATGGGATCAAACTGGAACTCCAACAAACATTTTAAGACTAACCCGAGCAAAAACCATCGAAATTTACTGGGTCCAAGGCGGGAAAAAACAGCAGGGAATGCATTTTTTCGTCATTTCCCCCACATTCTCGCTGATTTCTCGGGAAAGACAGCATCTTTCGGCAATTTTGACGGCACCATCGTATTCTACGGGTTCAGAAACGTAAGTTTGTCGCTGATCTAAGGAGTGGTCTCGATCAAATTTTAATGTGGCAGCTCATACAAGATCGGGTGCTCGGAAAAAACGTGCTTTAAAAGGGATCCCATCCTCCTCCCACCCTTCTCCCGCCCTCTAGCCCATGATTCGGGTGGGAGTAGAAAATTTTAAAATCGCTTTTGCCCCCTTTCGGAAAAATCCAAGAACATCCCCCCACTCGTAAATACCTCCCACTCAGCCGTTTGACCGTGCGTAGCATAGACAAACAAACAGAGTTTCATTCTTATAAAATAATATAAATATAAATATGTACCTATAGTTGTTTCTTGTGTGGATCCATTGTGATGGAAAGTTTTGAGTGAGTTGTGGAGAAGTTGGGTGTGGTTGTTACAGTGTGTTGTAGTATTTCCACTTGAGGAAAGTTGTTATCATAGCGCAGGCCCCTGGATTAGGCGTTGTAATCGAGTAATACGGAAGATTGGTATCCTGTATGATGGAAGAAGTAAGTAAAACTCTCACAGCGGTGCTCAGGATGCGCATCAGAGGATTGCTATCTGTTCACTTGAACAACTCAAAACTTCACTGCAAACTTTCACGTCTCAAGACCCCTCCCTCCATTAGTTTTCCGGGCTTGTAGAAACAAACAAGACTTCAACTACCTACTTCGATTAGATCGAAGGAACGTCAGGTTAATTTAGACTGGTTCAGGCAGCTTTGAGAATTTAAAAACAATATCGATGCACGCTGGGTTTTTCATGAATTCTGCGTATTTTTTAATCGTGAGTGCTCACATGGAATTAGCACTTGATGAGCACTTTGATACATTTCATTCGATTTCATCAACTGAAGTATATCAGCTAGAGCTTTCCCCTAGAAGAGGGGTTTCCCGAGCACTTTTCACTCGAATCGCCAACTTTTAGTGAAATGGAGAAAACAAATTATTTGGAACATCATATTTTTTATATGATTAAGTACGATTGGTTTTTATTCGCAGAGATCCAAAAGCTGAACATAAATGAGAACGGATAATAACCCACTCCAAGCTTCCGTTGTCAGTATGTAGTTGGGAATTGATTCAGTGGTAGGGTTTTATGATGAGATATATAGAAAGATAGCTGCAGCCGGTTAGTAGGAGTCAATAGCTGAGTAGAAAATAAAAACAAAAGCGACAAAATTTCTACGTGCCGGGAAGGAAACGTTCCTAAAATAACGTGATGGAGTCTTGATTCTTGAGGTTAACGAGTCGGCCGTAGTTTCGTAGAAAATCTGCATGGAACTCTCATTTGCAGGTGGGTTGACACAGAAGTACAACAGAGGTTGAGTGTCCTATCCCTCTTCTGCTGGCTTGAATGAGAGCAGAGTAAGTTTTAGTTAAGCTTGCGACGGACGAGTGAGCTCATTAGAAACTGAATTAGATAGCCCTTCTGCGCAGATTATTGAAAGAAATATATGGTAAATCTGCATGATATCCTTAAAGATGCCAGTGATGGTCTATAATGGCATATTGCACTTATTGAAACGAATGTATAGATGTTGACGCATGGATGATTCTGTTACCGTAACTGCCTGGAGACAATTTTCCAAGGAGTTTTTCATGCTCGCGGTACGTTGCAGTACAAGGCTAGATATCACTTGTTCGAGTGGTACAGCGGAAATGGGATGCATTACTCTGTTACTATATCCACATACTGAGTTTAAGGAGAGATCTCCGTATGTCGCATACCCTAGAGCTTTTATTCATTACATCTTTGTTGAGCTATTGTAGTTTCGTATTCTGAGCCTCGAAGGTACAAAGTGAAGGTTGTCGAGAGCAGAAGTATACGTTCTGCAAGAAACCAGCTTGTCAGTGTTTGCTTCATTCGATGAAGTGAAAGCGATACAAACATCGTGATTCTGTAGTAGGATGTGTTCGATGATCATGTTAGGCCCGATTCACTCTCAAGAGGTGACAAGCGGACACGTGGTACAGACGATTTGAGAGGTTCGCCACTTAGACGCCTCTTCCATCGTTTCGTATTCTGAGCCTCGAAGGTACAAAGTGAAGGTTGTCGAGAGCAGAAGTATACGTTCTGCAAGAAACCAGCTTGTCAGTGTTTGCTTCATTCGATGAAGTGAAAGCGATACAAACATCGTGATTCTGTAGTAGGATGTGTTCGATGATCATGTTAGGCCCGATTCACTCTCAAGAGGTGACAAGCGGACACGTGGTACAGACGATTTGAGAGGTTCGCCACTTAGACGCCTCTTCCATGTCCAATCTCCACATAATCTCACCTTTTGCGCGCCTCTTTTACACCTCTCGAGTCAGTTTGGAGGAGCGCACCTCTTGGGCACCTCCCAGAATAGTCACGTGGAGCGATCTATATTTCAATGAAAACATTGTGAATTCTATTGTATCCCATAAAAACATACATGTGATACATGTTTTGCTCTATCATGACTTGAAATATCTCATTCATACTTTTTTCTGGCCACATAGGGTGGCAAAACTTTTTTTTTTCTTAGTATTATTGTTTGTTAACAACACAAGACCGAGGACATCCACATCACTCTTGTAGTCAGTGAACATTTTAGGCCTATGCACTTCAACAATAGCCTATATTTGTCGTTCCATGATCGATGTCTGCATTCATTACTACCTACATTAAACTTAGGGCCAGAAGAACTCAACAGAACTTGTGCTGCTGATGAGTTGTGTTCTCTGCTACTCAAGCATGAGTAACTGGCTCAACCAGGCGGACGCGAGTGAAGGATCGAATGCTGTAAGCTTAGTGTTCCTTGAAGTGGGAAATAATCAGGACCAGTAACCGGCCGATGGATCATAGTTTGGACTAAGTATCTCACTCAACTAACCAGTTTTGTCTAGCTTTCCAATATCGATTTCTTAAGGTCCGAATAATCTGGGTACTTTCAAGTTCTCGTCCGCAGTTCAACTTTTCCGATTTTTTCTCCCCCAACCACTCCAGAGGCGAGAGCAAACACTAAACAAGCAAGAGGCAAAACTAGGAGAAAGTTCCAGTCATGCAGCATGATCATATTGGCGAATTTTCGTAAACTACCTATCGAATTGTGTAATGTTAAATTTAATTGTTTTGAATTTGAGCATTTTGAGCGCAAAGAATTGGTTAACTATGAATTGTAGATCATAAAAGAAAAGAAAAAAATATATGTATATAACATGATAACAATTTTGGAAGTCTGACTGGCGATAGAAGACTATAGACGGGTCCGCAGCTAGATGCCAACTAATCGATTGTTCCTAACGGTTTTCAGAATGATTGTTCCATTTAGCGAATTTTTGTAGAAAATGAAGCTATCGTAATGGCTCAGAAAATTTTAAAATCAAATTTTTTGAAATTTTTTTCCATTGAATTCCGTTTTGAGGCATTCTGTAACGAATCCTAGAGTTCAACTTTCCTTAGGATTGAGATTCCGTTTTTGCGCCAAAAAATCAAGCTTTCTTAACGAAAGGATAGGTTCATTAGGATGGGTTAATATTGGTAAAATTTCATAAAATGCCTTAAAATAGGCAAAAATCGTTAAATTTATTTTTTTGGTAGAATATTGCTCGAATAAATTTTACTAACTATAAAACAGAACATTCAAAAATTTGTGTACAAAATTATGCTGAAAAATGTACTCAAATTCACTAATAGTTGCTAAAAAAATCGATAAAAATTGCAAGAAAAGCTAAAACTTTAAAACCTCCATTTGAATAGGAGATTATTATTTAGAATACTTTTTTTGCCATAAAATTAATAGTTAACAATTTCCTTGCACTCAAAAAGCTCAAATTTCAAATAAATTTGACATTATGCAGTACGATAATTTATGAAAGTTCGCTCTTACGATCATACTGCATGACTGGAACTCCATCATAGTATTGTGTATAAATCGTTTGTATACCTCATGTTAGTGGTTAGAGTTACGACCGACAGAGTCTTACCTTTTTAATTCGAAGTACCTAATTGTGAAGAGAAGTGAATCGCATTGCTTTGTGTTAAGGAAAGATTGCCTAGGTGATTAAAATATGTTTTTAATACCTAGAATCAATCATGGACAACCAGAAAAGGTCGCCAAATTGCTACCTACTCTAATTTATTTGATGTACCCGACTTTAAGTTTTGTCGTTAATCTATTCAGTTACAAATGATTGGATAGGAATCATCATCAATATTTTAAATGAATTCGTTGAAAGAGGTGATATACCTAAGAATGATATCATCAATAGTGAAGTTCTCGAATTTTCAAGAGGAAGTAACGAAGGGAGAAAAATCGCAAACTGAAGTTGATAGGAATTTCGGTCCATTACATTGGACTGCCAGTATTTCAACAGTCAACGTAAAACTTGTTTCTCTTGTGGCCGGAAAGGATTCACAGCGGGCACCGAGAATTGTTATTTATGACGAATTGTTAATTACTATTTCCCACTCCCCAGCGCTTCTCTCGGAGTTTTCGATTGAATTATACGAGACCAGGTTGGCGCCCAAGGTTCCCCAGAATTGCGGCCGAAACGGGATTCATATTTATAGCCTCAAACAATTTTCACGAAAGCGAAGTTACAGAAAAAGTGATTGAAGGTGGAATGAAGTGGTTGGAGAATGGTGGGGCGGGGGGCCCAGGTGCCGGTGAATATTTGAGTGACTTTAGGGAAAAGGGGATTCGGATTTGGAGATTGAGGGAAGTTTCGAAGAACAACAACTTCGCTAATTCTCATTTTTCCATCTTGGATCGGAAGAAGGACGTCGCCTCGTTTACCTTGTACAATTCACTGGTATTTCTAAAAAGAAATCGTTCTCATACTTTCTCAATACAACGTAATCAGATCTAGATATCGTATTTAGAGTCTTTAAAACTTTTCTAAATTGTTCCCCAAGTAGGTACTTTCTTCTATCAAGTTGGTAACCGATCCAACTTTTGACATGTTTCATATCTTTAGGTTGGCCAGTGATTTGAATTTTCGCAGGACCACAGTACGAGCAAACAGTTGAACCACTTATCCAGGTTGAACCACTTAACCAGGTCGAACCACTTAACCAGGTCGAACCACTTATCCAGGTAAAACAATTTATCCAGATAGAACCACTTAACCAGGTCGAACCACTTACCCAGGTCGAACCACTTTCCCAGGTTGAACCACTCATCCAGGTTTTAAAGGACCGCGAGACGAGCAAACATAGTCATGATAGGTACATTTGGGCACTTATTGTAGGCATGAAACATGATCCGTTTTGCTATCCAAATCACATTTCTTGATATTCCCATAATAATATTGCTAAAATATTCTATCCTTGAATTCTTGAAGAAACTGGTACAAGTTATTTATGCCTGAAAATACTGTTTTCTCAAACATTGCAAACCTAGTAAAAACTATCTGGAACTAAAATGAAGGTTTATACAGGGTTAATCACATGAGAGTGTAAATACCTACTTCGGATTCAGTTTTCTCGTGTAATTTCCAACAAACATTCCCTCGATGCAATTTCCGTTTGAACCATTAGTTTTCGAGTTATTTCCATTTTAGGATTTTTTTCTTGGTTGTTTGGTTATAACTCCAGGATTGGCAATAACTCCATCAAATAACAAGGTAAAAAGTTAAGAACACCGATGGGAAGAGCGTTCAACTTACTAAAAGAAAAACGCTCTCAAATAAATTTTTGAGAACATTCGGCAGGCGAACAATCGAGATAGAAACAAAACTCAAGTTTTCATTTGGGAAGCATGATTTGTTGGCGCAATAAAGACATTTCTATCTATCAATCCTAAGGAAGTTTTCGCCAGGAGTGATACACACACACACACACACTTTTTATTTTTATTTTTAGAAAACTTCCCTCAAAGGTGGAGGGGGCACACCATTAACTGGAGAAAATAAATAAATAAAAAAGTGGGGAGGACGCCCAGGTTTATCCGACGCCGGCTCTATGGATGAGCGAAGTTGCAGAGAGACGAGGAGGAAGAGTGGGATGAAAGGAAGTGGAACACACACACACACACCCATATATGTATATACATACATTTGAAAAAGTGTTGAACTCTTGAATTTGTTTCTGAATACTTCAAAACGGATTTCTCAGAAGAAAATTTTTTGGAGCTATTGTAATGGCTTAATTTTGTACAAAATTGGTTTGAATAAGTTAGTCTATTGGTTTAGGTTATCACACATTTTCCAATTCCGGATCCTGAAATTCTAACTTACAGCTTGGTATCCCAGATAATAGACATTATCTCTCGTGACGTCGTGACATCAACGCTCGCTCAACTAATCAACCCCCTCCTTCTTCTTCTTCCGCTCCCATCTTGTGGGACACGACTAATAATCTTCTAATTAGACAAGCAATCACTTATGTACACGTTGCCACCACCTGAGTACATGCATGACGTCACCCTATCTGCTAATCCTTTTGCAAAGCCACAAAGTCACTAATAGAATAGATCTCACGTGGTTTCTGTCGACTTGCAAGTGGCTTGAAATCGGCTAGAAGTTTACTGCGAACAACTAATCGTGCGTACTATTGATAAATCCATAATGGCCACTGCGAACGCTCAAGTGGCTCGATAGCGGATTTCAGTTTTGGGCAGTCAGAACTAATAGTTTCGAACACACTTAACTCATCCCCACTCACTTCCTGTTCAATTACATTGCTCCATTTCGGGAAGCTCTAACCTAAATCATAGAATATGGAGTATTTCGAAAATAGTGGGGGAATAACCCATCTCAGTTCTGGTGAGGGGTTTCAGTGGTCCGTGGCAAATACTCAAAAAATAGACCACAAGATTCTGGATAAGATGTAGAACAAAATTCAGGGGGCTTATGGGCTCCCTGACCAAACAAATTGAATTTTATAATAGATACCGCATGCCCTTCTTTTTGGATACAATTTAATTAAATGGAAAAGGTACTTCCATTTCTGATCAATATACAGTAAGAAGCTCAGAAATCTCTTGAAAATAGTTAGAACTCCGTAGGTTTTTGGGTATTGGTTTTACGAAAAACTCTATAAATTATGATGCAGTTTTTAGGGACTGTGCGGAATAGCGTCTAGAGTCCTCTACATCTTTCATTACCGTCAGATAAATAGTAGTATGTGCGCATGCTCAAACATTAATTTATTAAATGTTGATTTTATATAATCTATTTGTCCGATTTCGTTCAAACTCGGGGAGTAGATAGGTACATGTATTGTAGAAAAGTTTCCTATATATTATATTGCGATCAATTGCGAATGCGCAAAACTGAAATTGATCGACAGCGACAAAAAGTCGAGACTAATGGACCAATTTTCATGATATTTTCAAGGATTGCGGTTTAGATCTTATTACGTTTCACTATAAATTATTTTGCTGTTGGAGTAATATTAATCTGTGTGCGCATGCGCAAACGTTAATTTCTTATGACGTTGACTCATCAATCGTTTCGACTCGTCCTTTGCTCTTCAACTAATTCAATACGTCCGTGTTAAAATGTGTGAGGAAGCTCGGTATATCGCCCACCGAACTTGTCAGACCTTTTTATTGGGTTTTGCTGATATTATCCTTTTGTAGCGTACGATTCAAAATGACTTGCCTAGATGTCACTTTTGTAAGGCAAAATTACCTCTTATAAAATTCTACAAATAAAATATTTCCTTTCAAGTTTTAGAACGTCCTAAACAATTTTCTTACATGTAGATAATTGATTACAAATTAATTATCTGGTTGAGTACTGAAGTCTTATTACAAACTTACCAACTATGTTAAGTAATATTTATGTCGAGATGAATACATCGATGTCATTGAACCCTATTCAAAACCGCTTAACCACCATTCTGCTCCACCACGGTAACTCGGTAGCAATTTCCATTTTACGAGTAATAAATATGACTGTGTCCTATATTTTGAAGAATTGTCAATGTCGTCACCCACTTAAGGATTGCCTCTCAGTAAAGAATCGTGAATTTATGTTTTATATCCGGAGCCGAAATGGATAGTTCACCTTTCAAATATTAGCATTACAAGTAGTCGAGCTTATAGAAACATCGTAGAGAGAGTACAACCGGTTGCAGCGTACAACATTTAGGGCACTATAAATAAAAATGGTATATGCAAAAATATGAATATGATGGGCGGAGGATTTTCGCGTTTCGCTTGCGAGCCAACTTGAGTCCCCTGCCGGAGATGGACCTATGCCAGTACAATGCTCGACTCAAGAGGAAGAACAGGAACAAAACCCCCCAACGCTCAATGAAGCAAAATATTCTATCAACTACCTCATGAACATCAAGGCTCCAGGAGAAGATACTCTTGTTGCAGAGTTCTTCAAACACGGGGGAATCGCCTTCACAATGTCCTTTGTTTCATGGTTGTGTTGGTATGAGAATCTAAACAGATGCCTTCTTCGAGCGATATATGCCCAATAAAAAAAGAAAAAAAAGAAACAAACTCATGTGCGAAAATTACGGTGGGATATCACTCCCAGCAGTTGGCTGCAAAATCTTCTCAAACATATTGGTAACCAACACCAACGTGGCTTTAGGCAGGGACGTGGAACATCTGACCAGATCTTTGCAGTGAGACAACGATATAGAAGTGTTGGAACACAACAGTGGTCTTCGTGTGCTGTTCATTGGTTTCCAGCAGGTGTTCGAACTTGTTAGCCGGAATGGACTGATGATGTTACTGGAGCTCAGAAAACTCATTTTTATGACTCTAGCAGGAAATAGTGCAGGGGCGTTGATCACTGGTGAGATGCCCAAAGATGTCCCAGTACACTCAAAAGTACGGCATGGTTACGCGCTCTCCATCAACCTCTTAGATTTGGCCCTGCACTATGTGGTTCAGGAGATGAACGTGTCTGGGAATTTAGTGAATATGTAAAAACAGATAAACGCCCATCTCGATGGCATCATCTTGATTGCGAAAAACATATGTGCGATAGATGAGAAATTTCAAGAGATCAACAGATTGATGATTAATGTTGACTGATGATTTATATTGACAAGACGAAATATGTATATGTACAAGCGTCGGTATGGAAAGCCATACTTGTACCAACGTTATTACCTGCAATGTGTCCAGGGCTGTCCACTATGATATATATATATATATATATATATATATATATATATATATATATATGTGTGTGTGTGTGTGTGTGTGTGTGTGTGTGTGTGTGTGTGTGTGTGTGTGTGTTGGTGATTTAATTGTTGATAGTGATTAGGTTGGACAGACACTTAACCTCCCGTACCTTTTAAGTGAATCGTAAACGATATTTACTGTAGGTATTTGGGCATCGGATTCTCCTACCACCATGAATTAGTTTCTCCGTATCTTAACCCACTATTGCTAACAATACCCGGTTCTTGCGTAGAGCAGTCTTTAGCTATCTTCACAGCAGCATGCCCCATTCAACCACCTTTTGTGAATTGTGTAATCAAAAAGTTCTGGGATTTTGCTAGTAGGGGGCCCTAGGAGTCTCATCACCACTGGATCAATAGCAGCATTTGCGCATGGGCAAACGTAAAAACACGAACAGTTGATACTTCTACTGTAAAGAATCCAATTTTTATAAAAACTCCAAAGGTCGTGTGGGTCGGGAGACTCCAAAGAGCAACAACATATCAAAAAAGGGGGACAATAAATAAACAGTGACACTGGAAGCAGGTAAAGAGATGAGAAAGACTTTGATAATGCCCTACGTATCACTTCACTTCCTTCCAGTTCTCACATTTTGCACGGAGGGACTTGATCCAACCTTATTTAAATAAAGGATAGATTAAACAACGAGTGAGATAGATTACGTTGGTTGGAGGTAGGTAGCGATGGTGGGCTGGGGGGGGGGGATTCTTGGGTAGGTAGGGCGAGTTGTCATGCAGGGGCGGGCCGTAGCGGGAGGGGAATACGACCCATCCCTATTATTTTATGTAAATGCGGGTCTCACTTTCTCTCATTCCCGAGATTGAAAAATTCACCCATCGTCTGGGAGTTTTTCTGCGTTCTTTCATTGTAGATCTGACATGAAAAACTGCTAGTGATGTATCGCGTAGGGTAGGACTTATCATCACAGTACTTCAATGAACACAATCATTTGCTTCCATCATATTTTATAACTATAACTAAAACGATGAAATGATCGTAGCAGTAATTGACCTCAAAGAAGAAAATGGAAGTTCATGAAAAACGTTGCCTAAAAGTTACAACGTTGAATCGATTTCAACGGTTAGGTCATCATCAGCAACTGAAAAATAATAAGATAGAAAGGACATAGCTTATATAGTTATTTCACTTTGTTTACACTTGATTAGTTGTATCTCTCAGACCCTTCTTTTCTCTCGACCAATGCGGTTCAAGCTCCCTTTCACTTGTGGCATTAAATGAGCTACGTCATCTCTATCTTATGTTCAGTTATTGTTTATTACTGATGATGATCTAACCTTTGAAATCGATTTAACATCGCAAAATCATTGACTTCAATTTTCTTCATCTAAATGGGTTTTCACAAATATGTCGTGGGTGATTTAGCTCGTAAATGATACAAACACAGATATGCACATCAAACTGCCCGAGTTGTTGAGGCGTATTGTGTTTCGGTAGACTTGATGCAAATAAACTCATGACTGATTCATCGTCATCATACAATTCACTTTTCAATGAGTGTTCCCGGGCGTTATAAAATATAATAAATTAACCCGTTTCAGGTAAAAATTGGCATTCGTACACGATCTGAGTTGAGATCAGCAAACGTAAATGGGAATATCGCACTACAGATTTTTTCTAAATTCATCAGTAGACTCATTCATTGCACTATAGATTCAAAAAAGTAAGAGTCAATTGGGTTTTTAAGACAGTGTTCCCAAAAATGCATTTTGTTCAATTTCCTCACTGTTGGGAAATCTGCAATGATGCTGGTAGAAACCCAAAAATCTGAATTTCTGAGAGTCAGGGGACATTTCGATGGTTTTTTATTTTACCTTGTCGAGCTTTCAGAGCTTTTGTTCCAGCTTATACTTAAACTTACATGAAAATAGTACTTTAGCGTACTATTTACGTTGGGATTGATCCTCGAAGTTGGGATTAACCACAAAACGAGTAAATACAATAAATAATAAGATAATCACAATAAACAGTTGAAATACTTGTGATAACTCTACACTCCATGAGACCTTGCAGGCTTCAAATATTGAACATTCCTAGATTGGAGTACGCTCCTCACGTAGGTATAAAAATAAATTTGTGATGACATGACTTAGTTCGGTTAACGAACGAAAGGGTTACTACGCTCTGAACCATTGTACATCCAATTATTTCTCAATTTTATCGTTTCTTGTAGCAGTATAACGATTTTTTAGTGATTTTGATTTCCCACAAAACATTTTAGTACCTACTGTTTACGTTGAGATCCATCCTCGAAGTTCGGATTGACTGAAAATTGAGTAGATATAATAAATAATGAGAAAATCAGAATGGAAAGTTGAATAAATAATCTAGCACTCTATGAGACCTGATAGGCTTGAGCTATCGAGCCTTTCTGGATTAGAGCACCAACACAAGTAACAATAAATACACGTGTGATGACATGTCTAATTGCGAACGTGTGTTATAACGCTCTGAATATATCCTACTTATTCTCAATATGATCGTTTCCTGAGGAAATACAGCTTCTTTTGTTTCTTTTTTCAATGATTTTGTTATCCCGGTTTTCTCCAGCAATATTTGTAGTTTTCCCACTGTGTGTCAGCAGTAAATTACTGTGAATGAACTGAACACCTATAATATAAGTTGAATTACGTGAATACATTGAAGGGTATATAGCATTTAGCGTATTAGTTGTCACATATGTTATAAATAAGAAAGAACGAGGAGTATTGGCCCTAAGAAAATATTTCTAGAACAAGCGCGCCCAACGTGCTTCCATCAGCCCCCGTCTTCATTGAAACAGGCTTCCGAGATTGTTGGACAATCATAACCACCTAATAAAGGAAAGAAGCCTCATTGTTGGTTCCGTATTTTCATCGCTTTAGTTATAATCAATAGCCTTTTAACAAACGAATATATTAAGGGGATTAGGGAATCGGGGGATAATAACCAAGGTGAAAGGGGCGAGAGGTGCAGAGAATCTTCTGCCAGTAATTGATGGCTATAGAGACCCGTTAGAGTCCCGTTCAATTAGTTCCCGCTGGGTTGCCATCTCATATTATTCGCTTCCTCCAGGGTTCCAAGCGTAATGCCGTAATTACCTTCACTGCGATAGTCTCCAAGTTGAGGGTAGAGATGCCGCTACTATTGCTTCTCATCCTCCCCAACAGGGGTGATTCAAACTCCTTTTGCTCTCGTAATATCCAAGCGGTATCTAACAGCGTTTTCCGTGCACCCGCACTCTCTTTGGTTCGCCCTCCTATAAATAATTCATACATCTCCACCCACCATTCCCGAGGCTCACTAACTGCTTTTCTCTGCAGATTCCAATTATTCGACGATTGTTGAGTGTAATTTAACTTTCGAGCCTCAGGTACCCAGAGACTAAACCATTTGGGACTGCTCCTTTCCGTCCTTGAACTGCTCAGCGCTGGTTCGTTCTTTCTCGTTACTCCAGCAGGATCAGTTTAATTCAAACCGAAAGCATCTGCGAGTGCCCCTCAAACACTCACCCCATCTCCCCACTGGTGCTCCAATTTTTTTATTCATATCCTCCATAACTCAAACAAATCATTCATCTGAACAAAAACAACAAACGGTTTTCAAGTTAATATTGTTTAGTTACGTCTAGCAAATATTTGTCGTACTTCTTTTAGATATTATAAATATTATTGTCACAAAGAATAATAAACTCTGGACGACCGGACCGTTCTACGGCGAATCGAAATCAATCCAATGAGATTAAATACCGTTTAGTTACTTAGGTGGAACACATAACGAACGCCTTCTGTACCACGTGAAGCGATTGTAACGGGTCCGACATTTTCGAACTTTCAGAGAGGTAAGCATTCCCGAAACGAGCCAACTGATTTGTGATGTAGGTCCTGGTGACTTGCCGAAACGCGGTGTCAGAAAAATAAGAAGCTTGGTAACCGTACAGTTTCCAAACGTCCTGCTTGAACTGGAGAAACATGTTTTTGTAGCACAATTATTGGATTGATGGTATATTGGTCTATTGCACGCCTTGGCACATCCGTGAAGTTAAAGAATAATTTGAATCAACCCTTCCCTTTCTCAGAAGCCATCTATTGAACCCACAAGTTGCGCGTGGGTAAAAGGGCCATACAACAATAGAACACCACACAAAAGCCGTTTCGCTACTGCGGAATTGTAAAAGTACATTCTTGTTGTTTGTTTTTTGGTAACCTTAGGACGGATTTCTCACATTTTCTTATATTACTGCTCAAGGTGACCACTAATAACTTCCAGATTCTCGCTATGTCGTTGTCTAAAAACTTTATAGCATTATAAGTGGTGCAGATATTACGGTAAATTGATTTTAATTTAAATGAATAAAGTCAGAAACGTTGAGCGAGCCTACCGGTATATATTGACACACTCTTGCATCACTCAAAGTACGCTATTTTCTATCGAGCCATCAGGTTCTTAAAATACAACTTCAATAAGTGGCATAGCTTCTTTTGATTTCATTATGACTGTTTAACTCCGGAAACAAATAAAACTACCAGAATATAACACTATTCGAATACTCAATGTAAAACTTAGTCGTTACGGTAATTACGGTAGTACCGCTATGATCGACTAACTGTTGTATTTGTTTATTTGAATAGGTGAACAGGATTCCTTGTATAACAAGGGATTCCATGCATTTTTAAAGGTGAAAATGGAAATTGGATTTTTGACTTTTGAATCTAGACTGCTCTAGACTTCATGATTCGTTTTTAGATGCCCCGAATTTCAAATTTTAGCGTCATAGGTTGAATAGCAAAGAAATTAGATCCACCGCTATTTTCGTCTCCCTTTTTCGTCTCGCCTTCCGCGTAACGATTTTAGGCATTTAGTCCACGACAACGATAGCATGTTCCATCCTGAAAAATCACCAGGAAACCAAAATCAATAGGTACTTTTTTTGTAGAAATATATAGTGTCTTAGTCTTCGGCAAGCTGAATCACGAGTGCTATGGCTTCCATTGCTCTTCTTTGTTTGTGGTGTTTACTTATATGAATAAGATACTATTTTAAAGCAGCGTTTGAATACTACTCCACAGTCATCGTTCTTCCCTATAATATCCCTCCTAGGGAACCAAACTGATATAATATGTATTATTGTAGCGGTTTCTGACCTCAATAGGGATTAACTGTTTCTATACCTCTGAAAAATTAAACTCCAACGGTATAAATTATTCAGGACCTACCTTATTATTGATAAACTGAATTTGCGATTCACTACCGTCTTGACGATTTTTAATGTTATTATGTTTATCATTGATCCAACCCTAAAGCCTTCTGTAAAGTATCGGAACATTCGTTCCAAAAACATGGGACAGTCCTCAGCGGAAAATAAACCGAAAGAACACGAATGCAAGCTCTCGACGATGCCTTAGACACACGAAAAAGCAACTAGGTACGGACGGTGGCCTGGGATGGGAGCTACGACAGAAGAGAAGGTCTCCTTGTTTTCCAAGATTACACTTCCGATACAACAACTGCCACACGAAGTTGGCGGACTGACAGGAACTCTGAGGCCACGACTTGTAATTGAAAGCTGATGATTCCAAGGCGGGATATGTTCTGTGTTGCCAGATAGCTTCATCAACCTCTGTTGGTTAACCTGTTTCAAACAACCACATTGGTATAAAACGTGATCAAGAAACGTTGTCTTTTTCCATGCCTAATTGTATTTACCCTTGTAAAAGGCCTTTTTAAAATATGCAAATACCACTTTATTCTAGAGAGAGGCTTGGTTAATTTTTCTACCCCCTCCCCTCCCACCCCACTCCAATCCAGCCCCTTTCACCACTCTCTCAAACATCATCCATCACTTCTCTCTTTAGATTTTTCCCAGAATACCTCATGGCCCAAGACATGGATATCTTAGGCAGTAACTATCAATTTGGTAAAATCTCCAACAGCTAGAATCACCATTTGAAAACTGATTTAGCATTTTCAAAAACAATAAATCAGTTTATTAGATGAAAATGACAACGCCGCGTATTATTTTTTCGAACAATATGAGTGAAAAGCGATGCGAAAATTAATATAGGTAAGAAGAAATACATATAGGTATATAAAAGAGTTGGGTATATTGGGTTGTGAAGTACTTTTTGGTTTGTTTTCGATAACTTCTGTGATTCTGCGGCATAATAATTCAAATTTTAATAGCATCTAGCTGCACATATCATTTAAACTACGTAACAATGTGATCATTTGGTTGGTTGGTAATTGTTTACTATTACTTTGTCACCTCTAATCGTTTTGATACTAACATATATTGTAGTGGAAAGGTATAGAAATATAAATAGATAGTATTTGAATGCCGGAAACATGTTTGAGCCCGTAGACATACACTTCATTCTGACCTACATGTCCGACCAATCTGTATTTTTACTAAGGGATTGACTACTTGATGTTATGTAATTTTGAGATGCGAGCTTGCGAGCATCCAGACCACCAACCTATACACAGCATTCTGCATTCTTGGTGGTCTGGATGCTCGCAAGCTCGCATCTCAAAATTACATAACATCAAGTAGTCAATCCCTTAGTAAAAATACAGATTAGTCGGATGAGACCTGTACTTTGACCCCATGTAACTAGCAATATCTGGTTGTTCCGGCCCTTCAAACATGTTCATCTGTCGTTGGTAGTCCATTGCTGATAATATATCTAAATACTGAAAAAGTTAGAGGTGACAAAGTAATAGTAAACAATTACAGGTTGGTTAAATTAACAAATAAATTAATGCAATAAGGCGAAGTACGCCTTATTGCTGATTTGTAAGATAACGTGGAGTAAGGCATAAGGGAAAATGGAGAGTAGACTTGATATTACGATAACAAAATTTCCCTTCTCAAAACTATAAAATAACGTTTTCAAAATCAAGTGCGATGAATGTTAGCTCAGTGACAATTGACATCTGATATAAATTTAGTAAAATTATTTATGGCCCAAATGGATTAACAATTTGAATCCAATTCTATCATTTTAATGTCATTTATAAACAACAAAAATAGTGATGCCAGCAATAGAGCTGTTGGACGCGATCAAATTTTCAATCTGGAAGACATTAGGAATAAGTAGATAGATCGCTATTATTCGGAAATAATAATTATTTTCGTCTGTCGCACTTCTAGCACTTTTGAGACTTTTGACAGATTTTGAGACCAGTTCAAATTAAGCCAAAGGGTTCATTCTTGGATTTCTTGTAATCTAAAATCTTGAAATCGTAATTCTATTTAATTCTCTGAACAAGTTTAGATGCTACTAGTCTCACATGAGGCTCACTATAGTTTCCGACCATTATCTACTTGTACACCTGGCATATGCTTCATTTTCCGTTTAAACAATAGTTTAAACGTTGAATGACGTGTAAACTGATATATTACCCCTGACCCTGAAATGTAGGCGACTTTATGTAGTATCACTGGAAAAAATTGCATTTCAACAGACCATTCATTGGAGAACACGGGGCACAAAAAAAGGACTGTCGAGCCATATCACTACAGAAGACCCGGCTCCCTGAGATGGTGCATCTACCCGCACCCTGATGTGGAGTTGAAAAGCTCTTTACAGTACTTCTGTTTGCGGCAATTGATGATTTCCCAACCTCTCATAATTGAGGAAGGTAATTCCTGATAGCTGCTCATTATGATGCACTATCAAGGTTTTAAATCTCAAAATGCTGTCGCCAGGTTAAGAATTGTACTAGAAACATGCTAAAATGGTCGGATAATATGCTTTGGCATGTTCTGAACATGATTCCGTTTTTTACTATACTTTTCCGCCGATGATTGCTTCGTTTATAGGCCATAAATCTCAAATTAATAGTAGTTTAATAGACAAATTCACCCTAATTTCACCGGAAATTATGTCGCGTTGATAATTTAAGGTTCTGAAATACCTTGTGCCGATGAAATTTGGTATTTTCCAGGATACTCGATACAAATCCGTTGGTAATTTGGCAAGGACTTGAACCGGCATTGTACTTACGTATTTGCCAAATATAGCGGCAAAATGGAGAAAATTGCTAAAATTTTCCAATTTTTCTGTAAAATTCCTTAGTTCCATCGGTTTTCCGGGGTCAAATTCGTAGTTCTGAATTGTCTGAACTGTGATTGGATCGTTTGAGCGTAGGGTTACCTATTGTCAGCGGTATCGGTCATGTGTAAAAGCTTGTACAATGGTATCGGGTCGTTAAGCGAATAAGTACAATGGCGGTTCAAGTCCTTGCCAAATTACCAACGGCTTTGTACATCCTGGAAAATACCAAATTTTATCGGCACAAGGTATTTCAGAACCTTAAATTATCAACGCGACATAATTTCAGGTGAAATTAGGGTGAATTGGTCTATTACCCTACTATTAATTTGAGCTTTATGGCCTATAAACGAAGCAATCATCGGCGGAAAAGTATAGTAAAAAACGGAATCATGTTCAGAACATGCCAAAGCATATTATCCGACCATTTTAGCATGTTTCTAGTACAATTCTTAACCAGGCGACAGCATTTTCGGTGAAATTTTCGATTTTTACTTATCTTCAAGTAAAATTAAGTAAAATAAACTGGCGCCCTCTGCCAGTTTACCGGATAACTAGTGGACGGAGCGTAAAATAAATAAGTTCACCGTGTTCAGCGCATGCGAAAACCCATAAATTGACCTACGTAGCTGTCCCCCGAGTCTACCAATATTGATGTCAAATTCAATGATGTGGGCTGTTTTCTCAGCCCACATTCGAAACTCGTCTGAGCTGATACGTAAAATGAAGCGAAGCAATTTAAATATATATAGGTATATATGTGTAAAGTAAGTAAACAACCATTCCAGGCTGTTTTTTTTTACGACAGCCTTGGGCGTCGCGGACGTCACCAGCTGTCCTCCAAAAGGAGGATCAGAATTTGTTATGATGATTTCGCTTATATATATATATATATATATATATATATATATATATATATATATATATATATATATATATATATATATATATATATATATATATATACACAAAACACTCTGCTAAACTGACAACTCCTTAAATCATGAAAAATTATTATGTAATCATGATTAATGTGATATTGGTACTACAATACAGCATTTTTGAGAATGAATGTTGAAATGAATTAAGACCAATTACGTAAGGAGGACCTTTTAGAAATTTGAATATGATTCAGAACATGAACAACACGACTGTGTTGCAGGGTTTGTTTCAAGTAGACATAATACTACAGAAACAACAGAAACCAATTGAATGAAGAATTGATGTACCACTGTTTAATATTTATTCTACACCGAGAGCAAAAGCTTTCAATTTTCTGTGCAATAATCATCCATTCAGACGACCAGAGCGGAGGTGCGAGGAAGGTGAACCGGGCGGGGAAACGTTCAATGGGCTAATTTAACTTCCCTAATGAATGGGATGCATTAACATTGCCTTTTCCTGAATACATTACCTAATAGCACTTCCAATCAGACTGATTACAATCAGATAAGGTATTCCCCAAGAATATTGCATGAAACCCGGATTTGGGAAATCATCTCCCCAAAGGTCGAAGTAGGCATATTTGAAATTGTGCTATGGTTGAATAGTTTCAAATAGTGAATACTACATCCCGTATTCACTACCACAACATTCCACATAACCTAGGGTATTTGCTTGGCTTATTCAAGTAGACACGTTTACCCAGGGGAATATTTCAACGTTCAAAGTAGGTATTCCAACGAATCATAAGTTATTCAGAAACTTATAAAAAATATTTGTACATAAGTCAATATTACGTTTCACTGCCGAATTTTATAGAACTTCATAAGACTGATTATCTCAAGGCCCGAATAAATGTATTCAGCTGAGTAAATTCAAAATGTGCATATCGACGACGTACCTATTACATAATATGGAACTAACAACTACCCTTATTCACCTTATGAGGTCTGTACACAGGCGAAACTAGTTGTGAGTGACAATAAATTATACTCAAGAAAAAGCCGCCTATCTACTCGTACTACCCTCACGTAAACAATCCTTTGAGACTTGATGGCTGACATTAAGAATACTTACATGCTCGCATGTATACACACACATGTTATACTCTCTCTCTCTCTCTCTCTCTCTCTCTCTCTCTCTCTCTCTCTCTCTCTCTCTCTCTCTCTCTCTCTCTCTCTCTCTCTCTCTCTCTCTCTCTCTCTCTCTCTCTCTCTCTCTCTCTCAAAAAAAAAAAAAAAAAATTGCCCATCGAAGTATAAGTTCATGGAAACTCGTGTTCTTGTGTTCTTAGGCGGAATTCAGCGAAATCAATTCAGGTATATCTGGATATTACATTTTTCTGAAATTTCATAAGGCGAAAGTACCCAAGTTTATAAAAGATTAAATTAAATTAATCGAATGTGCAAAGAAGGAAAGATAAAAGCTAATCAAATTATTTACAGTATTCTAGTCAAAAGCTCCTTAAGAGACAAACAAGATATTGCATTAAAAAATACTTATTCCTTTCTGATACTGAAACCTTAGTGCAGATACATAGGAATTTCTCTTATGAAATTTTGTAGTTTATAAAATTATAGTTTCGGGTAAAAGAGGATATTGATATTTGTTCTGTCTTAATGCCAGTCACAAATACTTGCATACAGCAGTGGAAAAGAAAATGTTTCTTAATAGTAGAAACATCGAAACGTTTGAATAGTAGTGCTGTTGGATACCGTGAAGTTTTAGCCAATATTATTCTTAGTAATTTATTCCGCATTACTTGGACTTTATTACAATAAATTTTAGAGGCTCCACCCCTGAGAACAATTCCATATTATACTATTGAAAAAGCAAGGCCATAACATATAGTTTTAAGCTGGTTTTTTTTTTTTTTTTTTTTTTTTTTTTTTTTTTTTTTTTTTTTTTTTTTTTTTTTTTTTTTTTTTTTTTTAGAGAAAACGTCAGGCCTCTTTGAAAACATGAAACAGTTTCCGCGACCAAATAATAAGGGCTTCAATGAGAATCTTGTAATTCAAGAATAATCACATGTATCTGAAACTGTTTTATTTTGTATTCAATCATTTCGACTCGTACATTGTTCTTCAGCTAATTCAATACCTAATTCCATTTTAGAATATGTGAGGAAACTATACTGCCCACCCGACTTGGCAGTCTTTTTTTTTCCTGGCTCGAGCAGATGGTGTAGAAACCGTCAGAAAGCAGAAAAAGTCAGGAAAGTTTCAGCTACTCTGAACATGGATGGTATTGAGTTATGAACTCGTCAGATC
The DNA here is from genome assembly GCA_030762985.1 of Adelphocoris suturalis. Lineage (NCBI taxonomy): Eukaryota > Metazoa > Arthropoda > Insecta > Hemiptera > Miridae > Adelphocoris > Adelphocoris suturalis. Next base: position 21,435,557 of record CM061051.1, read on the forward strand.
AATTGAACAGCAACCAGAAGAGAATGATGACTCTCATGAAGCTATCTCATTGTTAATGGTTTGTTTCACCATGTTGGAATTATAGTGCGAGTGGACTAACTCGGAGTTACCAAGTAATTAACTTGAAGATAGCAATTGCTGCACTTTCACCGCAACTTCTCGGAAGAGAGTTGGTTATTATCGTTAATCGGTGGTTACCTTCCGTAATTTTGGTTCCACGCAGAGTTCCCCGGAGTGATTTCCTGATAACGTAGCTAAGTTGATGGTGCTAAAGCTTCCGACCGAAGGCCTTCAATGCCTCCACTTTTGTTCGTTTTGCTAATTTTCCTTATTGTTTCGAGTTAGGACGTTTCGACGAGGGGTAAGGAGTTAGTAGTTTTGCTGTTCCGTAATCCCTGCGATGTGCGATAAAGTATAAAAAACAGTCGATGCGTTGCTTTAGTTCGCTTTCCCATTAAAAACATTCAATAGGTTATCCATTTTGTAATGTTCATCGTTAAGCTGCATTTGAGTTGCATATCATAATTTTAGAAATCATGTATAGCACTTCCCAATCAAATTTAGTTCTTCTCAACCATATTTAGTTATTTCCTCCGCCGAATTTGGTTTTTCCCCAACCAAATTTAATTTTTTCTCAATTGAATTTTTTTTTCCCCAATCAAATTCAAGGTGTTGAGCAGCCGTTATCAAAATGTTAGTCTTCTCAATTCGACTTATAACTAACCCGAGAAGCAAAAACTAAGAAGCTGGAGTAAACTCAGTTTCTTGTATTAAATGAAACAAATTACACTCTGTAGAGAACGCAAAATATTCTTAGACAATATTAGTGGGTAACAAAAAGTTTAACGCGAATCTTGGCACCAACTGCCGGTGGAAGTTGTACTAGCATGTTTATGATGTAATTTGTGTAGTTATTACTGGTTATTGTTGAGTTTGCACAGGTGTTTTAAATTTGAAAATATTGTCCCAATTAAGTATGTGAATAATGATGGGCGAACTCTGTTCGGCTTGATCGAATGGTCGATCTGCTCTTCACGATCTGGGATGAGCATAATGGTGGCAAATAACTGATGAATTAATATACAGCAGCTACCTTCAAATTGATTGGGAACAAGATAATTAGGTTAGAAAAAATAAATTTGTGCGGCAAAAAACAAAATTTCTGGGAAATGATATACTACAAATCATGTATTCAGACAAAAAGAGCTTATAATAGTGTTGTCAGAACGAAAGGCTAAAACTAACATCGTTTATTCAATTGTGTCTCTCACGCTCAGTATTCAATTATAACCGCGATCCCTTCGTAGTGTTCCGTTCATGTGGATAAAACCTCAACTCTGTGACAGACTGAAAATAAAAACAAATACAATTCTACGAGTATTAGAACGGCAAACAAAGAAAATATAACATCTACTAATGGCTTTCTAGTAAAATTTGGAGAAAAAAAAACTAAAAATATATTATTCCGCCCACAATTAAGAAAAAGTCAGCCTATAGGTGAGCTATGAAATGATTTTTCCGTTGATTGTTTAAAAAAAAGTCACTCGAATGAGACTCAACACACATGAGAGGAATAGTATAAAACCTCAGGCAGATTACAAACGTTTCCTTTGATCCTTCAGCGTACTAGGGGAGTAAATCTTCACGATTGAAACATCCGGTATAAAACGATGAATATCCTTAGCTACGAACTCTGATTCTATTATAATTTACATTGCGTTGATACCTGCACTCGTATTGAATGATATTTTTCTGGGGCATATCAGACCCTTTTCTGAGGAGTAATTTTACTACTAACAGGAATCTCAGTTTAGGTGATAGGTACCTACTTCAACTATTGATCTACTAAGTTCTCTAAAATTATTACAGGGGATGCTATGTAGAAGGCGGATAGTGTTTACGAGTCTGCTGATCATGGATTTTATCAACATGCAACATTGTGTTTGAATAGTAGTTGATGGTTTAAAATCCGAAAGCGGTAGAATACGTTTGAAGGACATCCCTCTGAAGTTAGGAAATATATGCAAGGCTTCGTCAGAGGGGCGGCTTATAAAATTATTCCAGGGACATGTGCGACAACCCAAGCGCATGAGAGGAAAAATAACTGAATACAAATCCGTTCCAGACCATTCCACTACTAAATCCGTGGAAAAAACTATAAATGTATGACTGCCTGAGTATGTGTGTTTTATTATTTGGCTTTGCTCATACTGCAATTCTTAGCTGATTTTACATGATCCTTATTTCGTTCCATCCGTCTTTTAGTACAGTTACATATGCAACAAACCTCGGAAGTTTTGAGTTTTCCGTGGAAGAGAGACCGATCCTTTTAAGCTCTGTTCAAATTATAATACTTCTCAAGTGATTTTCGTGATTCTTAGTTTTGTTCAATTAAAAACTTGGTCTAATCTGTAAGGTTCATAGTATTGATGGGGGGGGGGGGCTTTGTTCCATGTTAGCTGCTATACAAATTGAAATCCATCATATTAATCGAGGTTAATCAAACCCTAAATACGAAATCGTAGAAAACTTGAAGTTTCACAAAAAAAAAAAAAAAAAGGCTTTATTACCTTCGTAAATGAAAAAATATATTTCCTTTTTTTAACAATCATTATTCAAACAACGAGACAAGGAAACCCAAAGGTATCCGAGTTTTCCCGATGGACATTGGAAACCATTGAGCATACGATCCCAGTTCTCGCTATTTACTACCACTGAATTCGTGTTATATTTTAAATGTTATTATCTCTCTCAATTTCAGTCTATTTCTTTGAATCAGAGAAGAAGTGATCGAAAAATGCCCTCCAAGTGCTACCTACTTTGTTCTACTTTTGAAACTGGTTCCACTCGTTAATGATCCGTACGTCTATAGGTAGTTCAGGTACACTGAGTTTTATTCCTGTACAAAAACTTAACACTATAACAATTTTGAAAAATCCAGTCAAGTAGCATGCCTGAATGAGCGAAACCCCTCTTAGAGTAACCTCCAAATTCTAAAAAATTATCATCAAAATCTGATGGCATCTACAGATGTGAAGCTTATTACAAGGATTTAAGGGGAGAAAACATTTTTCCGGTACACCAAAAACGCTTCAAAGCAGACTGTTTTCAAGTTCCTTTTTTCCGTATATATCGAAGATGGGGCGATACAATTTTCAGGAATTGTTAATCATACATGAAACTAACTTTTAGACATCAAACTTTTTGGAATACTGCATAGCAACAAAATTACTTTGGTAATAAGAAGAAAAAAATGGCTTTAAAATGCCAGTTAAATTTTTAGATCAGTACCTATCTCATTTACCCTACTTCACATTCGAATACTGGGATGTTCTGTTTCATAAATGTGAATCCATAGTTCCATGCAACTGGTATAATTACATTGAAATTCATTGATAACAAACTGCTTGGGTTGTCTCAAACCTCCCTGGATCAGTTCGAATAGGAATTAAAACCACGGAACCTTGCTAATTTGACTTACCTTCAGAGAGGCATCTAAAAATAAAATAAAATTTGTAGAAATACATTTTTTAAAAATGCATTTCTTCCAGGTTACACAGACATATAGATCCAAAATGGTGTTCATAATGGTCTATAACGTGAAATGCGAGTGAAAATTCTGATTTTGGTGAGAAAATGATGAATAATTTATTTTATCCCCTGAACTTGGAAATGATGCCACTACAATCCGCTACCTTGGTTGGAAGATTTTGAAGCAAAAAAAAAAAAAAAAAAAAAAAAAAAAAAAAAAAAAAAAAAAAAAAAGCGGGGCTATTAATTCTAATGAAAAGTATAAAGGACCTACTTGTACAATAGGAAGCTACGAGTACAATGGAAGGCGGTAGGAAAAGGAATGGATGGGCATTCGTCAACTTTGAAAATAGGGTCTCGAATCAATAAACTTTTCTCCGCTGGAAGCATTAAAAAAAGAATAAAATGAAACCTCTAAATTGAACGGACTGAATTTTCAGTCAAAATGGATTACCTCCGTCCATCCACCTGATTCCTAATGTACCAGCTTGAATGGGTTGATGAGACTGGTAGATTATAATTAGGTAAAGTGGAAATAATTATTTATAAAACGATTGAGGCAATCATTTGCAAAACTAGGCAAGTCCATTTTGACTGAGTTTTAAGAAACTACGAAAAGCGTTTCTAGCTTGTTATTTGCTCATAGGCACATTTTTGGGTTTATCTTTACAAAATAGGCAATTCTGAATGGGAAATATCAAAACCTTTCCTGAAATGAAAACAAACAAGATGGACTTCGATGAAAAAGTTTTGATTTATTGAAAATGATCACCTATGTGTAAACAATTATTCAAATAACCATGATCGGATAATGGTCGGATAATCCGAGAGCTTTCGAGCAAATGGTCAACGAATTTTGTCGGATAAAAAATGACGAAGTACCATTTCCCTAGTAACGACTCAGTTGCAAGCGGAAATCATGAGAAATTGTTGCAACACATTTTCGTTACGCATTTACGTTAAACATAAACGTTTCATTTTCGTTTGGAGATGCCTAGGCTAAAACACATTCTGTGTTATACAACTTACGTGATCACATTGTATCTATATTGTACCTTATCAATACTAACAAATCAATACTGACATTCAGAATGCATATTTATTCGATATTTATTTATAAATATTTATTCGTCATTTGTCCCCTAGTTATTGATGAACTGATTAATACTCGTGAATCCAGAAGTGGGTATCGATAGTTTCAGTAACGAGTTCAATCCTGTGTTCCGCCTCCATTCCAGATCGGTCTCCCGAAAAGTTCAGTTTTTTCTTGTTAAATGTTCCTTTTGTCCCCAATACTACTGATCCAGTTCTCACGATTTTTTTAATTGGTGGGAAGAGGTTTCTATAGAGGGAGGAAATTTACGATCCTTCTATCAATTTTGGAATTGTAACTGTTCCAAAAAGAGAACAGAAAAAGAATTTTTTTTTTTTTTTTTTTTTTTTTTTTTTTTATAGGACTGAAGAAGAAGTGCATTTGAGAAGATGAAATGGATTGGTGTCAAAATAATACAATACTTCCTACAAAACTGAGAAAAAATTACAAGATTCAGTTGAGAAGGGACTGAGAAAAAGATCATAAAATCACCTCAATAAAGAGCGGGAGACGAGTGGGTTCCATGTCCCCAATACAGAATTGATAAACCTGTGTTGATAATTAGCATCGTGTCAAACATCTCACTTCTCACGTGGATGGAAAGATCTGTTAAATAAAAATGACCGAGCACAAACGGTGGAAGTGGTGTGAAGAGAGGCACTTGGCCGTGGTAAATGATGGCTAATGGAGGATAGGAGACGGGGAAGATTGGTCATAGCGGGGAAGGGTTGAGAGGAAAGGGATGAAGTAGTTAGGTCGCGCCATGGGTGTGATTCCTCATCCAACCTTAATTGCCCTGATGATGATGGAGAAGGACCCAACCAATCAACGTTCCACCACAACCTAGCAGGTGAGTTCCCACGCTACTGTTGGGGGCTTCGTCCCGTCCCCGAATCTCTTCCTTCCCTTCACCCCCGTCAAGGTTCTAGATAGATTACCACAAGGGTCACCGGAACACCCACAACCTCACTTCTCTTTACTCTCCGCCACAGAGATTGCTCTTCTGATAATATTTAATCCTTCGGAAAGATTCGCCCATTGCTGGTCAAAACCCAAAAACAAAAACGTTTCCTAATTTCAGAACAACATTCATTTTGGAATGAACGGGCGTTATTCCTGACTTCCATTCGTTCTACGACAGTGGGACTTCGAACTCACAGGCATGCAGTGAGCGCACAGTGGAGCCTGGCCTGTAGCAGGGTTGGTCGCTTATTCGCATACTCGCTCCCTCGCGGGTAGCATTCCTGTACATACACTTAGTGGTGCCTGGTTGGACGCTTGTTGGCGCATTTAGTACGCAGAGTGATTGGTACTCCATATCAAAACCGCGAAAGAACTGGTAACCAATTAGTACTGCGCATACGCGAGTTAATCATTTTCCTCTTAAGCCGTGTACACACTTGTAACAAACCTTCATTTCCTTCCTCTGAACCGAACAAATCCAAGGTTCAGCGTGGCAAAACTGCAAAGGAATCGGAAGTCCGGCGGAACGGTACGGAGCCAATCCGCATGTTAGCGTTTTTCCCGTGCAAATAAAAGGGATGTTCGGAGCGGGGTGAGAAGAGTGTGGACGGGGTTCATGCTGCACTGTACCGTACCTCCGTTCTTGTAATTCCCCTCCACCTCCCGTACTTACCTTCTTATAGATCTGTGTATTATTTCATCAGTTCGTGCTTTGTGCTTCTGTTTCTACGAGGTATATACGTTTGGTATTTTTCTTTCAACCTAGATATGGAGTGGCAACAATAGTACACCCTTGAGTTTGTTTACATGTACAAGCAGTACAAAAAGCTGTTGGACCCAAAACTGCCCACTGTTACAATAAACTTGTTTTTTTTTTTTTTTATAGAAGTTTGCCTATCCATTAACGCAGGTTTTTCTTCCGTTTTTCTCAAAATATATCAATCAAAATATTCGCGGCTGCTACCAATTGCTCTTGTGATGTCAGGAAGAGAACAGAGGTGGTGTCTATATCTACTATTGGTGTAGAATCAATTCTACGATAAGTTTTGGCAAAATGTGCGTCATCGCACCCCTCCCGTCTGGAATGGACCTACCTAACTATCATGACGTCACGATTTGCCGAAATCTTAGAAAACCATGAATTCCAAACCACTTATCGTAGGAAAGTAAGGATGATGTCTATATTTTCAGAATGAGATCTGATTTAATTTAAACGTAGTCAACATACATTTTTCAGACCACTCCGCATTCTAATCTTCCAAGGAATATGCTCATATACTGCTGATACATTATCAAATACATAATAAATGGCCAATGTTCATTTGAACTATTTAATTAGAAGTCATTGTTAAGGAAAAGAAAAACTCGGGATTGCCCGTCTCGCCTTGACCCCGCTAGGGAGACCCCAGAACCTCTTCTGCTTTCAAATTTGAGGAACGTGGCACACGCCCCATTTCAAATTTCAGCTACAAAGGTTGAACAGCAAAGAACTTAGCTCCCGATCTCACTAAGCTGATTTGGGGAGCTCTAGACTTCATGATTCGCTTCTAGACGTCCCAAGGGTTATCCAATTCAAATTTCAGCTCCATAGGTGGAATAGCAAAGAAATGAGATCCGCCGCTATTTTATACTTCTAGCCAATTCTCGAAGAAAATGTAGCTATTGCAATGGCTCCAATAAATTTAAAACTAAAATTTTTGAAAATTTGAGATATTCTGAAACGAATCCTAGAGTAAAACAGTTTTTCAAATATATATATATATCCAGGAATCGTTCCAGAATGCCACAAATCGGATTTCAATGTGGACACTTCTCAAAAAATGTTATTTAAAACATTTTTGGAGCCATAGCAAAAGCTTATTTCTTCTAAAATTCGCTAAAAAATTTTGCTCTTACGATTATGCTGCATTACAGAAACTTTTTGATTGCTGAGGGTTATAATACATTGCATGGAGTCGCAATCCTATTTGTAAGTTACATACTGACTCGCGCTCATAAATAGATACGTTAATATGATACATGTAAATAAATTATTAGCTGCGTTAATCCATGTACCGGTTGAGAGATGGAATAATCATTGCACGGAATACCGATTGCATAGTTTTCTGTTTAAAATTCTTGGAATATATTTGGAATATATAGCAACTGTTTGATGCGTACGCTGAATATCAACGTCATCGTGGTTGGAGCGTGATGGTAATCTTATTTGTTTCGTATCCAAGAGATGTGTACTGCGTATTCAAGTACGGTAGGCCCCTCTTTCTGTTTAATTAAATTGTATTTGCAGTACCATTCGATTTGATTAAATATCTACCTTCCGTGCTTGTGCCTGCCGTAGCTCTAAGAATATCATTGGGGTTCATCCAACGGTGAACGCAACAATCCCGGAGAATACCTTTGAATGACAGGTATACCATCAAGCTATGTGAGTTACAAGCATAGACATATACATATCTGTACATAGGTGGTACATACATGTATGTTCACAAGTATGCCGAGCATCTCGCGATTACGCAGCTGCTGTGGCTACCAACGTTCCAAACATGTTGAAATTCATAAATGGGCGATGATAAGTAAAAATTAACAAATCGACACCGGAACGAGTTCAGCCGTGACCACCGTGGAGTCCGGAGGTGTTTGTTAGCCGCTTTGTTATTATATGAATAACAGCATTAATTGTACGACTTTTGAAGATGCGTTTCAATACTTCCCGCGAATTGCTTAAAAAGAGAAATGAAGTAAGCAATATCATTATCTTCAATGTTCCTGGAGATTCTGAGGAAAATCACGAGAAATCAATGTTCAAAATAATCGGTATTTTCAATCGCTTCTAGGGTGTAGAAGTCGAATCTGGAGATATTGCTCACATCCAAAAAGTAGGTCATGATTCTGAGACGAATTCATCCTCAATAAAACCTGTGCACATACGGTTCGAAATATTGAGGATGAAAACCCTTGTCTCACAATGCTTTTCCAAATTCAAGACCTCTCCTTATAATGCATCAGATGAATATACGAAACAGGTCTTGGATATTAGAAAATGATAGTTTGTTTATAAATGGAAAAAACTCATCACAATCCCTGAAGGCGGAAATGTAGTAGAAAACTTCTTATCATCAGATCAGGATACGTCTCCATTGCGATGTCATCACTGAAACTGTAAGAAGATGAAGAAAATATGATGACAAAAGCACGTGTTTTTTAAATTGAAATAAGGCAACTATGGACATGAATAATCTTCAACTATTATTCATGTCCATAGTCAAATTCTTAATATTTTGAATGATTATGTATTCCTCAAAAAATTATGAAAATACATATACTTAAGTACCTACGTTATTATCACAAAAATGTACATATTTTAAAAATACATAGTAAGTACGTTATTATTTTATGCAGTGATTATAAAATAGATATATGCTACTTGGACAAACTAGTATACAAAGAGAACAATTGTAATATATTTCAATCTTCAGTGTTCTTAACACTGGTATACATACCTATTTGAAGTATCGAAAGGCTGAATTCCATGGAAATCTTGTAACACCGGAAGGCCTTTTTAAATAAATAATTTCATTCATTTGTAGACATATTATACATATCTATACATAGGTGGACTATACATGTATGTTCACAAGGATGCCGAGCATCTCGCGATTACGCAGCTGCTGTGGCTACCAACGTTCCAAACATGTTGAAATTCATAAATGGGCGGTGGAGAGCAAAAATTAAAAAATCGACATCAGAACGAAATTGAGCATATCGGAGCATGAATAACTTATTTCAGTGAATCGTCTCATGAATTCCGTGTGGACTTTCTTCGGCGAATCTTCGTTACAAAATGAAGCTATTTCAATGGCGTCAAATTATTTAATGTTTAATGATTTCAACATTTTCTTCTTCGAAATCCGTTTTGAGGGATCCTGAACCTTTTCCTGGATTTTAACTGTTCATATGTATATACATGTAGTGTATGAAACGTATGTCATTCAAGACGATTATCATTCTTAAAATTGAGATTATATAAAATCCTATTGTCATTTTCTCGTCTTATACTGTGGAACTCCATTTTTACTTTGGATGATTGAAATCGGTACCACCTATGACTTCAGTTCTACCATTTGTTTAAGAAAGAGAGATATATATATTTAGCGTACTACACCTTCATCAGTCAGACTGATACAAAATAAAACTACATTTATCACTAGGAACACTTTTACTTACACTACTAGCAACTATCACACTTTAAATTAACAATGTGAATGTTAGATTTATATCACAGTGACAGTTTCATATAAATATGAAGGTCTCACGATAGCAACCTAGAGGAAGGTAACCTGAGATTCAGAAGGTTACAGTAGTGTTGGATCCAGCATGGAATCTAGAAATGTTCAAAATTCCATGCATTACATGGAATTGGCCCAATGTCCAAAATATGAGTCCTTAAATGTGTTTGAGATCATTAGACCTAGGTTCATTATAAAAATATATCAAATAAGAATTTAAAACAGATTTTAGATTTGTAGGTGTTAGTAGCCATGGCTGAATTGGTTGAGGTATGTATGTCTAAAAGGCCTTATAACATGGATCATGTATCTTGATACTTGCTTTTCCAGTCTCTATATTTGTGAAATAAAGTTAAAATTTCCGCTAACTTGTTGGCGAATTTTCGTAGAACATGCTATTGCAATGGCTCTGAATAGTTTTAAATAAATATTTTCATAAAATTTCTTCATTGAAATCCGTTTTGAAGTATTCTGAAACGATTCCTGAAGTTTGTGCTTTTTCGTGTGTATGTATGTGTCATTCCAGACGATAACTCTCCTTAGGATTGAGATAGAAATCATGGTCAACATCGGAAGGTTTAAAAGTGTACGGAAAGGCGCCAACCATCCTTATTCTATCACTCAGAATTTCAAATGTATTGCACACAACGACTATTTTAAGATAATTTCGATAGTCTCCATTTGCGGTCACTTTTATATTTAGTTGATTTGTTATACGAGGAAAGACAATTTATTTGTCTCTGTGGTAGATACCGTGGTGGAACCCTTGCTGGGTGGAGATGGTCGTGTTCGAACAAAAGACTTGAGTGCCTAAATTATTTCAGAGCACGAGCTTCTTTTCGTTCTCTGCGTGAATAGGCCGAATTTCGAGCTGAGAGTTAGCACGAATAACATTGACTTCCTTCACTTTAATTTCAATTTGAGTAATACAAACGTCTTAGGCGTAGTATGGATGTCCTTAATTATTTTATTAAAAATATTTTAAAAATGAAGCTATTACAATGGGTCAAGAAATTCAAACTAAATTTTTCAAAAATTTGCATCATGGAAATTTGTTTTGAGGCATTCTTCAACGATTTTTGTCTAGAAGAATTTTAGTCACAAGAACTTCATGGATGCTGATCTAGAACATTAAACTTATGTTCAAAATATTATGCTGAAAAGATGTCGGTACAGAAATTCTATAATTATTTGTTTTAAAATCAGTAAAAACTACAAAAAATTATACAATCCAAAAATTTTTTTGATTAGCAGAACATGATGTAGTAACGAGTTTTTTGCCACAAGTTTGGTATTTAAAAAATGTCGCATTTAAAATGCTCCAATCTCTAAACAATGTAATATATATTATAATACGGTAATTTACGAAAGACTGCTCGAACAATCATGCTGCACGAGTGCAAGTTTTATTTATATGATGGTATTTAATGCAGCATGACTTTTAAAGTACTGGTAAAATTATGTGAGTTTTTGAACTAAATATTCACTTTTAATTTTCTTAATATAGTTGAGAATATACTGTTCAGTCGAATATTTTTGGGGATTTGTAAACATTCTAAATTAATATTTTCATAGTGATAAGGTCCTTTAATTAATAATTGGAGTACAACCCTATTTAAGTTGCTATATGGGTGATCTGGTGAGTGTGTAGCGGTCTCTAGTTTTAGCGAATTTTTGAAGAAAATTAAGCTATTGCTCTCGCCTCAAAATTTGTAGAATGTGATTTTTTGAAAATATTTTGTGCGGAAATCCGTTTCAGCCTATTCTGAATCATATTCTGAAGTTTAACGCATTTTTTAATGTATGTATGTATGTATGTATATATGTATGTGTCATTCCAGACGATAACTGTCCGTAGAATTGTGCTAGAAACTTCAAACAAATTTTAAAATGTCAAGGACACAAAACGAAAGTTCAAGTTCGTTGGCCAGCATGATCGGATTACATCTTCGGGTTGAAATTTTCAAAAATGTACCTAGTCAAAAATTTCAAAATAGCCTGTTTTTTGCGATTTGTTGTGCGAAATAATTTTTGAGCATACTAACATGTGGTATATTCGGAATCAGCGTAAAATTTTCTATAAGAATATGTATCAAGGTCTCAAAAAATTCAAAGTTGAAAAATCAGTCAAAAATCGGTATAATCGAATATTTCTTCAAAAATTCGCTCATGGGGTAATGCTGCATGACTGGACTTTTTTTACAAGTCCTTCTTTCGATCTTGGTTTTTTTTGTATGTGAATTGATACATTCGTATAAATGAGCATTCATTTTTAGTTCCATTCCATCTGGTGATATTCCTCAGTGTGTTTCTACTCCGCTGGAAATTTTTTCTTTTCTTTTTTCACTGCCTGATACATAGACTATTTGCTTATTTACGAGGACGGATAAAATGATTTGAACTATCTTGACTCTTGTTAAGGGCTTTCGTCATTGCTAGAATGAATGAAGATGTTTCAATGCGAAAGAAATTTATTGGACGTCCCGTTTAACGGTTTGTTCGTATATCGTTTTCGTGCATAATGTTATATTTTCCATCAGTTTTGGATACTAAATTGTGAAATGTTGGAAGCATTTTTACATCAGGTGCAATTCGAACCTTCTTCTACACGCTTTAGATATGAAAAATCCAGACGTTTTTTGAGGTTCAAATTTTCCTTATGTTTTTGAAATATACTTTTGAGCCGAAAATTTATAGATGTCTTATAGTGGGTGATCTACCTACACATTTAGGAAAAGGACATTCGTTATTCAACGATTTAGATGGGCATCAAATTTTTGGATACCTGGTTGCATGTATTGATACCTTCCACTCAAAATATCATTGGAATATTTTAAAGTACATTCGCAATTCTTACGTTTTACAATTATTTTGATTAAGCACATACAGTGACACAGTGAGATGTGCATATGTTATTATTTCAATAGTAGTTGTTCACTATGACAGCATCAAAATTAACCAAAACAAGCATGAGTGGATGTACGTTTCAATGAAGTGAAGTCGTTTCAATTCCTATATATATATTTTTTTTTCAAATTTATTTAATTACACATGTTGATGGATTTACTGAACTATGAATGATTAACTTAGAAAAGAAATTTCACTGATAAAAAAAAAAGACTGACTAATCTGATATTTCCATCAAAATCTTGATCACAGGTATAGAAGAAGAAATACATTTTTTCTTGCGTCCCTCGTTGTTTGGGAAAATTGCACCCAAGGCTGTGATACTGGATGAAATGATGATCTGATCAATTGGGCAACGTTCAATACCATTCAGTTAATCATTTAAATTGAGGCTAGGTGGCCGATTTGCTCAAAGTATCCATCTATGTGCTCTTTCTGATTGCTTTCTTAAAACTTTCACCCCAAAGCACTGGTCGAATGTGGCATCATGGGACGTCGTGTGTGCTTTAACTGGGAGTGGGCGGCTTTGGTTGATATAGCATTTTTCTAAGTCAAATGGAACCTTCACCAAATCAAATTAAACCTTTTCCGAATCAAGTGAAACCTTTTCTGAACCAAATGAAACCTATTCCAAACCAAATGAAATCATTTGCGAAAGTCAGCCAAATGGATGGACTGAAACCTTCGCAAATCGCAAGTGTTTACAGACTAAAAGTTGACGAATGGAAATTATATGAATTAGTTTATAATTTGTTCATCATGTTGGAGTAGATCTCGACTTAATAGGAAACATGTTAATTGCAGAATTTTGAACTTTATAATGTGAAGTAGCTAGTTATCTACTCGCCATGCCGCACAGTTTTTCGACCTATATGTTTCAGGTGAAAAGTCAAAATAAAAGATTAAAAAAAAAAAAAAAAAAAAAAAAAAAAAAAAAAAAAACGCCTTTAGCACCCGAGGTGGTAGGTAAAGGTCTCAAATCGATTATATTTATTTGGAATAACCTTCTCTGGGTAAATGGTGTGCCCGAAATTGAACGTAGCAAATAGAAAACTACTATGCGGAACCCCTAATGACATTATTCCTCGGAAATCAAATATTTAATTTTTCCCCTACTTCTGATCATCTTGGTTTGGACAAAAATGATTCTCCCGAAGGTTTTAAAGAATAATATTCTCAACTTTTTCATATTAATTTTTGATTTCTACTACTTTTAGAGAAGAGATAGATTATATAACTACTCATACCAGTGGTATAAAGTAGTAATGCAAAAAAAGAAAAAAAAGTCCAGTCATGCAGCATGACCCCATGAGCGAATTTTTGAAGAAATCGTAGAAATTTCAGTCGCTATTGACGGCCGAGCGGAGCGAGCTAGTACGTACATAAATAAAACTTCTTCATAATTTCATGGCTGATATTTTCTAAGCCACAGTCAGAATTAAAGCTACATCAAGTCCTAAAACAGTTGAGCGTAAAACATTAAAGAGAGCGACCGAGAGAATCGGAGGACAGAATGTTTCACAGAGTAAACTCATCAGTTGTGATTATTATGATTAAGTACTTTTTTTTTTTTTTTTTTTTTTTAACAAGCACGTTAACTTACGTTTTAAACAGCATGGTTCTAGGATTGGTTATACAGGGATACTTCCATAAGAGCAGTTCAATCTGAATTTAGACAATGTTTCATGCAAATATTACTGCTTTTTACAACTAGCGAATGGCATTATTTCGATTTTTGACTGATTTTTCAACTTTGGAATTTTTGAAAACTTGATACATATTCTTATAGGAAATTTTACGCTGATTCCGAATATACCACATGTTAGTATGCTGAAAAAATTATTCCGCACAACAAATCGCAAAAAACAGGCTATTTTAAAATTTTTGACTACATTTTTGAAAATTTCAACCCGAAGATGTAATCCGATCAAGCTGGCCAACGAACTTGAACTTTCGTTTTGTGTCCTTAACATTTTAAAATTTGTTTGAAGTTTCTAGCACAATTCTACGGACAGTTATCGTCTGGAATGACACATACATACATACATATATACATACATATATACATACATATATACATATATACATACATAAAAAAATGCGTTAAACTTCAGAATATGATTCAGAATAGCCTGAAACGGATTTCTGCATAAATTTTTTTCAAAAATTCACATTCTACAAATTTTGAGGCGAGAGCAATAGCTTAATTTTCTTCAAAAATTCGCTAAAAGAGTACTGGTTTGTCAAGTCTCAAAACTAGAAGCATTCTTTACACAATCTAATGCTGAATCAGAATTTTTAACCCATTCATTCCGCAAACCGCTGCAAATATTGATTTACCTATATTTTCGGTAGTAATTTGCATAACTTTAAACTGTGAGATTTTATTTGAAAACTGCCGTGAAACATAAAGCCTGACTGGAATACGGTCATTTATACCTTCCTAGTTTCTAAATATAATATGAATATATATTCCGTGGTTTTCAATAAAATTAATTCAAAATTATCATCCATTAGACCAAAATAGTTTTTATTAGTTTTAGCTAACTTCATCAATGAAACGATTAGGCCTCAATATGATTTTTTTTCTATGCTTATCGTATTTCTGAAAGTTTTAACTATTAGTTAGGGTAATAGAACCACAATATTCATAACTATCGATTTTCGTGGTTTCGGAATGTTTTCCACTAAAACCCCTGGATTGAAACACTGTGCACCGCGCCGCATGGAGGAACAGATGTGACCAATAATATGAGAGTCAATACGTCCTTTTTTTGGGCCTAACAGGTAATAGTTTTCCTTTCTTGAAAATAGTCACAAATTCCGACTGAATTCCAAAGACGATGTCACTGATTATTTCAATACCCATACCAACAAATTTATATATTGTGACAGTTCCCGCGAGATTCAAGGGAATGCGCTGCCGTCGCTCCGTTGTTTCCCAACGAGCGTCGCACGCCTGTTCTCGTGTTCTTGAAAGGCCGCGTTTGGCGATGGATGGGTGATCCTAGAACTGGAAAACCAATCTTCTCCGAACGTAGCACATATATGCTATTAGTACGAGTTGTATCTCTTATGGTACTGTCACACCCCCTCTCTATCTATGAGTGTGGATTTAGGCCCCCATTTCACCTCCGGGGCGTCTAAGTTCATTACAATATTTATCGCTCATTTTACACTAATATACTTTTGGTTTGGAAAAGGATTCATTTAGTTTGAAAAAGGATTCACTTGACTTGGAAAATGTTTCATTTGGTATGGAAAAGGATTCACTAGACTTAGAAAAGGTTTTATTTGGTTTAGAATTGTATGGCTCAAGCTTTGTATGGCGTTTTTATCAGGGTGGACGCCAAATGCGCGCTTAATGAAAGAGAAAAAAAAGCATTCGTGAGGCTTCCAATGGCTTCTTGGTATGGAACTTCTTCACTGCAGGTGTCGGTTGTTGATACCTTTTCTGAATTGGTACGGATCAACTTGATTCCGGCTTCCATTGGTGTGCTTACTGGGTTAGCATTCGACATTTTACATTTCGCGAGGTTTTTTCTTATATAGTCCTCTTGGCTGATCCAGAGTTTTTCAGCTTCACAATAGTGTGTAATATATAAATGCACACAAACACACACACTCATACACACACACACACACGCACACACACACACACACACACACACACACACACACACACACACACACACACACACACACACACACACACACAAATATATATATATATATATATATATATATATATATATATATATATATATATATATATATATATATATAATAAAGCGTTTAACCCTAGGATTCGTTTCAGAATGCCTCAAGAAGGATTTCAATGTGGGAAATCTTGGAAAAATAAATATTTTAAATTTTTCAGACATTGCCAATAGCTTCATTTCTAACAAAAATTTGCTTAAACTATGCATTTGTTTCTGAACTTAAAAAATCGAGTTCATACTTTTCGAGGGTCTTGAATACCTTTGCATTTCGATAAAAGCAAACTGCATACGATTGCAGTTTCGGTGGAACTGTCGTTGCACCGATGCGACAGCTCGGAGACTAAGCGGATATACGCTCGTACCTTCCCACATTCGTCGTTGTGTTCCTGTGAGAGGCGCTAGCCACAACACACTCACTACCCGAGTTTATTTCTCCATTCCTCACCTCCGAGTCAGCCAGTTCCGCTGCCGTCAATCTACTCACAACTGGCGGTCCGTTTATTTTCAACTCTCTGACATTTGTATACACTTCTCAGCTCAGATTCATCATCCCTCTTTTTCAGTCTTGAATACTTTTCTCTTCGCTCTCAGTCTTCCTTTTCTATTAACAAGCTTGTTCGGCCGCTGTTGCAGCTATCAAACAATAAGGTTTGGGTGAAAGACGTGTACCATTGAAAAACCGAATGTGAAAACAACTTGTGTACACCTCATCACGGGTAACTCCTTCAGATCACATTCACAGTAACAATGCAGCGGCATTACTGTTGAAAAAAGGAAATAACAATTTCCTTTCCCACCTTCAGTTATGCCGTTTGAAATAATGAATCTTGACATAGAGAGCAAAATTATTATTGGACGATTTGCGAATTTCTACCTAGATGGACCGGTGGACATCATTCTGTCTATCTGTCTGTAGTCAATCCTTATTCCGAGCAAAACTTTAGGTACCCAATAAAAATCAGGTCTTGTTGAAAAAACCGGGGATTGTGCTGCTTAGTCTTTACCCATATCACAAGTTTCACCATCGTCGAACCGATAGAAACGTGTGCACATACGCAAACATGGATTTCCTGGAACAAATTATTTTACTGATCCAATGGCACAAACTCTCCAAAAATCTGCGGGTGGTTGGAGAGAAGATTCAAAATTATTATCAATGGGTTCAATGGCGATTGTTCAACATTAGCTGCTGCAAATATGCAAAAACAAACTTCATTGTCAGATACAAAATGCCAAAACTTGGAACTTTTCCAAATCTGAGATAGAATAGTAGTAGAAGTTCGCGGTTTCTAGGAAGGAGTTAGTTGAACCAGCTTTAACAAAAGCTAATCTCACAAGTTCTGCTCCAAAACGAAGATTAATTCCAATTTCATTGAACGCCTGTACTATTTATATTTCCAGATGAAATAGGCACAAGAAAAAAACTGATGAGTTGAAATGATTACTCAAAGGTGTCCTCCCATGCCTGAATAGTTCGAAATAATAAATGCGGAACGACGAGAGAGTGAAGGAAACTTACCGACTACTTACATTTACCTAAAATCTGCCTTCGTTGGAAATTAGTTGAACGAGTTGAAATGAGTTGAGTTTTGATGAACGTTAATCCGATCTAACGGTTATTCCATGTTGTTCACGACTCACCTACACCTGAAGGACACGAAAGGCATTTTTGCTTACAATTGTTTACTTCATTTACGGACTTTTGTCCCGCTGGATTCGCGATCTGCCTCGCTGTGTAGCGGTATCACAGGCCAAGTGACCGGGACAAGTTGCCGAATATCGATGCCGTCAAGCCCGATGGGTCTGCTACAATCGTGGATGTTCAACTTGTCAGTGGCAGCATGGACATGGAGCAGACCTGGAGGGCAGGAAATATGATAAAGATGACCTGTGGCAAGCGATATCAAAGCTAAAAGGAGTGGCGGCTAATTACATGAAGGCCATGGCCGCAACCGAATCATGGTGCGGGGTGTGGTGCGGGAAAGGTGCCGCGGATTTACTCGAGTCGGGTATCCCGATGGGCGCACTCCGTGGTATCACTACCTGTATCATCAGGGGCTCTTACCTCAAACGGTAGTCATTCTATAGGGGCACTTCTCTTCATCCCACTCTTCCTCTTACTCCTTCTGCAACTACCTTCATTCCTATAGCCGGCTTCGGGTAAATCTGGGCGTCGCGTCGTCCCAAACCCCCTATATTTTTTCATTTAATTTGAAATTTAATGGTTGTGTGCCCCATCCACCGTTGAGGGGTTTTATTTTTCTAAAAGTAGGATCTGTTTGTATGACATCCTTATTTTTAGCGTAATAATATTTATCAAGTTCAGAGGTCAAGCTCTGATGAGACCTACGAATTCAACCCTAATTCGTTCAGTAATAGCGAAATTACTTTTTGGCAAATTTTCGTAGAAAATGAAGCTATTGCAATGGCTCGGGAAATTTTAAAATCAAAATTTTTGAAAAATTTCTTCATCGTAATCCGTTTTCAGGTATTCTAAAACGAATCCAAGAGTTTAACGTTTTTTCATATATTCCCATTCCAGACGATAACTCTCCTTCGGATTGAGATAAAAACACTGTTCATGCGCCAAAAAATCAAGCTTTCCGAAAGAAAGGATGAGTTTGTTGGCCAGTACATTGTAAGCATATTAAAGTGGTCAAATTTCAAAAAATGTGCTAAAAAATCACTTAAAATGGCTAAAAACAGCTAAAAATCGTTGAAATTATTATTATTATTATTATTTTTTGTAGAATATTGCTCAAATAAAGTTTATTAAATTCGAAATGGAACATGAAAATGTTTTGTTCAAAATTATATCGGAAAATTCAAAAATTCAATCAAAAAAAGTCAATTAAATTGGCTACAAATTCGGCAAAACCTGAAAAAAAAAAACTAAAAATCGGAAACCACTTTTTTTGAATAGTACATTATTATTTGAAATACGTTTTTTGCCATAAAATTAATAGTTAACAATTTCATTGCACTCAAAAAGCTCTAATTTGAAAACAATTTAACATCATACAATACGATAATTTACGAAAATTCGCTCATACGATCATGCTGCATGACTGGAACTCTTTTTTATTTAAATGCATTTCTTTTGTACGCACGAAGTGCCCTGATAAACTATACTCTAGTTTTAATAATATGTTGGCCAGTTGACGGTAAAATCGTTAGAAAGGTGCCACAAACAAAACCCGTTGCTCTGGAAAACGAGGATCATCCTTCTAGATCTCCTTCTTCCCAGTGCGCTTTTATTCTTCTATAGCGTCCAGGTTTTGACAAAAGGAGGACGTACGTTTGATGAAAGCCGAAACCATTGGGAAAGGGCACATAGCGGGGTGGAGCCTTAGATTCAGCCCAGGTGGATGGAAAAGGCGTCGGGTCGGTGGTGGAAGTGTTGGTAGGGGAGAGGGCTGCATTATTTATGTCCCCTCTTCTTTTCTAGGAGGCCAAATGTGCCAAGGGTTTCCTCGTTTATCCCTCGGGCGACCGGGCTCTTTGGAATATGCGGTTGGATAAAAACCGGTTTTTATGCGGAAAAGGAGGAAGACGAGCTTCGAACTCCTATCATCAGTGTGAGGTTTTTATAAACGCTCGTTGTGATTTTAGACGTCATAGATAAAACAAGACTTCTTCTTATCTCGAAACCGATCACGGGACTTGATTAAATCAAAATAGAGGGGAAGAAGAGAAGAAATAACTCTTGATATTATTACACAAACGTTCATTATTTTAACATCATAATAAATAAGTTCCGTAGATTTTCGTAGATTATCGTATTTAACCCTGGAATGTCCCGGCTAAATTTCCAACACTTAACTCCCCGGTGGGGTGTGTCAAACCCCAACTTTGAAACATGTTAGAAAATTCAAAAGTAAGTTACACTTGAAACAAATTTTATTTTTATTCTGTTATCAAGAGTGTAAAGAAACATGAAGTAGGTACCTAAGCTCACGAAGAAAACTGTAAAAGTAAGGCAAACCTCACGCTCTGAAGAAAAAAATAATAGCAGCAAGGTACCTCATTGTAACAAAATTTCAATATAGAATTAGCATATTTTTACTCAAAAACAAAAATAAATAAATAAATAAAATCTACAAAACATTTTTCTGAGACTAGTTTGATACTACTCACAAAACCCAAGAACTAGAATGAAAAGGTAACACAAAATTGGCACCAAGCAATAGGATCAACATTCTCAACACTTTGAAGTACTATGATGTTCACAGAAGGAACATCAAACTAGTTTCTCCAAAACTGTCACTTTTGATGCTTCTTCATCGGAGGCAACTTCTTGTAACTCGACTCTTGTATCTCCCGTGTTTGAACTTTCTCCGCCAAAATATACATCTTCTTCCTCCAAATGTTCCAAAATGGATCTAATGTCTTCAGGATCCGAAAACTTGCGTTTTTCAGCCATTTCTAATGATTAGCCAATAACAAACCTGTGGGAACGCCCACAAAAATAACACTTGCTATAGAGAAAATCGTCGAAAGTTTGTCAAACCCCAAGCACAAGAAAGTACTACACAACATAGAAGTCTTGAACGTACTAAACTAGAAAAAGGCTGAAGCCTTTAGGGAAGAAGTGGGGGGTGATATAGAAGGGGGCGAGAAGAGCCAAACGTGCGGGATTCAATATGATAAACTGATTTTAAATCGCGATTGGGGTTTGACAAACCCCACGGGGCATTCCAGGGTTAATCATGATGTAATAAGATAATCTACGAAAATTAGCATTACATAATGTTACTGTTCTGAAATTTGAGCACTTTGAGTACAAAGAAATTGTTAACAACCAATTTTATGGCAAATAAACTCGTTCTAAATCAGATTCTACGAATGAAAACGTAGCTATTTTTGGATGTATAGCAATTTTTCAGTTTTTCAATCGATTTTTCATCTGAAATTAAAGAAAGTTAAGGATAATTTTTCCCCATGATTTTGTTTTATTGTTTATGACTATCCAAAGTCTCCTGTTAATAACGCTCCTTTACAATATATAAGTCAGGTATCACAGGTTTAAGTATAGACAGTTCTAACTTACAAGAAATCCGAATAAGGTCGAGCCGAATTAGCAGTTCATCCTTCTCCTGCTGCCAAAGTCTTTTTAGCATTCGCATTTGTGTTGATGGTTTTTTTCCTTTCAACGGTTGATTGTCTTCAGGCTAATTAGATCTATTGTACTGAATTCTATCTGAATTGGACATCAATCTACTTTTTCATTTCAAAATCTCGATTTTAGCGAATTTTCGTTCTATTGCAGTATCTTGGAAAATTTTAAAACAGAAAGTTTTGGAAAGTTTCTCCATTTAAATCCGTTTTGAGGCATTTTGAAACGATACCTGAAGTTTGTGCTTTTCATATATACATACATATATATATATATATATATATATATATATATATATATATATATATATATACTCCATACCTATATATGTACTCCAAAAATCACTAAAAATGGCGAAAAACGGCCACAAATCGTTAAATTTATAATATTCAGCAGAGTTTCAGTCAAAATCAAATTATCAACGATTACCTAGGACTTTTAAAAATGTATGCACAAAATAATGCTAAAAAACGTACTTGAATTGCATTAATATTTGCTGAAAAATGTATGAAAACTGAAAAAAAAAAAAAAAAAAAAAAAAATCCAAAATCTCTTCTGAATCCCCAAATTTCATTTAGTTAGAGTTTTTAGTCATAGAATTGGTTCTTAACAATTTCTTTCTACTGAAATCGCTCAAATTTCAATACAGTTTAACATAATACGATAGGTAAATTTAAAGAAATTTGCTCATATGATCATACTGCAAGACTGGAACTTTTTTCAATATTTTAACTCACAAATTTTACCCCCCCCCCCCCCCCTTGGTGTTTATCAAAAGTATAGCTGAGATTAGAGGCACATACTAGGCCAGTTTATGATTGGTGAACTAAATTGCTTAAACTTGGTCCAGTATATTCGGAGAAAAGCTTCGACGGCGGACGACGATTTCTCAATCGGTTATTCTTAATCGGGGGGCTTTCTTGGTCGGTTACGAAGAATAATTATTGAAAATAATAAACCAAAAGTGCATATATACATTTGGATTCCCCGGGGACGAGTTTGGAACGAGTGTAGAATCCACTTTGAGAAACTTGTGGACTGACTGTCTCGGACATGCACCAGAAGCCTTTGTCGCCGGAAAGGTAAAACTTACTTGTCTTAGAGTCAGATGTTCTAGCTGCAGTGTTTGAAAGATGAAAGAGAATTGGACCGAATTGACTCAGAATCAATTGGTATTAGCCTGCCTCTGAAATGTGGTTTGCGGTTCACTGTGGTGTAGACGATCTCTTTTACTCCAAAACTTAGGACGAGAACTGTAAGTGAAGCTCAACATTGGACAGTCTCATTCGATTGACTCAAGAAAATTTTAAATATTTTTAAATTTTTAAATAACATTGTCTTCCTGCTTCACTAGATTTTGGGTTCCTAACGATTTTTGTTTTTCTATTTCAAACAAGGAATTTCATTCTTGTCCGGTCTTTTCTTTAATATTAACAGTGCCCCTTCAATCACAACATGATACATGCCCTGCATCCACTAACTTCTTCCGATTTATTATTCATTTTTCCGAACAAATAGCAGGTAATTAATTTTTAAAAAACCTCTCAAAATGCTGTAAGTTTAATCACAACTTAGATAAACATTAGGTATTGGCATTATAAGTTTCCTGCCACATCACTGACTATGGAAACCTCAGTCAAATTCCTTGTGTCTCGAGAAAAAAAAAAAAAAAAAAAAATGAAAGAAAACATTCCGGTAAACACGGAAGCATTGGCACATGGTGTGAGTTTCACTGAGACAAATAGGACTGGTTGAGTGGGGAGGTAAGTACCAGTTATGTCGCTTCTCGGCAACAGACATCTATCGTTTCCAGCCAGTACACGAGGCTGTTGTTGATAATAAATTGTTGGTCTACATCCACATCACTATTTATATAGGTAGGTTTAATGATGAAGCAAGGCGCACAGTAAGTTATGACCCGCACGACCGCTCTGTCTTGAAAAAGAAGTAGGACCAGTGCGCCGTCCTCCAGGACTCATGAAGGTTTGATCGTCTGATCGTTCCAGCTTTGGTTGTACCTCTGATTACTGGGGCTCTCATCGCTAACGGCACGTTTACGTTTTAGGACGTCCCTCTGAAGCTATTTCTTCGGCAAGGCTTCGTTAACCGGAGGGACGCATATTGGAATTGATCCAAGGGGGTGGGGGACAGCCCAAGCTTGAGAAAAAAATAACTGCATACAAATTCGTTTCAGACCATTCTAAGACCGAATCCGTGAAAACACCATAGGTGTGTGTGTGTGTATTCTTGCGTGCGGGCATGTGTATGTGTGTGTGTTCGTGTGTGTGACAAAATTTGTCGACGCTGCTCTGGCCTTAATTCCTAACCGATTTTCGAGATTCTTTCTTTATTCGATCCCAATTTTAGTCTAACCGATTCTTTCAAGCACTGCTCAAGCTACAAATCTCCATTTTCGTGATTTTATTTGGTTCTATTATGAATTTGATATTGTTTCGGAATGTATGTTGGGGTTTCAAATTTCATCGTGAGAGAGGGCATTGGTAATAAATCACGATGTCTTTATTATTTTTTTCAGATTTTCGTGATCTGTTTTTTCCTGTTGAATTATGAATTCGGTTTAGTTTGGAAAATATGTCAGGAATTACAAATTTAATGCTGGAAGTTTTATTATGGAAATTTACCGTCGGTGAAGGGTACTAATGTGTGGAAGGGTATTTCCGATAAGTCATGATATTTTTGCTTTGTATCTTATTTTAACTCTCACCAAAATTATAGGCAATTTATTCATACGGACGTCCCTGTAATGCATTCATTATTTACCAATATGTTTTCAATTAGACTTGAGTTACAGCTCATTCACTTCTACTTCAATCGTGTATGAAGCGTACCTATATCATATTTTTCGAATAAATAAATATACTTAAAACCGCAACATCATACAGTTTGTTGTTGTTGTTGTTGTATACGGCATGCGCCAATTTACAAATTAATCCAAAAGCTAATTACATCACGAATAAATGAAAATGAATGTTCCTTACCCTGAGCATTTTATCAATATACATGAATGAAAAATGAATTATCACTGAAAATAGCACACGAATAGTCGGCGCTTGGGATGTGGAAGCGAGATGGTGAAGAAATCTACATCAGTTTGCAGCAGAAATGCGTTTGTAGGGGGCGATTCATTAGGTAGTTACGGGTAGAGAATGGGACATGGAATGGCGGGTGATTGCGTGTGGGATATGAAGAAACATTGAAACCGACTTTAGAGAGGAGCGATGGAGACTCCCTATATCCATTCATGTGATAAAAAACAATGACGGCCTGTACCCGGGACGTACAGTAAAGTTGCCATTTGGTCGATATCGACCGTACTAATATCAATAGAGAATGAATCATATGAAATGATCAAGATAATTTCCTAAATATCAGCTCATCATTGTACAAAACAATTT
Organism: Adelphocoris suturalis; assembly: GCA_030762985.1. NCBI lineage: Eukaryota > Metazoa > Arthropoda > Insecta > Hemiptera > Miridae > Adelphocoris > Adelphocoris suturalis. The sequence continues at coordinate 21,460,591 of CM061051.1, forward strand.
GTAACGTTCAATCAACAGAAATGTTTTTTCCAAAAAACATTTTTCTAGATAATTCAACGATTCCTCCTCATGTAAGGAAGGCAAAATTTGCCAATGACCCTCCGTCGACGTACAACCAAGTGGTCTTGCTGGAAATCCTTTGCAGTGTTGTTGGAGCTTCCAGTAATCATGAGCTTCCAGATCATGGAATGCTTAGTATTTAATTAATACCGTGGCTTCGTATTGAGATGATCCCCTGGTCTAGGTTTCTACTAGGGGTCTAGGGGGAAGATATGAAGGTTTCCTACAGTAGATTGCCTGTGATGAGGGGTCGAGTATCCAATAGCATTGCACGGTGCGCAAGAAGCCGTGAAATAACATTAACCTGTTATCGATAACTTCCCAGTCAGTTTGGTCCCCCATAATTCATTCGATGTACTTGATTTATCGGGCAGTTCGATTTTATGTTGAAGCTATATTATCCACCAGCACGATGTATTGCTCTAAATGCTATATTGATTTGGCATCTAACCTATTATATATAGGTATATATATATTCCAGTATTCTTGTTGTGCCTAAAGACATAGATGGTTACTTATCGGTACTTTTCTAATGGCACTGACGGTGGGGGTGATAAGCACTAATCATTGGTAATCCAGGTTTATTATAGTTAAACGGCCCTCGTAAAGGGGTCCAGTACGATAAGCGCGATGTGAATGTATCGATAATTACGACGGTTTTAAGGTTAACAATCTTTCTTCGTAGGTAAATGTTGTTTAGTTTTCTCAACGTCCACGCTACGAAAATATGAGAGTTATTATTATCATTATATAGTTATATAGCTGATATATTTGTTCAACTTAAAAAATGTCTTTCAAATATTATTTGTACAGAGAATTGTTTATTATTTATGAGGTGGGAGCTGAACATTAATATATAATATGAGCTCAACGAACTCATCTTTTCTTTTGAGAGAGGGGAAGAGTGAGTGTGTGTGTGTGTGTGTGTGTGTGTGTGTGTGTGTGTGTGTGTGTGTGTGTGTGTGTGTGTGTGTGTGTGTGTGTGTGTGTGTGTGTGTGTGTGTGAGAGAGAGAGAGAAAGTTTATTGCAGCCATACAGTTTATATCACAATCTCTTAAAATATATGCTCAATAATTTCTCAACTACGTATACAATAGATAAATAAATGGACAATATTGTTTCTTGTCACGCGATACACAGGAACGTCAAACTGTAATAATTATTTATAAATAATGCAAAATAATTTTCTCTAAACTCATTGGTCTATCGGCTCAGAATTCAAACATGTAAGCTGGTCTTTAGCGGAAAATGGGGGTGACTCTAGTAGGGATTGATGTTACCAAATAGTTATTATACCTTGGTGAGACGTAAACACTGAAGGTGGGCACGATCTGACCACGATAATACTGCTTGACTATTGAGGGTCTTTGCTATATTTGCTTACGTGGGACGAATATGTGGTACCGGGTGTGGATGAGTTGAATTGCTATAGGAATGAGTTATATTCAACTCACTGCTACCACTGTGCCGAAAGAGAAGAACACTTGAATATACTGATTTTAATATCCCTAATCGAAGTAGAAGTGTTAGTAATTGTTGAGAGCCATTTTATTGGATGGGGGAACAAATATGAAAATCGCACTGCAATAGACTATGGTAATGATCTGAGCACTTACCATGTCCCTGTTCGGCATCCCTCTCACGACGGTCGGGTGATCGCCAGGAGTAATGCTGAAAAGTTTATTTGGTACTATGCGTTACTCCATGTGAGCCGTGAGTTGAGGACTCTGACTATATTTCTGTTACCCCAAGGAGTCACGGAAGGTTACTCGTCAAATGCGTCATGCTGCGATGCATTATCATCAGCCATATCTCATCACGTTCAAAATAACTTAAACACGTATACACGCATGTACCTAGTCGTGCCATAAGTTCTGTTACATGAAAATTATTAGTAGACATAGAGTTGATCATGAATATTAGGAATAATGACTTCATTTTGATATTATATTATAAATACTCTTACAAGATGATGAACTACAGAATAATTCGAAATTACCGCCTTCACCTTACATACATTATTTCATCCCCCAGTGCCAATCATGTATGAATGTACGCACTTCTTAAGCAAAATTGCTAAAAATGATAAACTCAAAAACGCTGGAAATTATTATACGAAGGTTCATTATTTCTGTATTAGATAGCCCTTCTACGTAGAACACTTGTTCATAAAAATTACCTATCAAACTTAGTCTATGATGCATTATCAAAAATAACTGTACGATGTCACCAACCAAAAGAAAATGATGAATTAACGACAAAGAATGGAAGAAAAACATCAGGTTTCGTATCCCAGCGAGGATGAAAATTTTTTTAATTTCTTCCTAGCCTTATTCAAATTGTTTTTCTTCTATTCTTTGTCGTTAATTCATCATTTTCTTTTGGTAGGTGGCATCGTAAAGTTATATTCAATAATGCATCATAGACTCAATTTGATAGGTAATTTTTTTGAACCAGTGTTCTGCGTAGAAGGGCTATCTAATACAGAAATAATGAACCTTTGTATAATAATTTTCAGCATTTTTTAGTTTCTCATTTTCAGCATTTTGCTTAAAAATTGCGTACATTCATACATGATTGGCATCGGAGGATAAAATAATGTATGCAAGGTGAAGGCGGTAATTTCGAATTATTCTGTAATTCATCATCTTGTAAGAGTATTTATTATATAATATCAAAATGAAGTCATTATTTCTAATAGTCATGATCAACTCTATGTCTGCTAATAATTTTCATGTAACAGAATTAAAGCACGACTGGGTACATGCGTGTTTCCGTGTTTAAGTTATTTTGAACGTGATGAGATATGGCTGATGATAATGCATCGCAGCCCATAATTATGAGCTGGTGGTGAAAATTCCATACTTAGCTTCTTGATGAACGAAGCTATAGAGGTGCATGCTGTTCATAAACGAACTTCTCTTAAAATTCTTTGTCAGTTCCGTTATTTCCCTCTTCCAGTCAGCCATTTCCATAGCTTCATTTGCATGGATCTTTGATGGCTTCCTTTTCCAGCCGACGGAAATTAAAATGACCTACGATATTTATACTGCGGGAAGTAAATCCCAAGATCTTTCGAGTTATTAGAGTAGCTTCTCTCACTTCCCGTCCTCTCTTCACCACCCGGCCTTGCTTTAACGATTTGAAATAACTTTAGCTTCGACCGCACTCTGGAAAATGGAAATGTTTGGAGAAAATAAGGAGGATTAAATCATTTTCGATGGAAGCCAATATTGCGGCAGAAAGGCATTCGTACTAACCCCGTTGTTTTCAGTTAGTACCTACTATTGAAGTTCGGGCACTGCTGAGACCAAACTTTCAGAATGGCTTCACATGCAAATTTTTCGTAACTCGCACCTATTATTCTCGTTAATGAAAGAATTTTGAAAAAATTGTTCTTTCTGAATGGGGAAATTATTAACGCTTACAGTTTTAACGAAAACCTTTTTCTAAATCATAATATACCAAAAAATATTCCCATACATTTTTTGTAGGTTTTAATGAAATATGAGCTCATGCTTCTACATGATTTTGTGCACAATCTTTTCCAACGGTTTATATTATCACTGATACACTACCTAATGTGATAGCTGAATACCTACTAATCACTAACATTAAGGATGATTTGTTCTAAGTACCTATCTAACTATTTGCACGTGATAAAATAGGTAATTTTCAATTTCTTCTATAATTACTGATGCCTTATTCAATTATACAAGCATTTAGCTTTCCCTATCACGATAAACATCAGTAACATCGGTAAGTTTGTGCATGTCCACGGAATGTTCAAATCGTCTTCTCCCAACTATCCTTAGAATTTGAACGAGATCAGACGATTAGGGCGTGAGAAAATTATACTTGATAAGATTTACGTTTGCTCTTGCAATACTAGGAGGGAACTGAGGGGTTGAACGATCCCAAGCCATAATCCCCCGGAAGCCACTACCAATGTTGGGATCGCGGTTCGTGGGACATCAGTCCGGACTTATTATTTACAAAATAGATTTTTTTTTTAAAGCTATGCAAACGCTGCTTTTCCTGCTCCATGGATTTTATTTGTATAGCTCCCCTCCTGCTGCAAGACAGAGTGGGTGCACCTCTACTTTCCTAGGACGGGAAACTGATAGGTTGGAAGTGTGTTCAGAATCATATTAACTAGGGATTCGGAAGATGGGTACACCGACAGAATTTGTCATTTACACTCATTACTGGATGTTCTACGCTCAGCAAATCACTGTTTTCTCAAGTTTGCGAAGGTTTTTGCTGGTTGTCATGACTGTGATACGATCTAAAATCATGGAATCGTAGTAGATCCACATTATGCGTGCAACAATTTATCAAAATCAGAGACGTGAAACTCAAGTGAAAGAATTGTGGGTGGCTTCGCGATGCTTTTCGAGCAACAGGGTGTCTCCATTACTCGTGAGAAGTTGTGGAGAACGGTATCAAAATAATGAGGGAGAACGATAAGTTAGAATTAAAAGTAGTTCTTCATTGTGGAGATCGCGCCAAGAATTTCGTACCGAGACATAAATCAAAAGGAAACAAACCTCCAAAGTCGAAATGGTTTGTCAAACGTCCAAGATGAAAATGAGACCTGCCAGTGTAGATGGTGATAGGTGGGGATAGTAATAGATAGAGAGTAATGGAAAGGGATAGAGAGGGTTACTGCTCCAATATGCTTCTTACTTGCGCCATCGCCTAATTGCAATCCTCACTAAGTTTTATCATTTACGTACCTTTCGGAGGAATCCGTCGTCAATAGCAAGTCGACTACCGGGGGCGAGCACATTCGATGCAAACACATCATCATCATAAGGCCGTCGATATAGCTAATGACGACGGATTCCTCCGAAAGGTACGTATATGATAATTTTACTATTACTACTAGCGGAAATAGGACTTTAGATTTAATGCCTCAATAAGTTTTACCTACAAACAAGACGTTTTACCTACACACACACACACGAACACACACACACATACATACACATACCATATATATATATATATATATATACATATATATATATATATATATATATATATATATATATATATATATATATATATATATATATATATATATATATATATATATATATATATATATATATATATATATATATATATATATATACACATATATATATATATATATATATATATATATATATATATATATATATATATATATATATATGTATATGTATATGTATATATATATGTGTGTGTGTGTGTGTGTGTGTGTGTGTGTGTGTGTGTGTGTGTGTGTGTGTGTGTGTATGTGTGTGTGTGTGTGTGTGTGTGTGTGTGTGTGTGTGTGTATGTGTGCGTGCCTCTCGCCTCCAAGTGGCTGGTGTCATAGGTGACGTCCAGAGAGCATTTCGGCCAGCGGAGAACCTTACAGTTCTCCAAACTGTCATTTCGCTGGCCTGCATCAAGAAACGTCAGCTCCATCTTTCCGGTCTGGACGTCGCTATGGCCTTTGACACTCTAAGCCATTTTGCCCTGACAGATTGCCTTCGTGGTGTCGGGGCACCTGCTCGCTTGACTGAGTATGTTGATCGCCTGTACCACGAAGCCATGACGGTCCTCAAGGCACGGGGCGAGATGTCAGGGGATGTTGTCATTGGGCGCGGGGTACGCCAGGGGATCCTCTGTCAACACTCCTCTTTGACCTGGTCGTGGACACGGCCTTGGGTAAGCTGCCCGCTGAAATAGGGTTGAATCTCGCCCCTGGGGTGCGAGGAGGTGCATTGGCTTTTGTCGATGATGTTGTCCTACTTGCAGAAACCTGCGAGGGCTTGCAGATCACCCTCAATGCCTTTGCTGAGCAGCTAGCCAGGTGTAGTCTAGTGGTCAACCTTTCTAAGTGTGGGTCGGTCTCCTTGGTCCCATCGGGCGGCCAACATAGGGTGAAGGTGGTGGATGAGGAGTGCTTTGTCTCAGGACAGACACCCATCCCCGCCCGATCTGTGTTGGAGGTCTGCCAGTACCTTGGGGTCGAACTCATGCGTGTGGCCACTATAGCCGCAAGCCGTGTGGACCTTGGTGGAGCATTATCTTGTGTCACTAAGGCTCCATTGAAGCCACAGCAGAAGCTGCGCCTTCTCCGCACGTACTTACTGCCAAAGCTAACCTATGGGTAAGTCTTTGGCAGGCTTACTGGGGGGAGGCTGCTTGAGTTGGATCGTGAAGTTCACTCTACTATGCGCTCTTGGCTAGGCTTCCCACCTGGTGAACCAAGTGCCCATATCCACACACGGGTCAAGGCCGGTGAGCTCGGTATTGTCTCTGTTCCTGCCAGCATCCTATCTTTGTGCCGCCAGTGGCTGTTTGCCCTTAGGGGCTCGAGCTGGGAGGTCGCCCGCACTGCTGCTGACCTTGCTTTGTCAGGCAGCAGTTGTTATGGTGCGACCGTGCAATACCAACTGCTCCCGAACCCAGCTTATCTACTGAGTTGGCTGCTGCTCTGTATGAGACAGTAGATGGTAAAGAATGCTGGCAGTGCTCTGAATCCCCCATTTCTTCCCAGGGGGTGGAATGGGCTTCAGAGGGCATAGGGGCCCACGACTACCACCATTTTCATGCCGTATGGGTGGCTGCTTTAGCCGCCTCAGCGAGGTGTTTGAGGAGTAGTTGCGGGACAGTCGATCTCTTTGCCATGCCTGTCGGGGTAAAAATGAGAATCTCTATCATGCGGTGTAGCAGTGTCCTCGTACTCACGGTGGCCGCATTCTACGTCATGATGTGGTTGCCAAGCAGATAGCAGGCAGTTTGTCATATAGCGGTTGGGATGTTGGATGGGAGAGACTATATCACATACCGAGTGACCAGGGCAAGAAGCCAGATATTGTTGCCGTCAAGCCCGATGGCTCTAATATAATCCTGGATGTCCAGGTTGTCAGTGGCAGTGTGTACATGCAGCAGACCTGGTGGGCTAAGAAAAGTAAATATTATAGAAACGATCTGCGACAAGCGATATCTGAGTTGAAAGGAGTGGCACCTAATACCATCAATGTCATGGCCGCGACCATGTCATGGCGCTGGGTGTGGTGCCGGAAAAGCGCCACAGGGTTACTCGAGTTGGGCATCTGAGCGGGAGTGCGTCGTGGTATCACCAATCGTGTTCTGAGGGGTTCTTACTTGAACTGGTGGTCATTTTATAGGGGCACTTCCTTTCATCCCACTCTTCCTTCCGCTTCCTTGATCCCAAGGGCCGGCGTCGGGTAAACTTGGGCGTCCTCCCCCTTTCTTATATTTATTTTTTCATTTTGAACGTTAATGGTGTGCCCCCTTCGCCTTTGAGGGGAGATTTGTAAAAAAAAAAAAAAAAAAAAAAAAAAAAAGATAGATAAGTACACTTCTCCAATTACCGAATTTTGTAAAAAATGAAGCTATTGCAATGGCTCTAAAAATTATAAAACCAACGTTTTCGAAAATGTTCTTCATTGGGATCCGTTTTGAGATATTCGGAAAAGAATCCTACAGTTTAACATTTTTTCATATATGTATATATATATGTGTGTGAGTGTGTGTGTGTGTTTGTGTGTGTGTGTTTGTGTGTGTATGTCTGTGTCCTTTCAGACGATAACTCTCCCTAGGAGTGAGATAAAACTTCCGTTCTTATGCCGAAAACTCGAGCTTTCCCATACGAAAGGACGAGTTTGTTGGTCACTATTCTTTGCGTATAATAAATTGGTGAAATAAAGTGCTGGGACAATCACTAAAAATAGCAAAAAAACTGGTAAGAATCGTTAAATTTAAATTTTTAGCAGAAATTTACTCAAATAAAGTTTATTGAATATAAAATAGAACATTAAAAAATGTATGTACAAAATTGTGCTGAAAAATGTACTTAAATTTCATTAAAATGAGCCAAAAATGTTCCAGTTATGCAGCATTTCGTATGACCGAATTTTCGTAATTTATCGTGTTGTATCACGTTGAATTGTTTTGAAAATTTTGGTTTTTGAGAGAAAAGAAATTCTTAACTACCAATTTAATCGCAAAAAACTTGTCCTAAATAATATTTTGCAATACAAAAAGAGATTTTGGATTTTCAACTCTTTTCTAGTTTTTATCGACTATTTAGCACATTTTATAGAAATTTAAGTACTTTTTCTGCATAATTTCGTACATAAATTTTGTAATGTTCTATTTTATAGTTAATAACTAAACCATATATATTTAACGATTTTTGGCCGTCTTTTGCTATTTGTTATTATTTTCCAGCACTTTTTTAAAATTGGACAAAAATGGATGAATTTTAAACTAAAATGTTCTTGCGGCTACAAGTATTGCGGTCAAACTGGTAAGAAATTCAGGGAAAGAATAGATGAGCATCAGCAGGATTTCAGGAAAAATAAGGGTAGGTCTACATTAGCAAAACATTTCAAGGAATCCAATCATACTTACAATTTTGATTTGACCAATAGACAGTTTGTAGAGTTTCTCCATTTTTGTCCAAAGAGAGGTATGCTAAATGTACTTGAAAAATTCGAAATTATTAAAAGCGACAGATCTGGCAAATGTTTAGATGAGGATATCCCTCAATACATTTTACCTCTGATGAGTCAATTTCTATAAAGCTTGGAATTATCCCTTCAAACTGCTGAAACCAGTAATTCTTCCCCTCCTTTCACTTCATCTGATTAGCTATAATCCCCCTTAACGTTGCTTGCACTTAATTGATTAATTGGTACCTCCAGCCCCCTTTCCTTTCTCTTGACCAATGGGATTCAATCTCCCTTCACCTGTGACTATATAAGCCGTGTCCTTTCTAATGTGTGTTCAGTTATTGTTTCTCACTGATGATGGCTTAGCCGTCGAAATCGATTTAACATTGTAACTCTTTATTATTTCGTGGGAATAGACAACGTTTTTTCACTAACTTCCGTTTTGAAATGGATTTCCACAACTTCGTCGCGAGTGATTTAGCGTGCATTTCCCAATCAACATTGGGAACTTCTGTTTTTAACATCAAAACGCCCAAGACCCTTTACTTAGACTTTGGCGACTTAAACTTCCTAAATAATGAGGGAATTCTACGAGTCGCAATAATAATCACCGTTCTCCACGACATGGAACCAGTTCCTCTGTTTGCCTCAGAGGGTCATCCCGTTCTTTGAGATCAAAAGTTTTCTGCGTTCTTATTCCTCACTTTTGAAATCCGCTCTTTCTAACACAACTGCAGCACCTTCGGAATAATTGTGACGTTCAATGGGAGGAAGAGTCAAAAGGAAGCGTCAGATACAGGCTTAGGGAGTCGCCTCTTAAGAACTCACTCATTTCCTCTACTAAAAGAAGGCTTCCTCGTTCAGAATGCTTAGATGAGGAATGCGAAATAATGACTCTCAATATTCCCGAAAGTTCGTCGGGCAAAGGATAGTATTTACTTCATTAAACAAGCAGGGTAGATATATAAATACTTCACAATATTCAAAAACGGAAGTTAGTAAGAATCGTTGTCTATTTCCACGAAAAATACATAACGAGTTACAATGCTAAATCAATTTTGACGGTTGGGTCAGCATCTGAATGAATCCAATTCTAGTTACAATTTTGATTTGACAGGTCGAGAGGTTGTAGACTTTATTTTCCAAAGGGAGTTATGTTGAATGTACCTGAAAATTTTGAAGTTACCAAAAGTGCGAGGTCTGGTAAATATTTAAATTAGGATTTCCCTTAATGTTTTTCAACATTGGTCCATCTCTGTAAGTAAAGCTTGGAATTATCTCCTTCATATTGTTAACAATTGTTAATAGTTCTCTCCCTCCCTTCCGTTCAACTCATTAGCTATTATACTTGATCCCCTCTAACTTTGTTCGCACTTGATTGGTTTCAACCTTTTCCTTTCTCTCGACCAATGGAATCCAATCTCCTTTTACCTGTGACCATATTAGCTGTGTTCTTTTTAATGCATTGTCAGTTAGTGAATTTTCTACGAAAATAAAGCTATTGCAATGGCTCCAAACATTTTGAAATAAAAATTCTTGAAAATTATCCTGATTGAAATCTGTTTTGTGGAATTCTGAAACGATTCCTGGATATCAACAATTTTTCGTATATATATATATATCTGTTTTGTGGTGTTCTGTGTGTGTGGATATGTGTGTGTGTGTGTGTGTGTGTGTGTGTGTGTGTGTGTGTGTGTGTGTGTGTGTGTGTGTGTGTGTGTGTGTGTCTGTGTGTGTATATCATTCCAGACGATAACTCTCCTTAGTATTGGGATAATAAATCGGTTCTAGAGAAGAAAAATCAAGCGTTCCAAACAAAATGATGAGTTCGTTGGCTGGGACTTTTTGAGCACAATTAACTTGTCAAATTTCAAATAATGTGCTCAAAAAATCACTAAAATTTGCTAAAAACGGCTAAAATTGTTATGTTTATATTATTTAGCAGAATATTGTTCAAATGAAGTTTAATATCTAGAAAATAGAACATTCAAAAATTCATGCGCAAAATTATGTTGATTAATATACCTACTTAAATTTCCTAACAAATTGCTTGAAAAATCGATAAAAACTCAGAAAAAGCTGAAAATTAAAAACCTCTATTTGAATATGAGAATAATATCTAAAATTCTTTTTTGCCATAAAATTAAATGTTGACATTTTTCTTGCACTCAAATAGCTCAGATTTCAATATAATTTAACATTATACAATACGAAAATTTACGAGAATTCTCTCATACGATCATGCGCATGACTGGACCTTTTTTCCTTTTATCCATTCGATCGTCGGGAAAGTTATAAGATCTGCTTCGAATACAAGTAAATTGGATCTCAACAATTTAAGCTCTGATTTGTTCGATTTATCACTCACCCCTATTTCCGAACTTCCAGAAGTATGAGATATGAGCCCACATATTGACACCTCCAGTCAATATTTGCCAGGACAGAGTAAAGTCGACAATATTGCGTCAATCCAGGAGACCCATGGCAGCGTAAGGGTCTAGATTGGAAACTCCCTGTTAGTAATACGCTTTCCTTGACCTACTATGAATCTTCTCCCGAAACATTTTTTATTGTCCTCCAACTTTCAGTATTTCTTCAAGAGGACGATTTCCTTGTTTCTCTGAAGTTGTTCTCACTATGAAAATAATCTACTATCTACTCTCAATCCTAAGGAGAAATATCATCTGTAATTACACTATATATATATATATATGCATATGGAAATTTTTAAAATGCCGAAATCTTTTCAGAACACAAAAAATGACGCAGAAAATTTTTGAAAATTTTTATTTTAAATCTTTTGGATCTATCGCAATAGTTTTATTTTCTACAAAAATTCGATAAAGGTGTTCTGTGAAATCGCAAGTTATTTCCACATGATTTCATTTCACTCGTCGGTCAAATACCTACCTAAACTTGCTCTTCAGCTAATTCCAACTAAATTCGTATATTTAAAGTTTGGATTGTTCATTTTCTGATATAGCTCAGCTGACTTTTATATATAATTAAATGGCGTATGAATTGTATTCAGGCACACAAAAACCACAATAGCCGATCCTATCAACCACTTTAGAGACCCTTGATGTTACTATACATTCAGAACTATTAAGGCACAGCCTCAATGATCAGGTTGGTATTATCTATAGGTATCATAGAGGTATCTTGGCATGAGATGAACCAAAAGTAGTCCGTGTTCATGCATACAAAATCAATAACGTCCAATTTCAATAGAAATGTCTGGTTAGGTTCCTAAATGGTTTTTGTTAGTTTCATCACAATCCTCAATATCTCCGAATCCGAAAATCGATATCTATCTAACAAATCATTCATTGATCATCAGCGCTTCACTGCAATGATAGGATTCTCATCTGTCGTTGGTTTTTAATGAATTTTCATGAAAAATAAAGCTATTGTAATGCTCCAAAAATTTTAAAATGCAATTTTTACAATTTTTTCCCATTGCAATCCGTTTTGAGACATTCTGAAACGAACCTTAGAGTTAAATATTTTTTTCATTTATATATATATATATATATATATGTGTGTGTGTGTGTGTGTGTGTGTGTGTGTGTGTGTGTGTGTGTGTGTGTGTGTGTGTGTGTGTCCTTCCAGACGATAACTCTTCTTAGGATTGAGATACAAATTGTGTACCTACTTGCACCAGAAAATCTAACGAAAGGACGAAGTTGGCCAGAATTTTTTGAGCACAATAAATAAGTCAAATTTCAAAAAAATGCTGAAGAAATTACTAAAAACAGCAAAAAATGGCTAAAAATCGTTGCATTTATATTTTTAGCTGAATATTGCTCAAATAAAGTTTATTAACTACAAAATAGAACGTTGAAAAATTTATGTGCAAAAATTATGCTGAAAACGCACTTAAATTTTAATAAAATGTGCTAAAAATTCCAAAATCTCTTCTTGAATCGAAGAATATTATTTAGAACGAGTTTTTTGCTTTAAAACTGGTACTTAACAATGTCTCTTCCCTTAATGTCCTTAATTTTCTAAACAATGTAACATAATATAATACGATAATTTACAAAAATTTGCTCATACGATCGTGCTGCATGACTGTTTAGTTTTTGTAATTAGAGTAGGTAATGTGTATGGTATGTATGTATGGTGAGTATGGTGGTATTTCTGGTGGACACTAAAAAACAATGGAGCTTTCCTTTTAAACACCATATCATTCGACTTTACAGAGCAACCCTTGCGTAATATTTTCCAATATCTATATTCATCTGCGATAAACTCCAAAACTGGAATGTATAAATAGTGAAGGTACCTACTGGATAATATTACGAATGAAATAAACTGACATTATTTGCCGAATATAACGGTTGTCAATAAATTCATTTTTGATCCTGCTCTAATTCTCTGGTAGCTATTTGGACTGGTGCTACTCAAACATCATATTATAGATATACTTTTGTGTAGTGATTACGTTACAAATAGGACTGTGTAATTTGAGTGAAGAATTGAGAATGAGTTAGACTGACTGAAGACTGAAGAATGATTTAAGGCTCAAAATTTCTGGATTATATTGATATGAAATGAAGGTTTGTTAATGTTTAATAACGTTCAAACTATACAATACCACAATAAAATATAGTAAACATAATAAATTAACATAAGGACTTATTACATATTAGTCATAAATAGGGTTAATACGGGTGCTTGGTTATAGGCTATAACCAAGTACTATGCCATCAATTTCGCAAGGAAATGTTCAATTTGTTTAGAGCTGATTTTGTGACCGCGCTCGCTGAATAGGAAATAGACAAAGTCATATATAATTTTCACGAATAATTTAGTTCGATTATTTTATTAGAAATGTTTCTACATCTGATAAGTGATGGTATATAATAGTAGGCTTCTCAAAACCTTGTCTCAATCTTCATATTGCCGTCCCAAGTGACGTGATTACTGACTAATATACTTTATAGCCTTGGCCAATTTACATATTACAATCTGTAATTGAAACTCGTGCAATATCCGTGAAAATTTCAAATAATCAAGCAAGTTCAATTAGATGACCTCGAGGAAAACGAAAAAAATTGGACGAAATAAGAGGTCGCACGCACATATAACAACACAAGGAGCTTCTAAGCTCGAAGGGGTGGGGGTCGTTAGAAATTAAAAGGCAAGTCCTTTCGCCTTCCATGGCCTCTTCAACCCCTCCCATCATCCCCCGCACCCACACCCTTGCCAACGACACCCACCTCCACACACCAGACTACCGGGGCTTAAAACAACTACACTTTACCTCCCCCATCCCCATTTAACACAGAGGCTGCAGGGAAAAAAAGCACCCCCTACCGCCACCCTTTCCCAGTCCGATTTAAAATACGGAGCACCATCGTCTATTTGCATAACCTTTTTCTCTCGCTTTTATTCTCGGGAAGTTCTATGGGTCGTTCCCCCTCCACCAACCTCCCCACTCCACTTTCCATTCTTTATCCAGCTATTTAAAAAAAGTAGAGGAATTTCAGTGTTATTTCAATCAATGTGAATTTTTTCTTCATCCATGAATGGTTCATTGCTTATTTTGTGGAACATCTGTCGACAATTTTTGCCGAACATAGTATTTATGCAACATCTTTCCCTTCATGCTTTCATTATTTTGGTAACAGAGCTCGTTATTCTCGAAAACGTAACGATAATCAGTTCGGTGTTGATCGAGTTGATGTTTGTCGAGTTGTTGTTCGAGTAGATATTACTGAGTCGTTCAATTTTTATTTTGCCAATGTCGGGAACAGAATCCGTGATGCCATTGAAATTCCAGAAAACCCTCCTCCATTAGGCTTTTCGCTAATGAGGTTTCACTCGGCAGGAAATTGTAAGTAAGGTTTTTCCAAGTACCCGATCCCCCCCCTATTTGGGCATGCCAAAAACGTGAATTTTTTTTTTTTTTTTTTTTTTTTTTTTTCGTGCTTTAATCTTACAAGGGGTCCTGCAGTGAAAGGGCCGATGTTTGCACTCAAACTATTCAAATATTTTGTTAACTACTTTTTTCCACCAACCAAAATATGGAATATGCATCCGAAAATTTTCAGAATGGGCCTTAGGAACCCTCAACATTAAGTAACCATAATAATCTTATCCAGTCATTCTTTTTTTACTTTTATATAGTCAAATTTTATTTTATTTTATTTTAATTTCCTTATTCTATTTTTTATTTTTTTGTGTAGGTTACGAATAGAATGCTTAATTACAACCTTCAAAAACAACACCATACATATACAAAAAATAAAAATAAATTATAATAATAATAAAAATCCTTTTTGAGGTAATAATCGTAGTTTTTAAGATAAAACACGATACAAATCGCCATTTTTTTCAATAACATTGTCGAAAATGATATTTCCTATGAGAAAAGACAGCGCGAAACCCGTATTTGTGGAGGTATAGAAAGTTACGATGGAGTTTCGCTGGGATCGTAAATAACATATAAGCCCCAAAATGTTCCAGACTCCTAGAGTAGAATTGGAAAATTAATACGGTCGAGAAAATTCTGCCAAGCAGTCGACATCAAATGCAGTGAATATAGAAAAATCCTGCTGCTTTTGAGCAGCTTCGACATCTGAAAATGAGACGTACGAAGATCGTTTCAGTGAAGGAACAGATTAGACAGTAATCGAGATGACGATTAGAGACTATGCATGAAAAATCAAAAGAATAACTTCGCCCATTACTCGCTTGGCTAAAATCCCAAGTCTGTGAAAATAAGTTAAAATCACATTCTGCACTGGAATAAACAGATTAGAAGAGAACACTTAGTCAATGTGTATGGTACCTTTTGCACCATTTGTACATAGACCTGCTCTACAAGTCTTTTCAAATTAAAAAAAGGTGATTTTTTCCGCTTTCTAACTCGATTTTTACCACAAAAAAAAAAAAAAAAAAAAAAATAAAATAAAAAAATAATATTAATAATAATAACAATGAAAAATGCCCCCTTGGATGAGACCCTTGTTACTTCTGGATGAGATGCCGCTTAAACCTTAATAAAAACAACAACAAAAATATTAATAATAACAATAATTGTTTTAAATTGATTCAAGGTTTTGTGTTCGAGGGTTAAAAGTATTTTACTCGCAATCTATGCATAATAACAATTAAATTTCACTATAGAAACGTCAAAAAACGTTGACTAGAAAAGACTGGGGGAAATTCGTCAAAAAGCCCAAATTAAAAAAAAAAAAAAAAAAAAGGTATTAATTTCGAGTATTCTTGAGGCCCGTTCTGAAGAGAGCTTGGATACGTATACAATATCTTGGTTAGTAGAACCCACTACAAAAGTTTGAGCGCAAAAATCGACCCCATCAAGGTCTCCTTGTTGGTATCAGGCACACCGAAAACACCCTCAAGTTTCACTTCGATATTTCAAAAATTGTGTGAAAAAGTTGAGGAGGATTACATTTGGGACACCATAAATATATATGTATAATACATAATAAATATACAAATAATACTCGAATCCAGACCTACCTTAGTCCTGGGTTCTGCCAACAGACGGTTAACACCATGTCGTAATGTTTATTGGAATACATTATATACTGAATTACTTGATGTGGATTGTACAATAAACTATTTTCTTCTTACACACACACACACACACACAAATATATATATATATATATATATATATATATATATATATATATATATATATATATATATTGATTTATAATATGTAGGTATTACTTGATATGAATACATCTGAAACCTGTATTACGCTAATTAATTGGTTCCATTCTGTTTCAGGTAAGCCAAAGATTTCCCGATTACCATCCGTAAGTTGGATAGATTGCACACAATAATCATATCGAATGGTGCCGAATTTCAATGCATGGATTGAAGGTGGCTTCCTTTTGGATTCACATTCATGGATCGAACTAATAGGTTCAACAGGACTGTCAACATTTCAGATGCTACCTTGTGTATTTCTTTCTGGTTTTCACATTGAAAAATATTTGAGGCCACGGGAATGACGTCCCATAGAGTGTTTTAATGATTCCTCCGAACTTGAAAATAATAGGTGCTAGTCACAAATTTCGCATATACTGCACTTTGATCTATTCAAATGAATAACAATGAGATTAATAAACCAGAATGAAACGGAATATACCTTACTAAAACAAAATCGTGTTCCCGACCTCCTACTCGATTTCGTAGCATTCAAAGAGACCCATTATAAAACGATGCCTTTGAATAGAGTGAATGAATAATCGGAAAACGAGAGTCTATCAGAATGCCAGATTCTCTGAATATTGTGCCGCGCTTGATTAACGTAGGCCTATTGTTTGAGTAGCGAAACAAAGCATAACTACTTTATTCTCGATAAATTTCATTGGAACAATGCGAGAAAATAATACATGTTCGTGATATTATTCAGATGGTAGTGTATTTTGATTTAACCGTTATTCAGGTGCTCCTGTTTCATAATCACTATTGAGAGCAGAGTGCGTAACTTGGTATAAAACAATATTTATATAATAATCCTCCAAACAGATGTTTAAACAATAAAAAAATTATTAAAACTGGAAAACCATATAATATAGTATAAGTAGTGATATTATTCATCTTTAGTATAGTTGACGAACGAGAATCAACTAATACCACAATAAAATCTTCAAAAGTTGTCCGTGAAGATAATACAACGTCGTCGTCACTGACGTCAGTCATTGTCAAATCATCAAGAATCGAGTGTGGTATCGTTTTCAATAGTTTTCGTCTCATAGGAACCCCTTTTGGAAGATCTAAAATGTAACCGATGCAGTACAGTGATGATATCACCCAAGACGATAAATTTCAAAACAGTAATAGTGCTGAACGCTGAATTCATTATAATAGACAACCTGATTTTCAAACTTAGTGAGGAACCTGGTCAGCAGGCCAACTAGCACTATACTATTATCATTTTGTTTCGTTTGACATCAAACATTCGAATCCTAACGAAACGCGAATCCATTGCAGTTAATTGACATTGTAAAGTGTTGCGATACATAATGGCACATTAAATTGTAAGCTGGAAGATTCAGGGTTACCTTAAGGGACGGAAAGCAACGGGACTCTAATAGGAAAGGGTGTGTTGCTTTACCGGACCAGAAAGGTAGTTTACAAAGAGGATCCCGAAACCGCGGAAAGTGGTTGCCAAAGACTCGTAAAGAGAGAGAAGACCCCTTATGAATGCTTGGCTTTCTGAGGAGTTATAGTAGGCTAGTTGCTGGATGAAACATTTACATTTACATGTAAACAAAAAAGTCCAGTCATGCAGCATGACCCCATGAGCGAATTTTTGATTTGTTACTGACGGCCGAGTGAAGGGAAACCTTGAGATTAACGTTACTGACGGCCAAGCGGAGCGAGGCCTTGGGTCTGCGTCCTAATACGTGCATAAATAGAACTTTTTCATAATTTCATGGCTGATATTTTCCAAGCCACAGTCAGTATTGAAGCCACATCAAGTCCTAAAACAGTTGAGCGTAAAACATTAAAGAGAGCGACCGAGAGAATCGGAGGACGGAATATTTCACAGAGTAAACAGGGATACTTCCATAAGAGTAGTTCAATCTGAATTTGGACAATGTTTCATGCAAATATTACCGATTTTTATAACTAGCGAACGGCATTATTTCGATTTTTGACTGATTTTTTTTCAGCGATTCCGAATATACCACATGTTAGTATGCTGAAAAAATTATTTCGCACAACAAATCGCAAAAAACAGGCTATTTTGAAATTGTTGACTACATTTTTGAAAATTTCTTTCCCGAAGATGTAATCCGATCATGCTGGCCAACGAACTTGAACTTTCGATTTGTGTCCTTAACATTTAATATTTGTTTGAAGTTTCTAGCACAATTCTACGGACAGTTATCGTCTGGAATGACACATACATACATACATATATACATACATACATATACATACATACATGCATAAAAAATGCATTTAACTTCAGAATATGATTCAGAATAGCCTGAAACGGATTCCTGCATAAATTTTTTTCAAAAATTCACATTCTACAAATTTTGAGGCGAGAGCAATAGCTTAATTTTCTTCCAAAATTCGCTAAAAAAAAGAATTACTTGGTATAGATTATACTAGTTGTTGAATAAGAAATGGATAGCTAATGAAACCTGAAGGGTTATATGATTTGAAAGAAATGGGTTGCTTTTGGTGACCAAGGTAAACCAGTACAAAGCAGCAACATGAGGATGGGTCCCCCTAATTATCGAAATAAATAGAAAGACTTGTGTAGAGACTACAAAATTACAAGATACATTCAAACTGCCCAATGGAAATTGTACCAACTAAGCGACCCTCATATATAAAATAACCTCTGACGAGGCCATTAGGGTGAAAGCGCTAAGCAAAATAAACAAATACGAGAAGCTTACCTATTTCTCACCCTCAGCAACCCTAGGATTCATCATAGAATGTAGTAAGCGCGTTTCGAGAAAAATCTTCAAACAACCAAGAAAGAGTAGTTATCTGTTCTAGCCTAAATGAACTATGATTTTATGGTGTGTGGCGTTCTCTGGTTCTTCAAATTAATTGGATCAAGCCGGAAGCCCTATCTGGAAAATTTTATGAGTGAGAGCCTGATAAAGTGCGATTAAAACTCCTGTTTTTTTAAACAGGATTTGCGATTTTACAGTTAGGTCACTGTTCCTTTAGTGTAATTGAAATTTTGCTGTAACAGCAGTTTTAGTTGTTTTTTAACCTTTTTTACGATTTTCACGAATGAAAATATTCGTTTATCGTTGCTAATTACAATGCTGTTAACTAAAAACTTTCCAACTATCCGGGGAAGAAAAGTGACACATTGACAAAATCAGACTGTGACAGTTTTCTTGCTGGCGGTTGGCTGGAACAGCTGCGAGGAAAACTGACACTAGCGACTTATCGCGGCTAGTGTTGAAACTACAGCCAAAACAACTGTTCCCACTAACTTGTTGATAACATTCTGGTGCACGCAATGAAAGTGCTACCTAACCCAAAACCCAATTTTTTGAAAAGTGTCGTATTTTGACTTTTCTTGTCGAGGTGCGGTATTGTCGCTGTTCTCCTAGCAGTAAAACTTTGTAACGGGCGGTGGAGGGTTTTCAATTATTGTGTTATGTAACAACAATGCAGCTAACCCTAATCAATTTTTGACATGGTCAACTAAACTTTTCTCTGATTTTTTACCGACTTCAGAAGAAAGTATTTGTTTCAAATTTGAAAAAACCTTTTTTTTTGTACTGTTTTGTTTTGCTTCTTCACTACCGATAGCAGGGAAACTTTATGTCCGTTCAATCAAGTAAGGAAACTTTATGTCCGTTCGATTATGATGAAATATTCTTAATCTGCTGGTTAGCTCCTTTAGATCCTTTATAAATTCTTTCGCAGTGGGATCATTGGTATCATGTCCGTATGCGCAATCGAGATTTTCTCATAATGTCGATACCATGTATATGGACGATCGGTTTGATTTTTCAAACTAATAATGAAGGGGGGTACTTGGAAGTATGTTTAAGGATGGCACCTTATGAATTTGATCGTGATTGGTTTAGCAATCACTACCTATCGGGTATGCGCGAAACTAAAATTGATTGACACAGGTGAGTTTTATAAAAGTTCCAGGGATAGTGGATGTTAGCTCATGGATGATCTCGAAACATTTCAATGACCGTCGGTGTGCGTTGTGCGCAAACGTTTTTCATATAACCCCAATTTTTCGTTACCTATTTGTCCAATTGCATGAAGGAGGGGGGGGGGGGGGATTTACTTTTGTGTTCTGATGCGTGAAGTTGCCGTATATTTTATTAGAGTAACCATTATTGCATCTATCTAGGTTGAGTGCAGTTGATTGACAGTTGTCATACGAAAAAAATACTCGAACCGGAGGCATTCAAGTGTATTTCTACTTGTACGAAATCAAGCGGGTAAACCCAAAGGAAAAATCAAGGATACTATCGAACAATGATGTAGCTCCCTTGGATTTTGTTGTTGGCAGTCAGGCGGCCATTGTTCAGCAAGTATTGTTTCTCGTGGCGAAGCGATGAATGGATAGCCTGTAAGAGGGGGGGGGGGGGGGGGGGGGGTGGATGGAGTTGGTATTTCATTCGAGAGGATTTATAACTGTTACAGATTCCCGGGAGCAGTTGGGCGAGGCAGTGGAGGGTGGGGGTTTATCTGTAAATCATGAGAGTTGAGGTAGTTGAAAAGGGAGGCCGGTAGCTGAGCAGGAGGTGACCATTCCGCCGATTTCATCTGACCCCTTGCGGAAGAGGAGCCACGTGGGACTCGAAGTCGGAACTGTTTCTCCGGAAGCCCCGAAAGCTGGAGCAGTGTTTAATCACAGCGAGACTATTAAGTTGCCAACGTTGTCTTAAACATTACGATAAATAATTGTGAGAACGGGATCGAAGCCTGGGTGTGCTACATACCTACGATTTATCTCCCTCTGACTGTAACTTTTTTGAAAAAGCCAATTTTTAGCCTAGTAATGGCGTTATTGGAAGGGATCAACGACTTTTAGCACCTATCGATGCTTTTTTTTTCATTGCAATTATTTTGGTGCACCCAGGCCATGAATTGGAAAATCCATATATACTTGTTTCATGTCTATAAATGAAAGCAAATTCCATCCAAAAAACTTCAACACAAACTATGATTTCCCCAGTTTGTTTTTGGTGAGTTTTTAATAATTCAGTAACAAAAACAATCTTGCCTGGGATGGACCTCGTGCCCGGTGCGACATCACTAACCGCCAGAAATTTTGTATGATTACAGACAAATTAAAACATATCCTTGAGAAGAGTGTTTGGTCACCTAATTGAATAAGCTATCATTTTATTAGAAGAGAACTAATAAAGATGACCAGGTTCCTCTATAGAACTTAGAAAAAAGCAGAATCTACTTTTTACATTGATACTGTAAAAATTAACAGATATTTTTTGAGATTTTTGGTCCAATATCGTCATTTTGGCGAAATTATCGTAATTGAATGGAATCGGATCGCTCTGAAAGTCGTAATTCAGTCCACACTCCAAATTCTAACAAAATCCATGCCAATAACGTATCTCTGAGGTGTTCCAAGCGACTTCGTTGACGAGATCGCACCCATTCGTGTCGGATCGGCACAAAAAACTGTACAGCGTATTCTGAACTTCTCAAGAGTCTACCTCCCAAGCTTCTAATCGATAGCCCCAAAACTTTAGCCCGTAGCTTGGAACACACACAAAGTATAGGCTTCTATTCGTGAACATCAGAAAATGAGCAATGGCCACGAGCCTGTAAAATACATGTGTACTTCTTGACGAAATATGTTCATGGAATTTAGAGTATTTGGAAATTCGATCGTTTGTCAAAAAATAAGTAGGTATATTCCATTTATTATCACGAGTATATTTCATATAATACCACGTACGTACCTAATTCCATATCTAATTCCATATATTATAAGTATATTTCATTTAATATCACGAAGGATGTTGGATAAAAAGCACAGTCGAGCATCTGGAACATATCATGTTTTTGCAATATATGTATGACAATTTCTTCAATTTGATTAGTTTGTATACACCGAAATTCCAGCAATGCAGCATGATTGTATGAGAAAATTTTCTGAAATTACCTATCGTATCATAATATGTTAAATTGTATCAAAATTTGAGCAATTTAAGTACAAGCAAATTGTTAAAAACCAATTTTAAGGCAAAAACTCATACTAGATAAAATTTGACTATTCAACCTAGCTTTTGGATATTTTGGATTTTGTATCTAATATTGATGAAATTTAAGTAGGTAAGTTTTTGTAGCATAATTTCGTCCAAAAATAGTTCATGTACTACTCGTAGTTGATCGTTGATAATTATTTTTTACTGGGATTCTGCTAAAAATAATATCTTCAACGATTTTTGGACGGTTTTAGCCATTTTTAGTGATTTTTTCAGCACATTTTTTTAACTTTGACCAACTTAATGTGTTCAAAAAGTGCTGGCCAACGAACGAACTCATCCTTTTATTTGGAATGCTTGATATATATATATATATATAGGGTTTCCTGGAATAAATGAGCCAAACTTTAGAGATCGATTTTCGAGTTTATTTCTGACAAAAAGTGCCTCGTAGAAATATTTTTTTAAACACTTAGTTTTCGAGTAATTCAATTTTTGAGATTTTTTTCGTGTTTTGAACCTTAAGTCACTAAAACAGCAATAACAACAATAATTAAAACAGTAATTTCAGATTTTAGGATACCATTGAAAAGAACGTTATACGTCTTTCGTATCTTATGCCCAATCGAAAATTTTTAATATGATTCATTCGGTGAAAAAACTGCCTGAGCGTGGGATTTCCACGAGTATTAGAAATGAAAATTTTTCAAACCGGCCATGACTGTCCTATTCTTGTACTGTTTTTCGTGTAGGTACTTCACCGTAAAAACTGGCCCAACATCTCAGCTTTCCAGCGGTCTAATTAATTTTTATTTTACTTTACTAATTCGAAGATAAAAGTATGTTTGTATGTTGAAAAGGGCAAAGCTAGACAGTTAAAGTGTAAAACGCAGTTACAACGAAGTTGGGGAGATTTGCAAGTGTTACCAATCGATTCAGCGTAAACATTTTTTTTTAGACGGTACTTTTTCACAGAAACCCTAGATTCCATAGAAAAACAATGTTTTTTAACGTACAAACGAAATTTTATCCTCTAATTAATAAAGTAAAATAAAAATTAATTATACCGCTGAAAAGTTGAGGTCTAGGACCAGTTTTTACAGACAAGGAACACGAAAAACCGTACAAAAATAGGACAGTCCCAGCAGGTTTAAAAAATTTGAATTTCTCAAACTCGTGGAAATTTCATATTCAGGAATTGTTTCACCAAATGGATCCTATTAAAAAATTTTGATTTGACATTATATAGAAAGGACATTTTTTGCTCTTTTCAATGGCATCCTCAGATTTGAACTTACTGTTTTAATTATTTTAGTTATTGCTGTTTTAGTAACTTAAGGTCGAAAACACGAGAAAAAAAAAATTCAGAAATTGAATTACTCTAAAACTATGTGTTTAAAAAAATATCTCAACGAGTCACTTTTTGTCGGAAATGAGCTCTGAAATCGATCAATGAAGTTGTTCCTCACTAATTCTGGGACACCTTGTATACAAATGAAAAATTGCAAACTTCAGAAATCGTTTCAGAAAGTCTCAAAATAGATTTTGATCAGGAAAATTTTCGAAAATTCTGATTTAAAAATTTTCCGAGCTATTGCTATACCTTCATTTTCTACTAAAATTCGCTAAAATTATGTACTTAAAACGTAACGGAAAAAATTGCTTCCAAATATTCGTCTTCTTTTAATTAAAATTTATTCCAAACAATAATCTTCTAGTTTTAGTTCGTAGTTGATTCGTCAATAAATGTCTTTCAATAATATTTTTCTTTAAAAAATCAACTATTCATAACCGTTTTCCGCCATTATTAGTGATTTATGGCACGTATTTCAAAAGTATGTGTTCTTTCGTGTTGGTGTGCGATAAGTGTTCTCCTACGAAATTCATCCTGGAATACTAAAATGCTTGGTGAACGAACGGTATAAACGGTACACATATTAAGAAGTTTCATAAATCTGTGTTTTGAAAATAAAGTTTATTTATTTATCTTTTATTTATATTTATTTATTTTATTATTATTATTTTTTGTTGAGGCATTACAAGAGCTTCATTTCCTTGAAAAAAGCGTCAAAATGAACGATAAATATTTAATTTACATTGCAAAAATATCAATTGAGCAAACAGCGGTCAATCAACGGTTTTCATTGCCTTCCAACTTTATAATTCAAATTCAATCAGTATTCAGAGATATTGTTCAATCGAGAATACAAATACATTTCCTATATTCCGTCGGTCTGTTACGGGTGCATGGCACCTCTGTTTACCTCTCCTCGTGTTAGGGATTGGATTCCCGTTCCTTATAACGGATTCCCAACTCATCGATTCTGAGAGTTATGGCCGTGTTTGTGACATGAGGTCGAAAACACAAATAAACACCGAAAATAGGTGTTAAGGGGTTTTTGAAAGAATTCAGATTCGTTGGAAATAAGTGTCTTGGAATAAGCTGCATGGATTGTGACAATTTAGTCTCTATAATGGAAAACTTTTTCAATTCAGCTTCCAAGATACATAATTAGATGTTTAACATTGAAAAGGTGAAAATGGCTGATTTTTACTAAATCCGATAATTACCACCGTACACAAAAGATGTATATGTCTAGCTCCGTCGTAGCGCTACACGTAACATATAATCTGAATTATATTGAATTCAACAAATTCTATTGTATTACTTCAATACATACACATCATTTATTGGTACCAGAAACTCAAAAATTTCACCAAAAAGCATGATCTTGTTTATTTAGTTGGTTCAATTCATTATCTAAACTCGTTCTGTACGATATGAAATCGCTGTGAAACTCAACGTTTATTCTTTGGAATTGAAATATATTTTGTTTGAATAGAGAGAACGTACATGCTGTGGTCTTATTCCACCCATTTAAATAAAATATCTTTTAATATAACAAGAACGATAGTTGAGTTTAACGGCAACCTCATATAGGCCGGTACTTGTTTGGAAAATGAGTTATTTGAATCCAACACAGAAAGAAGGGGGAGTATATGAATTACATCGGAATGTTTTCTTTTGGGGGTAATGCAGTTACATCAAGCTATGGAGTCAGCGTATGGAGAATACATCATAAAAGCAATCTTCAAAGGATAGGTAGATAATCTTCTCACAAAATCCAATCTACCGTCGTGTATATACTCGGCTTGATGGCAGGGCTGGAAGGGACTACTTGGAACTCTGCAATCAGTGCGAGATTGCTTCTGGAAAAGTTTTTATGAATGTGTTTTCCCTTTTTTCCCCATCATCATCCCCAGTCTAAAAAGCTGAAGGTGTTCTCGGAGAAGGAACGATGATGAAGTGCACTGCCGGTGCGGGTAATGTCCTTATTGAGGTAGGAGGTTGATGGTGAAAGATAGAGACAACTGTGAAGGAGGTAGTGGATGAAAACAAAAAAGTCCAAAGTGTCCCCTCAGGTTCATGAGAATGAGAGGGCAGGAGCGGGGAAACGAAGCATGTAAAAGAAGTTTCTGCCCGGCCGAGTATATAATTTTGACAAGTCTTCGAGGAGATGAGAACGCTTGGGAGGGAACGGGGGACGGTGAGAGTTTGGGTTCCAAGCGCAGATGACGGACCCATTATGATAATCAGCAGCCACAATCAACTTTCTAATCCCTCCCTGCCCAAGTTTTATCCTCCCACTTTTAGGAGGTTTCTAGTTATTCCATGAAATATTGAAGACATTAAAAGTCTTTGCAGGTTACCTCAATTCGGTTTTGATATTTTTTCACCCATAAATTGATCGGCATTACCGAAATTGAGTTTCGGTCTTAGCCTTACTGCTCATCATAGTTGAAACGTGCAACTGCTATACTTTGCTTTCTCATGCCGATCCCCCTCCCTCCCCCCACGCCACTGTCTCTGGACTTTCAACTCGAAAATGCAAAGATATCGCCATAAATAAAAAATTCGAATTTCAGTCATTTGAATGTAGTCATAACCGATTGGGTGTTCAGGTTATACAAAAATAACAATAATGTTTTGACTTATCACTAGGTATGTATATTTGATCAGTGATAGATGATGCAGAGAAATATTGTGATATTGTGATATTCTCATGTTTTTATATTGTTATTTGAAACATTACGAAGCCAGAAGACGGATGGCGGATGGTAATCGTTCATGATCTACCTAGTTGGTAATACCTAATAGCATATATCATTCAAATGTAAAGCATCAGATTACTTCGCTGACATTTAATAGTCTAATGTTAACAATATTGCAGGATGTGTAGAAAAAAAAAAAAAAAAATTATGCATTCTGGAAGAAAGTGCGTTATGATTGAAAGAATTGATGGGGAACTGATGGCTATGTGTGGCATCAGAGACACGCTTCACTCGTAAGGCTTTACCTGCGAGCTTGCCTCTAGTTATCAGGGGATTCCTTATGGTATACCATAAAGCTGGTAGTCTACACGAGGTCATGTGATCGACCTAGAGAAATAAACTAACCCCTTTATAATATGTTGGTTTACGTTTCAAGATAGGTACTTCTGATCCTGAAATCGAATAAGAAATTCCATCCATCCATTGTACATCATGTACTCTCGATAATGTGCTAAAATTTCATTTAAGTCTAGAAATAGCTTGAAAAAATGGTAAAACTTCAAAAATTGTTTGAAACTATAAAATTTGATTGTATAGCATAATATTGTTTCTAAATAAATTGTTTTTGCCACAACATTCATAGTTATCAATTTTTGCGCGCAAAAGGTGCTCAAATTTTGATAAATACTGAAAATACCAGTCTGAATGATCTTATTGAATTAGGTATGTTTGGAAACCATCATAACCTTCTTACAAGAAATGTGATGAGGTGACTCTCGTTTCTTCTGGACTGTCAATGCCCAAAAATGTGTCCAACTTCACCGGATCCAAAATCAAAAGATGTTTTTGTGTCTTCTTCCTCTTCAAAAGGACCATCCCTCGAATCGGCCTTGGTCCCCCGCTTTGCACCTGTTTCCATAAATGTACAGAGGCAACCGAGGGGCTAGGATCGCATCGAGCCATCGCTGCCTCAGACTAAACCCCTGCAAGACTACCATCTTCATCATACTATGACAACAATCCTATCAATTTCTTCATCCCCAGAGCTACAGTTTGCAATTATTTTGAACGGCTCTGCTAGCAAAAAAATAAATTTTCTTGGCTTCGGCAATAAATCTTCTTCAGCGATATAGCTCCAAAAATACATAATTATATATATCCAGAGCCATGAAGACGTTTAATCATGTGCACCGAATGAATAAAATTCTGGGCGATGCAACCAGCAGTTAGTGTGCAAAATCGCAGTTTGAGACTGGAAAAAAACGAGTACATTGGAATACGTTTAAACGATTTATTGATGTGTTCCATCGACAGAGTTGAAATGACATACAAATACAATACATACTTATAATAAAAATGTATTAATAAATAAAAATTACATAAAATTCAAAAGAATCATTCATATAGAAGTTCAATGATTACTTTTGACTGATGAATTGCTATGATTCAGTATACTGTTTGGTAGTGATAATAATAAAGAACAACTTGAATTAATTCGTGGACTCCTTTCATTTAATTTCAATTCAAATTCATCAGAAGTATATTAACCTTTTGGTCATAATACTCCAGAACTAGTTACCTTGTTTTCCACCCATTTGGTATAATTTGCATGACTTTCCATTAAAATAATATGATTGGTAGTGAATCCACGAGCGAATGGTCCCTTTAATAATATGATTTCATGATGGTTGATGGTATTCTCAGAATATCCACAAATCAGAAATGTTTGCTTCACGCATCACTTCGCGATTGTCAGCCGGTTCCGTTATCATTTTTATTGCAGTTTGCGCCCATCTTATGGAAGGTTTTCATTAAATTATATTGGCTTTAATTCATTCTATTACAACTACAATGGTTGTCAAATAGGTTTATTATCATTATCATAATCATTACTGTCATTATTATGTTTTCTAAATTTGAATCTATTACACCATATTGTTTGAAATACGGGAAAGCCAGCGTTCAACTCCCAAACAAAATAAGTTTGTTCACAGAGACCTCTCAGACTACGAATATTTTAATGCATCATCCTCTAGCCAGCCTGGACCTATGGTGCAAAGTTGTATGCTGTTCCGTCAGAAGCAATCGGGATATCGTACAGCGATCCCAAAATAACGTACCACAGTTGTTACGTGTTACAACATACTGACACTCATCAACCAACGATATCAGTCATAACATCCGAATTGCCAAAATTAAAGAAATAATCAAGAATCATACGGTAGCCCATCACCGGTGGCTCCAAGGTCATAACAACAAAGAGGCCGTACATACTCGGCGTTGATGATATGATGATATATACTCAGGCGTCAGAAGAGGCGAAAACCTCGTGATCATTGACATCAGTCTTCGTTTAGTTAATGCTTTGTTGTACTCCTGTGTATCAGTTTTGTTCCAGAGTGTCATTATATATTGTCAAATAATTGTCGTAAATAGAACTTGAGTGAATAGAACGTAGTAGAACTTGAGTTATTAAGGAAATTAAATAAAAATTATGTGTATTATTCTTCAATGTGATTTGCCTGAGTGTATGGGCTTTCAGCAAGTTTTGTAGAAAATTTGAGTTTTTGCGAGAAAAAAAAATTACAAAATTAAATTTTTACATAGCATTTGGGTAATTCTGAACGCGATGGCTTTCAGCAAGTTTTGTAGCCAAAATTTTGAGTTTGTTCAGCAATAACATGTAAAAAGAGAAAAAAAAATTACAAAATTAAATTTTTACATAGCATTTGGGTAATTCTGAACGCGATGATTTATTACGCGGATTTCGCCAATTTCGTATATTTCTTTTTATAGATGATACATTTCACCGAGCTAGAAAATACTTAATTCTACACATCAGCCAACTTTTAGATTATTAAGAAGATATTTGTTCAGCAATAACATGTAAAAAGATAATTAAGAACGAATGTACGTTGGAAAACGTTATTCAATTTGATGATGTTGGGTTCAATTTGGATAATATTGTGTTCAATTTAGAAGATGCTGAGTCCTATTTGGAAAAATTTTAATTTAATTTTGAAAAATTAACATTTTTTTAAAGTTATTGGATGTTAGGAACGATATGAAATATCGAAAATGGTGGCAAATAATCACTAATTTCTCAAGAAAGGATAATTTATCAAGAACAATCATTATCAGGTTCTTTTTCGATTTTACAAAATGTGATGTAGCGCTGATTCTATTCGGCAATGTTGAATTGTACTTGGAAATTGTTGGATTCTACTTGGGAAAAGTTGGATTCTATTTGGAAAATGTTGGAACCGATTTTGAAAATGTTGGATTCATTTGGATAATGTTGAATTTAATCTGAAAAAGCAATACATACTTTCTAGTTGTTTTTCTCATTATAAAAATATTGTTTAGATAGCGAATAGTACTTGATTAATGAAGAAAAAAGCGTAGGAATAGCACGAAAATTCGTTCATACGATCATGCTGCATGACTGGAACTTTTCATATTAAATTGAGTGTCAATCATAAACCCCCTCCCCCCTCCCCTCATCCAGTCTTGGACTAAATTTAGTTTGATATGGAAGGAAACTTAGAGAAAGTTTTTGGAGTGCCTGACACAAAATTTTGATTTGGTTTTAGTTTGTGGGCTACCTAAAGGGTTTTAGTACTTGGAATTGTTTTTCCATTTTTTGTCAATAAACTCATCATTTCAAAGATTTATTTAGTGCTAAATACGACGGTGAAGCCAGAATCGCAATATTTTATTCCGATCTTGGATTTGAAGAAAAATGTCTTCAAATGCCATTAAAATGTGCCAATTTGGTCCATTTTAACGTTTAATTTAGCAGTTGATCCTTCAATTCTTTTTATATCTCCAAAATGAACGTCACCATACAACCCAGTGTGGAAAAATACGAAAGAATTACACCCATATGGAATTGTTTTATTTATTTTTCAAATTCAACCGTTTTGGTGGTCAGAAATGTTAAAAAAAAAAAAAAAAAAAACGGAAAACCCTTGCGCATTGTCTATACCTTCGAAAATGTTCAGAATGAAGGTCATTCCTATTGGTTTTTGATTTGCTGAATCGATCTGGACCATTCCCAAGTAGGTGCCTAACCTCGTAATTTGTTGAGATTCTGAGTTTTTCTCACTCTCTTTTTTTTCAAATAGGAGCGATGATAATTAAACAGAACATTTCACTTGTACGTTTTGCAGGTGTTCAGTGTATTCATTCAATAAAATTCACTTTTTAAAAATGAAATATCAGTTTTCATTGATGAAATTTAAAGAATACTCTCCTACCTAGGAATGATGTTTGCAATAATCATACAAAAATATGAAATATCCAAATACATCTATATAAATGCTTGTATGAAATAAATAGAAAAGTACTAATATGCGCTTTACAACAACAGTTTCCCGATTTTATCGCTATTTGCAGCTCCCTTTGCATACCAAAATTACTAATTTCTCATTACTTCCGTTCAGGTTTTTTAAAATAAAGTGCGAACTTTGAATAAAACGACCGGAAACAAGGACAATATGCAATTCTGTCACTTTTTGCGGATAGATTATTTTATAATTATTATTATTCTACGCATCTTGAAACGTAAACCACAAAAATGTTGAGAGAAGGTTAAATTTTATTTTTCTTCTTGGTCGATTACAGGTTCTTCAATGAACAAAAATCTACGGTTTGACATTTACTTCGCAGTGCGTAATTTAACACTGTTACGTGTAACTATAAGGCAGTAAGCGGACACACCAATTTCAATTTCAAATTGAAATTAAATATGAACCCAAGGAGGAAGAAAGAGTCGACAACAAAACAATGTACCTACCATCCAACTCAAATCATGAACCTCGAAGCTCGGGTAAATTTTATACGAGTCTGTCTCACCCGAATTAATGAAGACCGTTTATTACAAGCAAGAGGTTAAGAGCGGGAAGAGACTTGATATAATATTCCTGTTTCAAGAGGCGTGAGACGAGGGGAGGGGAGGCTCTGATATCTCCTTCGCCATATTTATCGTTTTAATAACCAGGAGTATTCTTTGAAGAATTGGGGGCTGGAGGGGTTGCTCACCCCTCTGTTCTCCTCACTTTCTCTTCCTCGTACAATATTAAGTGATGATCCTGAAGTTGCCGACTCCTTTCTCCTGACCCTTTCCCGTACCGTTCTTACAGGCCTTTTGAATTAATAATTCGGTTTTGCCGGGCACCTCAACACACCCCAATTATGGTTCGCCCGTTGTTGCCCACGCTTCAACAGTGCTTCTGTAATTCACCTCAAACAAATCTCCCTTTCTCTTTTTCGACCTTCACTTCTCTCTTCCTCTCTTTAGTCAATCATCTCAAATTTTTCCAGAAACAGTATT
This sequence comes from Adelphocoris suturalis, assembly GCA_030762985.1. Lineage (NCBI taxonomy): Eukaryota > Metazoa > Arthropoda > Insecta > Hemiptera > Miridae > Adelphocoris > Adelphocoris suturalis. The sequence continues at coordinate 21,492,178 of CM061051.1, forward strand.
TTTTTTTTTTTTTTTTTTAGGATACGTATTGGCTGATAATGATTCATTAAGACGATTCGTTCGTACACACACGGCTTTTAACCCATAATGCGACAAGTGACGTTGTTTGCAATATGGTGACACGTGGGTATACCCCGTGCCCGCAATACAAAAACTTCACAACTCTTCGGACTGGGAAGAAGTGACTTAGCTGGAAGCCAAAGATTTACCAACATTTTCATAAGATGCTTTGAAATGGCACGAACTCCCGCAGTAATTGGCGAATTTTCGTAGAACATGAAGCTATTGCAATGTATCCAAAGCTTTTAAAATTAATTCTTTTTGTCCGAATATTCTTTTTGGAAAACAGTTTCGAGACATTTCTGGATTTTAACACTTTTAAATGAGTATATAGGTTCAATCCTTTCTAAAACTCTTCGATTTGAGATACCTGAACTTGGAGAGTATGTCTGCGTTGTTCTCTGTAGTTGACAATGATCAGCTTGCCTTTCTTCCATATTTCCCGAACATAAAAAATATCTTATGTCTTATATGACGAGAATGTGAACTCACTTTACTTCTATTTGCAAAATAAATTGCTGTTTGATTGTCACTGAAGATTTTCGGCTCTTTCTTGATCGGATATCCAAGTTGATTCAAGATATATTCCTACCAGACCAGCTCCATATTAAAAGAAAGCTAATAATCTAAACTACTAGCTAATTGGAGATTTTATATTTTAACAAATGGGGAAAATATACACACAAAAACAAACTCACGTCATATATAAAATTGAAAGGAATGGCTCTACAAGAGAATGTACATATTCACTTTTTTTAAGCAAAACATTATTGTTCAAAAGTAATTTTTTATATTTTGACTTGTAAATGTCTCACACTAATAGGAAACATGATACAATCGTATGTAAATATCAGTGGGGTGCTGTGTTGAGTCTTCCATATAGACAGATCAAGGTGTCATGGTGGTCCCCCATTAGAATTTAAAATTCATTCATTTAAGATGGTGCCAGATGATGGGGTTCACGGAAAACATGGTGATTCTAGCCGAACTGAAGAGGCTGTCAGAGAAATTTTCCAAGAGCTGGAATAAGAAAACACGAAGGGGCTCTTGACGGAGAAAATTGAAAATAGCTTGCAGTATTGCCGTCAGAAACGTAGTGATCAGTTCGCGCCAACAAATGAGACTCTGAATTTGAATGTGTGAATGAGTTATCATAAAGAGAACATGAACAGCCTAGAAACAAAAACTAATTTTGGCCCGTAACAGAACATATTTTCGTCTAGCAAACTAGTATAAACCAAATTTACTGGCAAGAAAAACGAAACCGCCAATATACAGAGCGCTGCTACGCCCCATTGTTTGTAACGGGGGAAAAACCATGGTGCTGAATGAAGCAAACTAAAATTTCATCGTTACTCCTGGGAATGGTTTAGGAATGGTTTGCAATATATGTCAAAAAACATCAGATGGAACATGAATTCATACCTTCTCCTTCAGGAAAAGTCCTAAATGGATTTTATGAAGGACCACTACCGTCTAGGGCAGATTTAGCGCAACAGCGAGTAGAAAAATTTGGGAATTCAACCCAAAACCTCCCAAATTGGCATCCATTCAAAAAGTAATTGTAGGAAGTAGCTTGATGGGAAGTCGCTCCCAAAATCCGGGATCCTGTACTGCATCCAGTAGAGGCTGCGCACGGTCGGCCCTCAAAGAATTTTAGTTGCACGAGAATTAGAGAGATTTTATCACTATTACAAAATAGATTAGCGAACGAGGGTTGATTGACATTTGGCGACAAATATGGAGGATGAAGATGAAGTGATGTGCAGGATTTCCGGTAATGGCAATTTGAAAGGATTAAGAGAAGGGATGGACCAATCAAAGCGGTCGGGATGAGACCCACTTCCCGTTCCACCAATGCGCCAAAGATTAGGGTTGAGAAAGGAAATACCATGCAGTTATACCATACAGATTCATGAAGTCCCACAGGCTCCGATGAGTGAGACACCAATTGCAGTGGGAAAATGAAGGATGCCAATAAAGGTGTAAAAAGAAGAAATGCCTGGAACCCAAAGACGCGGGGGACCGAAGAAGAGTTGGATAGAAGGCGTTATGAAGTCACAAAATCCATGTCCTTGCGGTGGAATGGAAGACGACAGTCCTTGACCGGCCTGGTGAGAAATAATTATAACACTAGACCTCAAACTCCTCATCGAGCTTTACTACCGGATAAATTAAAATATATACATAAACATTGGTGGGAGTGGTGATGAGTCTACCGTGTAGTTAGATCAAGGTTTACTATGTAACAGGTCACATCAATCGATATCATTAGGGATGTAGATTGCTCAAAGCTCAGTTACCCCTGCTGATTTATCGATGTACGTTACACATCGAGCGTTACTCGCTCTACACATCGCCATGTATGACATTCAACATTATTATATAAACTTTTATTGATGTAAACCGAGTTGAGTAATGTAGCCAATTCGTAACATAAATACAAACAATTTTACAGCATTCAAGATTTTGGTTTCTCATTCTCAGAACTGAACATTTGTAATCGATCAAGCTGAAAAAACCAACCCCTGATAGAACACAATGATTTACGTATTAAAATGCGCAGATTTCAGAAAATAATTTAATAAAACATCTGGACGTCTGGGGCTATTCTCCCAAAGTACTGAACCCCAATGAATGAATGAATGAATTTTATGTTTATTTCCCACAGCAATTTAGCTAAAAGAAAAAAGTTCCAGTCATGCAGCGAATGAACGAATTTTTGCAAATTATCGTATTGCATAATGTTAAATTGTTTTGAAATGTAAGGTTTTTGAGTCCTTGTAAATTTTTAACTATTAGTTATATGGAAAAAAAAGTATTCTAAATAATAATCTCCAGTTCAAATAGAGGTTTTGGATTTTCAGGTTTTTTTTTTTGCAGCTTCTATCTATATTTTAGCGAATATTATTGAATTTTAAGTACATTTTACTGCATAATTTTGTACATACATTTTTTAATTTTCTTCTTCATAGTTAATAAGCTTTATTGGAGAAATATTATACCAAAAAAATATAAATTAAACGATTTTTAGCTGTTTTTAGTCATTTTTAGTGATTTTTTTAGTACATTTTTGAAGTTTGAGCAATTTAATGTGCTCAAAAAGTGATGGCAACTCATACTTTCATTTGGAAAGTTTGATTTTTTGGCGCATGAACGGAATTTTTATTTCAATCATAAGGAGAGTCATCGTCTGGAATGACACGTAAATACGTATACATAGGTACATATGAAAAAGCATTAAACACTAGGATTCGTTTCAGAATGCCTCAAAACGGATTTCAATAAAGAATTTTTTTCACAAATTTTGATTATAAAATTTTCCGAGCCATCGCAATAGTTTATTTTCTACAAAAATTCGCTGATACAAAATTTTAGTCTTTACAGTAATTACTTAAACCCAGTTTGATGAAACTCGGGGTCAAAACCACAGAGGAGCACTAGATGGGACTAAATCCTCCCATGCTAAAGAAAGATAATGAATTCGTAGCACAGCACTTTTATAGCACACACGTTTAGGTTTCAAACGAAATTGCTTGAAAAAATCATTGAAAAATGATACAATTTTCAGTTATCCAGCATGATCGTATGGGCAAATTTTCGCAAGTAATCGGAGTATAATGTCTATTTTGAAATATTTTATATTTGAGCTCTTCGAATGCAATGAATTTAACTATAAACTTTATGGCAGAACACTCAATTCTAATAATAACTATAATAATAATTCTAATAATATTTATTGTTTGGGCACATTGAAATTTAGGTACACTGTTCCGCATGATTTTGTGCATACATGATTTGATGCTGTATTCCTTAGTTGATAGATTATATTGAGTAATATTTCGCTGAAAAGTATAAATTTAATAATGTTTAGCCGATTGTGTTGTAGTTTTTTAGCACGTTGTTTGGAATTCGTCCGATTTATTTACCAAAAATCTATGTCCAATATAATCATCCTCTCAATTGGGGTGCCCGATTTTTGGCGAAAGATCGGAATTTTTTAAATCTAAAACCTAATGAGACTTATTATCTAGAGTTTCACATAAACCAATAAATAAGTACTCATTATTAGTCGAAAATGGGGAAGTTGTCATTCTTTATTATGACATCCCCAAGTTTTTTACACTCGGTATCAGTAATAATTTTCCAAAATTTCAAGCTCCTAGGTAAATTAGAAGGGACTGCTCATCAGCTCTCAAATTCCCATAATTTCTGTTTTATCAATGATTTTTGGGGGACAAGTACACCGTCAGCGTAAGGGATGGAGGGGAGGGAGGTCAATGCATTACATCCCCTCACCATGTATGTGCCCATCTGGCTTCAAGTAATTCACTATCTGTCCCAGGCATGGTTCACAGGTAAGATTGTCTCGTAGTACTTTTTGTCGGAGGCTTCAAGCTGGAGGGGAATCAATGCCTAAAGGTATCAAGGAAAGTTTAACTAGTGAAAGTTTGGGTTGTTATTCAATGGGATCGTAAAATGCTGCCTTATAAACATTAATTTGTCAGCTAAAAGTGGACGTAACGTAGATGGTAATGAAAAGCAGGTGGGAGTGTCTCGGCCTTCATCAGGCACCTGTTAGTTTTATAGCAGCAAAAAACTTAAGTAAAAGCGGAATCTGGTCGATAAATTTCAAGATATGAGCTGTAACACTAAATCAGTAAATACAGGAATTGATAATGGATGCTGCATTTCGCTGAAGTAAAAAATTGTAGAATTACTTTGGTCAGCCTGCCGTCATCATGTTTTCAAGTTGTGTATGGGTCCCTCGTGCTCTCCCAACATTGATATAAATGTATATGTATATATATATATATATATATATATATATATATCATATATATATATATATATATATATATATATATATATATATATATATTAAAAAACTCACACTCCATGAATATTTTCAGAATGCCTCAAAACGAAATTTAATGAAGGGGGTTTTCCAAAAAAAATCTTCATTTTGAACATGTAATAAAGATCTACGTTATTTCATTCGATCTGCGGTTTCCGACCAAATTCAATCATGAGCCTTATTTTAGATAATAATCGCGATTCAACCATCGTATCATTGTGTGATCGTCATTTGCAAAATATCATAAATTGTTCTACGTAAGAAATTATCATGGGCGGGAGGGTTGAGTGGATCTAAACAGAAAGGGCGAGGGGAAAGGGATTGAATGTTAAGTGGTGAACTGCGCTGAAACCCCTCAGCCTCTCAAGTCGCTGGTTGTGCTATCTTATCTTTGACAAATGGTCTTCCACTTCTCTTCAGGTCCAACTCTCGTTGAGGCCCAACATAATTATACAAGTTCCAGCGCCTGCCGCCTCTTCCCCATCACTTTTTTCTCCTTTCCGGCTTTATTCGTTCTTCCTAGTCCACAGAGTTTGGTAAGAATTAACTGAAACTCCGGCGTGGTGAGTTATTTACGAGCTTGTTTATGAGAAAAGCGGGAGTTATTTATTCCTATTTTGCTCATTGATCTACCTAGTTCGTGGTTTTATGCGTAACATATTTTGTGACTAGTAGAAGAAATATAATTTCCGAATTCAAAGGAGTACGGTAACCAATTTATGACATTCAACGGGGATCAGCTATTCCAAAGGCAAACCTCTAAAATCTATATTATTAAGCCCAAATGGTGAAAAGTAGGTTTAGATTAATTTATCATGTGGTGACATTTTTTAAACATGAGTGATATGGTGATTTTCATAAGTAGGCTTACTCGCTTATAGAAGGAAATGGTGACTACCTAGTACGGTCAGTCTAAATGAATTCCATGGAGATTCCTTGGAATGTCTAGTTTTCCAAAATGATTTCAAATTTTCGCAATCTTTTGTGCAAACAGAGTTTTACAGAATTCTTATAAGTATTTTACAAGTCTTACAATGCTAAAATACTAAAAGTTACCAAATTAGCTGTAACAAGTTGGTTCGCTGACAAGGTTCCCCATGAAATTTGAGAAACTGGTTGTCTGGTAGGGTTTCAAGCGAACTAAATCACTCGCGACGAAGTTGTGGAAACCCATTTCGGAGGTTAGTAAAAAAACGTTGTCTATTTCCACAAAAAATAAAGAATTACAATGTTAAATCGATTTCGACGGTTAGTCCATCATCAGTAACAACTACTAACTATTCCATTGTTATTGTTTGTTACTGATGATGGCCTAACCGTTGAAATCGATTTAACATTGTAACTCTTTATTTTTCGTGGAAATAGACTACGTTTTTTCTCTAACTTCGGTTTTCTTAGGGTTTCAAGCGGTTCAATGTGAGGAAAACTATTGAAACCGGTAGAAAACTCGATTGCTGGTGATTTGACAATGACTGACGTCACGTACGGTCATCAACAATTTCATTGCACTCTAATTTCTCACATATCAAAGGAATTTAACATACATATACCACGATGATTTACAAAAATTTGCTCATACGCTCATGATGCATTGATGGAATATTTTTGATTTTAACCAATTTAATGAAGTAAAAAAGTTATGTCCAACGAACTCATGTGTTCTTATGGAATGTTTGATTGTTGGCAGAAGAACGGTAAATAGACATAGGAAATGAGACATAGGAACACGGATGATTCCTAATAGATGATTCAGTATGGAAGCTTATCCTGCAGGTTCAGGATAACTGAAACAGCGTAAATGCGGCTTATTTGAAACATCTCAATCCGTTCTCAAGATATGATTTTTTATTTTTACTTTTTTTTTACTGGAAAATCTCATGGAAACTGCTTCATTTAATACTATTTCAAATGGTATAGTCAAATACCTTTGCTGTGCTATTTAGGGAAGAAACTTTTGTTCAAATGTTTTTTCAATGAAATTGACGGTTTTCGTGAAAAATTTCCCTCCAAGAAAATTTGAGTTTGTGGCAGGTTTCTACGTATTTGGTCAGGCAGAATCGGGTGGTAACACTTGCAGATCTCCCCATTTTGGTTATAACCTATCTTTACATTTTAACTACCTATTTTTCCCTTTGAATAGACAAACAATTGAGCAAAATAAACTAAACATTTGTGGATTTAAGTGGAACACTCACTTATATCGGAGTAGGAGGGATCTGCAAGTGTTATCATTCGATTCAGCGTGGAAAAAATACGTAGAAGCAGACCCCAAACTCGTGGGTTCAGAGACGGTCATGTTTCAAGAAAACCTCGATTTCATTGAAGAACCACATTTTTTGGTTTATTATTTCCAACAATAAGCCCATGTGATCGTGTAGCAAAAAAATTTTACAACCCCCCCCCCCTTCCTCAAACTTTGTCACTTTACGTTTCAAGGTGCCTAGAATCCAAATTTGAAATGTCCGTCCGCCGTTCGCCGTCCACCGTCCGGGCCATAAAAGGCCTAAGAATTTACTTTGAAAACCCGTTCTTTGGCACATAGACTCTATTTGGGGTCTAGTTGGTCCTAACGTTTAACCATCCCGATCGCTTTACTCGCATAGATGCTATGGACCAAAAACGGGCGAAAAAGTGTCTTAGAGTGTTAGACGCACGCCTGGCACGCTTGGCAGGTTGTCACGGTGGGTGGTGAGGTGGGTGAGCGGGGGGTGGAGTGAGAGGAGGCGCCACGGCACCTTGTGGTGGCTGGAGTGACCATGGGCGTAGCGGAGGGGTGTAGGAGAATGGATATTTATTACTTTTACGTGTTATACCCATATAATACACCGCGGCACCATGAGGTGGGTACAGCGTTCCTTCGGGGCATGAACATATGTTTTTTTCTAGGTCATATTTGTGTGTTAATACCAATGCTTTTCCTACGCATATTTAATAACATATCCTCTCGACTTTTCGTACGTACTTAGATAATGATATTATGAAGGCAATAACTATTTGAATAGATAGGAGCTCAAATCGAGAAATATAAACATGCATATATAATTATAGAAGTATAGGTTGTGGCAACTCGAAATTGACACGCCGAGGAGTCTGGACGGGCCTTATGACGTACGCAAGCCAACTAAAACTACGATCAAACTCAATTGAAAAAATAATAAACCTTTGTGAAATAATTTGCAGCGTTTTTAACGTTAAAATAACATTTTCTCCCCTAAAAAACAAAGTAAAAATAAAATCGACTATACCTAGGAGTGATAAGTGAAACAGTTTTATGAGATTTGCCAAATTCGCCAACTACTTTTAGGCAAAAAATGTTTTGTATCCACGAGTAGTTCACCCTATATGTTCCCATCTAACAGAGGTAGCGTGGTTGACCACGCTCAAGATTTTCTCATTCACACAACGTACTTACCGCGCTGTTTAGTCTCAGCGTTAACTAGGTCCCCTTGAGTCAACTTCACCAACTTACTTGGGACTCATGGAGAATATTACGCGATTCAACCCATCTGCACCAATCCAAATGTTTGTCTTGGAAGTTACAGAACCTTGGGTACGTTCAGACAGGGTTAACTGAGTTGTTTGAGGGTCACTTGACTGCATCAACCGTAACCTGGAACATCGGTTTGTGTGATGTCGGATAACTGGTGAATACACGCAAATACTTTGAAAAGCATCTGAATAGAATACGTCAGATCATAAATATAAATATATATATATATATATATATATATATATATATATATATATATATATATATATATATATAACTACGTTAGTCATTTTGAGGCTGACGTCGATTTTTCTATATAGTCTTTCAGTGTCGACCTATAGGTTTAATGAAAACTCGAAAAAAATTCCGTCTTTGCGCTAAAAAATATTGCATTCCGAACGAAAGGATGAGTTTGTTGGCCAGCATTTTTAGTTTAGACTAAATTGGTCGAATTTCAAAAATGTGCTAAAAAAATCACTAAAAATTGCTCAAAACTCTTGTTGTGTTGAAATTGTTAAATTTATGTTTTTTAGCAGGATATTAGTCGAAAGGAATTTATTGACGATGAACTAGATCGTTATAAAATTTTTTTTAGAAATTTGTGCTGAGAAATGTACTCAAATTCCCTACTTTTCCCTAAAAAATTGGAAAAAAAACTGCAAAAACAGCTGAAAATCCAAAATCTTTCTTGAATTGCCAAAAACTATTGAACGAGGTTTTTTCCATAAAATTGGTAGTTAATAATTTTTTTTTCACTTGAAGTTCTGAAATTTCAAAACAATTTAACAAAATATACTTAGTATGATAATTTACGGAAATTCGCTCAAACGACCATGCTGCTTGACTGGAACTTTTTGACATTCAGTAATTCCTGGTTTGAGTTATCGGGCTCAAAATTGAAAACAAGCTGTAAAACAGATCCTCGGTGGACTCACTTACCAAAATCAATCAGAGAAAAACGGGGAAATGTGAGAATCGTGAAAATATGAAATCCTTACTAATAAATAAAGAGATATTTTGAGAGAGCTCGATATCGCATGTTTTGAGAAATTCATCAGTACGTAAGCTCAGAGGCCATCACAGTTGCCATATTGTGATGGAGTTCAAAAAGTACCACATAGATTTCTTCAGTGCTTAGCCCTTTACATTTTTTTGAAAATGTGATACTGATTGTCATCTTGTGAAGGAATTTTTCATTTTCCATCTAAGATCCGGATTTGACTCGTTTGGAAACCTTTGACAGAATATTGTTAGCTCAAAACACGAAATGATTTAGACGGAAATCTGACCAAAAGGAAATACATTTACGTCATAGGCGGAAGCGGGGGCCGCTGTTCCTATACAAGCGTGTTTTGGCCGCCTGCAATCATCCGGTAACTTCCGCTTTGCTCCTCATAAAATGCAATCCAGGAGATCTTTCAGCTGATAAAATAAAATTAATTATTTCAAAAATTGGTTAATTGACAAATATGCGTATTGCAAGTACTTACGAACGCATAGTCAAGCTGACCGGCATACCTACTCAAATAAATAAATACCTGTACAATAATTTCATTCAGTTAGCTCTGAAACTTGGATTATCATACAAGGTTAGCAAAAAATACTAACCCATTTATTTGAAGAAAATTTCACATTTGAAGAAGAATGTAGTACTTTCCTTCTCCCAACTGTGCTTAATTCTGAATTAAAAACTTCCAGTCGCACAGCATGATCGTATGAGCGAATTTTCGTAGATTATCGTATTATGGTATGTTACTCTGTTTTGAAATTTGACCACATTGAGTGCAAAGACATTGTTAACGATAAATTTAATGGGAAATTAACTCGTTCTAAATTATATTCTACGATTCAAAACCGAGTTTGGATGTTTAGCAATTTTCAGTTTTTCAAATCGATTTTTCAGCAAATACTATTGAAATTGAAGTAATGTGTGTGAAGTGATGTCCATGATACCCCCCTCCCTCCCCACCAAAATACCTTCAATGGGTTAGATTGGAAAACTTGAAGTAGTCTGCGATTCAAGTAAGAATATTTCAAACATTTCTTACCAATTAGCTCCAGTTGATTTAATGACGTCCAAGATAACCCCATTTCACCCCCTCTCCCCCCTAAAAAAACCCCTAATGACCGGGTTTGAAAATTTCAAGTACCTAGTCTGCGATTCAAGTTGGATCAACCCGAAAAAATTTCAGCAATCACGTCTCCAGTTGGTTGACTGATGTCAATGATACCCCATTTGGACCCAAACATACGGACGGACAGACAGATCGTCCACAATCATCATGAAACGGAAAAGAAACGCAAAATTTCATTATTGTAATCAATGTATAGACAGACATACATATAAAAGGGGCGATATGCAAGTTTTACATGACTGATAATGGCTGAATATGATCAGCCGTCATGATAAATTAGTTCACGAGCAACAAACGAAAATTAGGTCCTGGAACATTAATTAAAATCTTCGGATTACATCCTGGCAAAGCGTAGTTGAGCACGAGTTCCGAACCCGGGAAACGGAGAAAGAAAATTAAATCTAGTTGATACGAGGAGAAAACGTGCAGGGCAGCTGATAAAGTGGGTACCTTTTATAACACAGGGCACATACTCTTTCTTTTAATTTACTTTTGATAACGGCGCCCCTTGGGAGGCAGTCGCCCCACACCTGCTGCCAGATTGGTTGATTGCGTTTCCGCGGCATCGTCTATTCAATCACGCGTTACAAACGAGAAAACTGCTGTTCGCAAAAATATCGAAATCAACCTTTGTGCAGGACGATAGAACGGTTTTTTTCCCCCCCTTCAAATTTCGGTTGGAAATCTCACTCCAATATCACCTCTTTCTTACTCGAAGCCGGTCGGCTTGAATTATAGGTATAATTAACGCGTCTCGTACCAAGCCCCTCTTGGGCGAGATCCATTTTACCAACTGAGATTCCTGACTTACCCCACATTTCTCTTTGGTATTATTTAAATAATACTGGACAAATAACCATAAAAATCATATGTAAATGCCTTTTAATTCATAAAATGAATAGGAATTTACAAAATAGAACAAAAAACGAAATTATATTAATATAAATTGAATATTAAATCGTACATTAGATTACTATCGCATTGCGTAAAACACTAGTATCAAATAATAGTGTATCACAATTTATATAAAAATGTTTTTCTCTAGTTTTCTTTTGTTTAGACTTCATCTTCAGTTTTAAATGTTTTTGACTTAATCATAACAATCTGTAGTAATCAATCGATTAATATGCATTACAATTTATATTTTGTAGAGTTTGCAAAAATGTTCACATGCCATCCTTTCAGCACCGAGTTGTGGCAAACGAATGATTAGGAGGGGTTTGGCGGGAGGAAAGTTAATCAAATGGACTTTGGATCCTGTTAGTGTGCTGTCAGTGACGGTGTGAACAGGTTCAAAGTGCACGAATACTGTACGGGCTGAGCTGAATGTTGCTAGTATTTCGTCACGCTCACTACTAACTGGGGTAACAGAAATGCCCCCCCCCCCCCCCTTATTTATTTATTAATTAATATTAGGTATCATTATCGTTATTAGGTATTATTATTTTTAGTCTTCATTACTTGATTGAGGATCGATGACACCGTGGCATCGATAAGGAACGTTTTTACACACAAAAAACATCATTGAGTTGATAAAAATTAGAAACTTTTCCAAACATCAGTTATTAAAACACACCACATCATGCAGGTCTTCAGAGAGAGAAGAGAGAGGGAGAGAGAGAGAGAGAGAGAGAGAGAGAGAGAGAGAGAGAGAGAGAGAGAGAGAGAGAGAGAGAGAGAGAGAGAGAGAGAGAGAGAGAGAGAGAGAGAGAGAGAGAGAGAGAGAGAGAGAGAGAGAGAGAGAGAGAGAGAGAGAGAGAAAGAGAGAGAGAGAGAGAGAGAGAGAACAGCTACAATTGCGATGAAGATACATGAGACGTTTTGCATAGAAAACTCACATTGAGATCTTTTATCTTTAGAAACCAATTGTTACACTAGCCGGTTCACCCGTGCGTAGCACAGGTTGACTTGAATATACGCGTGATGCCCTAGATAACACCGTTTCATCCACCCCCCCCCCCCTCCTCCTGAAAAAACCCCTAATGGCCGGGTTTGAAAATTCCAAGTACTTAGTCTGCGATTCAAGTTGGAATAACCCAAACATATTTCAGCAATCACGTCTCCAGTTTATTTACTGATAATCATGATACTCAATTTCATCCCCATCCTCTCCCAAAACACCCCCTATGGTCAGATTATGAAACTATCAAGTAGCTTGTTGTCCATGTTAGAGTAATTGAAACTATTTCTATTATTTCCCCACTCAGATCCCCGGTTTATTCAGTGACTTCCGAAATACCCATTTTCACACCTCTCCCCTCCCCCAAAACACCCTCTATGGGTCAGATTTGAAAAATTTCAAGTAGCTTGTGATTTAAGTTAGAATAATCCAAACATATTTCCAATGTAATCAAATCCCCAGTTCGTTCTATGGTGTCCAAGATATCCCATTTTACCCCCTTCCCCTCCCCTAAAACACCCCCTCTGGCTCAAATGTTAAAATCTTCTAATAGCCTATAATTTAAGTTGGACTGATACAGACATTTCCCCTCGCTCATATCAGTTGTCCGATGACCGCTGTAACCGTGACATGCGGACAGACTGTAGACAGACTGATAGAGACAATTTTTAAAAATGGTACCACTCGTCTACAAATAATAGCATGAAACGGAAAAGAAACGCAAAATTTCATTATTCTAATCAATGTACAGACAGACATACTTACGATTTTATTAATATAGATTATACCCTTCGATCGTTGAACATCTCTCAGCGTTTTTCTTCTTTTTTTTCCCTGTCGGTGAACTTTAGACACTCATTTAATTTTACAGGCATCATATTGATGAGAGTCAGGTGTAATATGCTGGATATGTAAATTCCAGAAGTACTAAGGCAATATAGATTCCGAGGACTCACGACTGCTTGGAAAGAGAGAGCAGTGAAAGAGAGATCTGTGGATTATAATGAAAAGAATAACCTTTAGAAGGAATAACGTGTACAGGTGGTTGGTAGAGGGAAGCAATCAGAAGGGAGCTGTAGTGTTTATAGAGCAGGTGTCTCAGACGCGCTGTTCATCATACTGAGGCCTCAGAGGGGTGAGGACCTGCGAAGAGTTGATGTGTGTGATAAAGATGAGAGGGGAGTGAGCTTGCGAGAATGAAGGAACCGTCCCTCTCTCGTATTTTCCGAGAGTACAGCCCTCAACAAAAATGAAACCTGAAGGAAATTGATTGTGTATACGGAATCGAGCCCATATGAGTGCATCATCAATCAATCACGTTGGAAATAGAATCATTAGATCTATCATCTATTGATCCATTTGATCATCACATGACTATTACTTGTTAGGGAAATCAATCGAATCCCCACACAAGCATCACCAAAATATGAGTAAAATGTTACAATGTGTGGCTTCAAAACCTATGATGTGTGAAGGATTACCTGCAAAACACATAATTTTTCCCAGAATACTTGTGTTATTTTATCTAGTCACGAATTCATAATCGTAGTAGGTTGATCTTTCGGAAAACACAGTTACATTCTAAATTGCTACTGTCAAAGTTTAAAAAAAATAAGAAAAGGAAACAATTTTATTCAACCGGACTTTTGCGTGTGCGGTTCACTTGAACCGGTTCGAGCGACTCTGGCACAAATAGTAGTTCTCTGTCTATTACATCCGTGACAGCAACTTAGCAACTTGTGACTTTCTATAGCCTACCAGAACATATTCATTAGCCCATAAAAATTCATGTTCTAAAATGAAACTGTGTCCATTTATGACCTTTGACTCAATGGGAAAACCCGATATAATACATTATATGAATCAAAATTGGCGCAATAGAAGCTGAATAATATACCCCCAAAGAATCCTAAATTTGTCTTATAAGTACTGACACCCCATTAAACGTTCACCTGAACGTACATACGTACATAATCTTCCACCACACTATGTTTTCATTTCTTTTTTTTTTTGCAACTATGCAAATCATTTTCCATTTTACGAGTATAATAAGATTCCTCCATAAATGCAGTTCGTAGTGCGAATCTCACTCATCAAACTCTCAACAAACAAAAATGTTGTATGCTACCAGAGGATAGTAGAGAGTTATGCTCCTGGATAAGCTGACTGAGGTGGTTTCAAAGTGTGGTGTGTGGCTATACTTTCGAAAACCGGTTTATTTTGTGCGATGTTTGGATGTTTCTCGTTTACGAATCGGAATAGTATACCGTACCTTTTAAAAATGAGCTGTAGGTAATGTTTAGCAGGAAAAACTGCTGCAAGCTATTACAAAAATGCTTTTTGTTATTATTCCGTTTTGATTAACCATCATCATAGGTCACCGATATTCTTTTATATTGTCAGGTTCATTGGTAAAAACTAATATATTTTCATCATTCACAATGATGTTTCACTCCTAGCCAACGAACATCATCATGGAATATAATGTAGAATACTAAGATTGACCTGGCTCAACCGAAGTTCTAACTTAGAATTTCACAGCTAAGCAGTCGATCTTTTTTCTATTTCCATTACCTCGTGGATCAGAAACGAGATGTCTTTCAGTGATCTGGGTGATCTTAAATAATTGAAATTAAATCTATCTAAATGAAACGGGAAACTACCACTGCAAATAAAGTGCCTTGAGTAATGATAATTACAGAAACTTTCAATGCTTAATTTTCACCCTTCCGGGTGAATGCCGAGATTTCAAAAGGGGATCGGCAAATGGACCTTTCTTGAAATGTAAATCAAAGAATTTTTAGAAAGGAGAAAATATGTATTCTTAGTTGAAATGGCAATGAACCAGAAACATATTTATATTTAATTATTTCGTTTATGTAGGTGTTAGAACCCTAACCGATGTATGGTTTCATTTAATATTTGACTGAATAGGGTTACAAGTGTGAAACGAAGTAAGGCTATGTTTTATTACTTGTGAGCTTATTCAAGAACTGGAAATATGGTTCGTCCGTTCCATGTTTAGTAAAATCGTTTTTGCCTATTGAATTAACCCTTTATGGGTATTGTGGGACTATATAACCCACATCAGTACTTTGTACAATCAGAATGAGGGGCCACCCTCCGCTCACAGCTATCCCTCTCAGAAGCTTCATGTATTTTCCTTCAATGACTACTGGAGCCGCCGGGTGACTGACAGAAGCCACACAGTCAAATTAAGTGAGCATTTCTCAAAACACACCGGGTCAGTACGACCCCCATTACAAACACAGAAGGTATAAAATAAGGGTGATAACGACCCAAAATACACGGACGACAAATTGTATAATTTTACTCCAAGGTTTTTGGAGTACCCAATATAATACTGATATAATAATAGTGGTTAATTTTTATATTATCGTG
Organism: Adelphocoris suturalis; assembly: GCA_030762985.1. Taxonomy (NCBI): domain Eukaryota; kingdom Metazoa; phylum Arthropoda; class Insecta; order Hemiptera; family Miridae; genus Adelphocoris; species Adelphocoris suturalis. Next base: position 21,508,023 of record CM061051.1, read on the forward strand.
AAAATGGATATATTTTGTGTCTCTCTTTATTACACATCATGGCAAACTGAGTCAAATGATAAAGTGTAACACCGATCTGATGTAATATTGATATTAGCTGTAATACAAAATTACAGTAGGTAATCTTTTGTAGATCTGGTACAAGTCAATACTTTCTTTTTTTTACATTCATATTATGCAGTGATTTTGGTTGTGTGTGGTACAAAAACAGCCACTTCGTTAGTTTTGATACAAATCTGAAGTAATATTTTCGCCAACATTCCATATATTAGTAGTGATATTAGCTGTAATTGATAAGGATAGACACAAGCTGAAAATTATTGTATTTTAGATCAGTCACCTGTGAAAATATGCGTTGCAGTTGAGGATGACGAATATTTTTCTTTTATAAGTATTGAAAAAGATTAAAGATGTTATTTTGCTTCTTCTCTTCTACAACTTGTCCCTAGGTTTGAAAGAAGAGTAGAAACGCATTTTTTATGGGTCACATAGACCCACAGCAAACTCGGAACAGGAAGTGATACACATGGATGGTTTACACTTTCTATCTTTGGTGATATAATTTTCAGAGTGTGAAAACTTTTGGATAACCCAAAAAAAGGCAGTCTAATTTCGTATATACGATAAACCTATCCATTATTTCGTGTCTATAATGTATTCAAATTCTGATTTCGATGTTTTGTTCAACTCAATTATCTGGGGGAGTAGGGAGATCAAAAATCCTTCAGTTACATAAGTTAAATAAAATGTGGAAATCCCCTTTCTTTACATTACCTACCTACGTCTTTCGAGTTTAGCCCTCCCTCCATTTTATTTGCTCACTCTCTGCTTCCCTTTTGTGCCGTGTATACCATCTTTACACATTCATGAAAAGAGCGGAATGTAAGCAAACAGACGATTAGCGTGATGAAGGATCGAATTTACTTCCGGAGAGCTTAGTTTTGTTGAAACTCTAAAACTAAAACTGTTTTCGTAAAATTCAGAAAATGTGCTCAATCAACAAAATTGAAGCCAATCGAAGATTAAAAAAAAAAAAAAAATTGTGCAGCACGAACAGAGGCGTTCTGTCATCTACCATGAGTTAAGACACCATTGATGCATATATAGTTGGTAGGTTTGTACAGCTGTGGATATAATGTGAGACATGGAACATTTTCTGGTTTGGAATGGAAAAGTGTTATCTTTCGGAACTGTCAGTACTTTGCCCTCTTCAACGCCACATCGCTGATTCTCTGAATAAGCGGGAATCCCTGATGTTGTTGTCCTCACAAACTGTAGTATTTGTTCGACCAAACTCGTACCGATAGAGGGCGCTGCGACTTTTTGAGCCGCACTCTGCCTTAAGTTATTCTCATTCAACGCCCTCTTCTTTGGCTTAGATCGCAAGCCCCATGCTTGCTCTGAACTATAAGCGTAGCTTACCAAAGCCTACCATCTCGCTAGGAGCGGTGGATGATTCTGGATGGTAATAAATGGACATCCACACTATGTACAAACTAATATTTTAATAGTGATCAACCCAATCTATTTGCGATCCCTATTTTGAAACTTATCCATAATAGTTCTTAAGCGAATTATTGATGCTTCAGCGTCCCAATGGCTGACGGTTCTCCCGAAGGTGGCCGACAGTTTCGACTTGACGGCCACACAATTCCAAGATGCGCTAGCATTGCGGTACGGGCGTACACCAATAGGATTTCCCGAGACCTGTGATGGCTGTGGAGAGAAATTTGACGTGACACATGCCTTAAATTGTAAAAGAGGGGGTTTGGTCAAACGGGGTCATGATGCAGTACGTGACGAAACGGCTATGCTAGCAGACGTGGCATGGGGAGGGGCAGTCATAGAACCTGTGCTACGAGAAGCTGAAGATCAAGTTCCAGCCTAATAGCTGACATCAAAGAGGAAGGGGTATGGGAAAGTGGGAGGCCGGCGTTCTTCGACAATCGCATAATCAATGCCGACGCCGTTTCTCACTCTTCCCATACCTGGAAGCAAGTTGCCAGATCAGCAGCAGCAGAGAAGCATAGGAAATATTACCAGGCAGCCGAAGACCGTCGAGGTTCTTTCACCCCCCTAATCTGTTCAGTGGATGGAGCGTTGCACGACGAATTCAACGTGTTTGTGAAAAGGATATCTCATACTCTTGCCGGGAAATGGAGCCGACCCTACCCACAAGTCTTGGGGTGGACCAGGGTAAAAATTCAAATGGCCATACTGAAAGCAGTTTCTCAAAGAATACGTGGGACACGGAGGAGGTTGAGGTCCTTAGGGATGGAGGATGGAGCTGCTCTCCCATGGTTGAACGATTATGTTTTAGTTATCTTGTTATTGTTTGATTGTTCTGTTAATGAATTTTTACCTTTGTAAAAAAAAAAAAAAAATGAATAAAAAAAAAATAATAATAAAAAAAAATCCATTATAGTTAATGCGTTGGTCGGACCATCGGTCTGAGTCCGCATTTTTGTCAATGGAGGCCACTGTAGTACTGTATAAAGACCACCAACTTCTGACATCGACAGTCAGGATCTAAACTTTAGGCTCAACGGCTGGGAGAAACTCACCTCATTGCTTGGTCAAAGAAACATTAGAATTTTCAAATCCGGTGAAAAGTGACATTTTCATCACTACCTAAGCCATCTCTTTTTGCTAAAAGCCTGAACATGTGCAAAACTTATTCAAATTCAAGTTGCTGATCGTCCTTCATTGAAAGACCGATCGAAAGAAAATGAATTGACGTCATGTGTAGACCGTGCTGAGCCCTCCCCCCTTCCAATAGTTAGATGCAGTGGTAAGGTCGTTCACCTATGACGTCATACAGCTTTCATGACACTGCTGTTTTAACCACTTCTAATCTCTCTCTCTTTCTCTCTTCTGGCCTCTTCCTTCATATTGGACTTTTTGGGATGCTCTTATCATGATCTTGAAGCCAATGGAACAAATTGAAATAGGTGAAATAGTCCATTTTTGAATTTAAATGGTAAAAAATTTATTTACATATAACCGCGCTAGGGAAAAGGGAGCTTAGCGTGCCAGAGGTCAACTTCTGATTTTATATTTGCTTTTTTTTCTCCATATTATGCTGAACAGAATCTTTTCATTTTTTTATTTTTTCTATCATTTTCCAATCAAAATGTAAGATTTTTCAAGGTTTGAAAAAAAGCAGGCCGGAAATTGTCAGCAGGTTTCAGCAGACTTTCAGCAGACTTGCAAAACTTCAGTTTTTCGCGGTTATAAATATAATGAACAAGTTGAAAAAATCATGATTTGATGATTATTGGGGTAAGATATATATATATATATATATACACATCGTTCTTCTGACAAAAAAAGGCTTGGCAAGATCCCTTTTCCGTTGCCCGGTCAAATATTATTCTCGTGACTGGAAAAGGCAAGTGGGAAAATACCGAATTAAAAATACTTGAAAATTTTGAATTCGATTTTTTTTTTATTTTTTATTTTTATTATAAGTTTGTTTGTCTTCAATTGTATAACAAAACTCATCTGATACTACGGAATGACTACGAGAATGGTTGGTACGAGTTCCTCAAAAACTTCTCCAACGAATTCCTGTTCTGACATGTCAAGACCGGAGAACTTTTTTTTATTTTGTGAACATTAAAAAACTTTATCATAATGTTGAATCTTACCATCATCAAACCATATCCAGAAAGAAGTGTTCCGGAGAACTGCAGAATCAACCTCTATACACAAATTCTACCCAGTCATCAAAAATACTAATTTTTCGAATCAAATTATCAAGTAGGTGTCCAGTTCGACACCCCACAGGCTAAATCGAACGTATCGACAAAACATATGCAGCATAGGATTCGCTCGGTATAGAACGTTGGTTGTGGCAATGTGATGGGAGAGAGGGCGCAGAGAGCGAAAACCGAGGTGGATTGTGAGGATAGGGGATGCTGACTCGGGTTTACCGAGGGCGCACGTGCTCATTATGACTTGTACAACAGAAGAGCGTCCTACCGCCGAAGCTGCCCCCGCAACCCTCGCAACTTTCCTCCCCAGTTTGAATGGGAACGAGAACGACAGATTGGGAGAACGAGAATATCAGGGATTTCCGATTGTTCAGAGAATTAGCGGTAGGGCGTTGAAGAGGGACAAATACCAACGAAAAGTTGGATGGAGAGCGCCGTTCCTTCTCCAAGCTGAACATTTCCCAAGTCTCGCATTATGATTGTGGCTTCTCGTACCTCCAATATATATATATACTGATGTTGACTTACTTCATTGTAATGAAAAAAGGTAGGAGGGTTAATCACGAATAGTTGTTGGAGCCCTCGTGATCATTGTCCATGAAGATGAGTACCTATTTGTTCATCAAATCCTTTCACTTTCACAATCACGCAAAGTTTTTCAAGGTAAATTGTAACGCATAAAAGCTAGTGCGTCCGATGACCAGATTCATCACGTAGTTTCAAAAAATTAGAATCTACTTTTTAAACCTGATGTTTTAGGAATTAAGGAATACATATTGTATACCATAGTAAAGCTAAGTTAGCTTAGGTCGTGAAACGTGTGGAGGATGACAGACAGAGCTTTGAATAGGGTTATCTTCAATCCAGGCCCATACAATCTTGACAAAAAAACTTGAATTTCCACACCCTGAAGATAACTACAAGCTAGAAAAGGTGAAGCCCAAGGACCTTCTCATTCTCAAAAATACGTTTTCCTGCACAAGAAATATTTCTTCCTTTTCTATGAATATATTTAACCTTCGTCGTTAGCACGACAATGAATGGATTGTATATCATTTTTGTGACAATAAAAACAACATAAAAAAAACCATGATATCTCGGAATTACCAACTTCTCATTTATCCCCACCACAGACAGTAAATTTGAAACTTCCAAGGTTGCATACCTAACTGGACTAAAATCTGGATCGAACTAATGATAAAATCTGTCACGGAAATGAGATTAAAACAGTAAAAAAATCAAGATTTATCGCTATTACCCCCCTCCATTCACCTCCTACCATCATGAAATTAGAAACATATATTTTCCAAAAATTGACCTAATTCATTAAAAAAAAGAAAAAAAAAAAAACCTGACTAAAATAGGAATCGAGCAATTTACGAATCACAAAAATCTGTTGAGAATTGTAGCCTGGTTGGTGTTGAGAATATTTGTCATTTAAAACACATTTTTCCGGCTTTACCCTCTTTATTACCTCTCTTCCATCATGGAGTTCAACATTTCCAGAGTTTTTTGCATAACTAGACTAAAATTGAGGTCGAACGAAGAATGAATCTCGAAAATATTCATTTTCAAGTTTTTGGAGCCGTTTTTTTTTTTTTAACGAAAATAAATACAAACATATAAAATTGAGGAAACGCTTTACGATTCCCGAAAAATATTTCATTGATGATGATTTCTGAAAAAAAAGTTTAGAATTTCGGATCTATTGCTATAATTCAATTACAAACGAAAATATGCTAGATGTAAAGTTTTGAGTAATTCGTACAATATATTTTTGATTTGATTCAGGAAAGCCGACTGGTGATCCGAGAAAAAAATGTAGTAATTAACAAATATTCTGCCGTTGGTTAGCTGATAAATTCGATCTCAGATGTTTCATTCCCAAGTCAGCAGAAAATACCAAGAGGATTCAATGGTTGTTAGCGAAGCAGGAAGCAGCAGATACAGCTCCAGGGGGGCGAGATTTTTACGTCGGCCTCTAGTTAGTTGAGTTGATTACCTTCTGCCCATCCACCACCTTGCTCGCTTGTTTTCTATCGTCAGCCTTGTTCACCACTTTTCAGTTCTGCCTTTTCCACTTCCACTTTCTCGTCTCTTTACCTCCACAAAAACTTAATCAACATCAATTTCCTTTTTCTATAATACTCTTCGTCGTTCATAAAAAGGAGGCACAACGAGACGAGGGGTTCACAACGATTATTCTAGATTAGATGACTTGCAACATGCATGATCCAATTTTGGATTAAAAACAATAATAATAAACCGAAATTAATAAAACAAATCATTATATTTACCAAAGTTAGTAGAATTACTGTTTCATCGAATCGAATGAGATCATTCAGAGCACGGTACAACTAACAGCTCAAGCTTCGAAAGGTCCTACGTGTCAAAATCGTCAACGCGACTGATAATAGCAGAGCGATTCACAGATGAAATAGTAGGGTGAGCGCTGACTTCTGCTAAAACGGATTCATCAAATTCGTTTTCCTCGTTATATCTGCACATAAACGTAACGTGAGCTTCGCAGAAGGGATATATTTATAAAACTGAAATAATAAACTATACTATTAACTGTGATAACCATTACATGTAAGATTTATTTGTGACTGTGCTAGGAAAATGGAAGCTTACAAGCTAAGGTTTTTTTCTCTCAGGAGAACAAAAAAACAGATTGGGTCAAAAAATAAAATTTTTTAAAAATATTGGGATTTAAAAAAAAATATTTTTGGGTCCCAAAACCCCGAAAATCCCCAATCTCCTCAAAAAATCTCATATTTCTCATATTACCTAATATCCTACAATTATACTTCATGTTTCATAGTTCAGTCACACCTTTCAACTGATTTAAAGAAAATTGATTTAAGTTAGTTGTAATTATCACCACTACGAAGTGTTCTGTATGTCTCCTATCCTCCTCATATTCTGACCAATTCATCTTAGAATTCCTCCCACAGACAAATAACTGCAAATAGATAGCTAACTCTACGTTACTTTGAGAAGTAGGTTTTTTAACGGATTTTTCAACGGTTTTTCACATGTTGTTTCATTAAGAGTTATTCCTGATGTTCACATGTTTTCATGTGTTTTTTCATTTTTCAATATATTTTTCAATATCTTCATTTTTCACTCGTCAGTATCTGTGCATACTCATGAATGTGTTACAAAATACCAGATGACCGTGTTAACAGCTGAATAAATTCTCCGAGGTATACAATACCTATTATGTTTATGTATAATATTTATCAAGTTTTCCTTTGGTCAAAATGTGATCTCCCTTTGAATCTCATCTTGTTGTAGCCCTGATGATGATGTATAAATACATCGAAACGTTGGCCCTGAAGATTTGAATTTTATTATTGCCTGACCGACTCTCAAGAACCCCAAAAAACTGTCATAATTATCACCTAGCGGTCAATAAACTAAACCATATTGTTAACCAATAATATATATTAATGTACCTATAAAAAAGGTGCTAAAAAACTACGTTTTTAAACCTATTTTCGGAAATATTTTGCTGATCACCTCCTTTAAAGTATTTTCTCAAGTATGAGGGGTATCTGATATCATGTTTATCCACAAGAAGAGTAACTCATGTGAATTTCATCAAAACCCCTCGAGCCATTTTGGAGAAAAGGCAGAAAAAGAGCTAAAAACGACATTTTTTTTTTATTTTTAATATTCTGATTTTTTTAACACACATATGGTGATTGAATGTATGTATATTGAACTTGACAAAACAAAATCTGCGTCATAATGAATTTATACAATCTAATACCTCATGTTTTCAGTAGAAGTCACGATGCGAATGTAGATAGTACATGTTCACATTATTTTATTTAATATTGCTTGGTATGTGATGTTATTTCTTCCAGGTACCTTATTTCTTCTTTTTGAGAGAAGCTAACTATATATTCGTGAGAAGCGCCGGGGTTCCTATTTATTTCTCTCCGCAACAATGGAATGCGCGTTTAGATTATTAGTGGCAGGAGAGGCAAGGAGGAGGAGCGATTCACTTGGAAGAATGAGAGGATATTAAACGCAGGGTTACGTAGCTGGTGGAAGGAGTGCGGGATTCGAATGAATTGCACCCGTTCATCACGAAAGGCTCGGAGAACCGGTAAAGGAAAGTTGAAGTGGAGAACTGAGAGGTTCTTTCCCCGGCCTCAGCCTTGATAAAAAGAGAGACACTATAATTGCGGCCCGGCCTGCGAGCACAGCACACAGCTGGATCGTCCACCCTCAGTCTTGGGCAGCACCTTCAATCGTAGTCTTGAAGGCTTTCACGAGCATTTGTCACGAGATAAGAGGAATACTTGACAAAGACAGGGCTCAAACGTTCCTTTTCTCCTCTTATTTGCTGCTCGTTTCTCTATTCAAGTTCTGCTGAGGTGATATCACAACCTAATCCTAGAACTAACTTGGAGTTAGATAAACAGTCGAACGACAGTCTTCCAGGATTTCCTTTGTTGTGGATTAGAAAGGTAAAATCATTCTTGAGGAACATACCCAGTCCTAGGCTAATGAAGATATATGCAATTTTATACATTATTTTTCGTGAGAACATGTAGGGCTACATCAAATCGCCAGTAGTGAAAAATACCATAGGAACTTTTAAAATTTCATATTTCAGGAGAGCCATTTAAAGTTTCCTACTATACTTTCAATGTTTTAACACATAATCACGGTTTGATTGGCTACTTTTTCGCCTATATTAACCAGCAGGACTAGTTAGTGAGTTAGTGAGTACACATTCCACTATTGCCTTGATAACCAACGTTATTACCCTAGTTTCAAACCCCTTTGTACCACTAATTTTAAGATGAGATAGTATTCCTTTAAAAAAAATGCATATGAAAGATTGCCATACATCACATATCAAAATGAAATAGTATTGAAGAAACATGGTAACACATACGTAACTTACCATCTCGTGAACACTGTGCTATCATGAATTGATATGGTTTTGCCGAGAAAAAAATAAATATAAAAGTTCCAGTCATTCAGTCGTATTTGCGAAGTTTCGTTTTTATCGTGTTACATTATGTTACTTTGTTTGGAAATTTGAGCACTTGGAATACAAAGGAATTGTTAACCACTCACTTTATGGTAAATGAACTCGTTCTAAATCATATTCTACAATTCGAAACAGATTTTGGATGTTTAGCAAATTTTCAGTTTTTTAATAGATTTTTCAGCAAGTATTGATGAACTTGAAGTACATTTTTCTACACAATTTTGTGGATAAATTTGTTAGCATTCTAGTTCATCGTTGATAAACGTATTTTGACTGAAAATCTGATAAAAATATAAAATTAACAATTTTTAGACGTTTTTAGTCATTTATGGTGATTTTTTGAGCACATTTTTTGGTATTTGACAAATTTAATGTGCTCAAAAAGTGTTGGCCAACAAACTAATTATTTCGTTTAGAAAGCTTGATTTTTCGGCGCAATAACAGATTTTTATTTGAATCCTAAGGAGAGTTATCGTCTGGAATGACACACAATCACACACACACACACACACACACACACACACACACACACACACACACACACACACACACACACACACACACACACACACACACACACACACACACACACACACACACACACACACATACACACACACACACACACACACACACACAAACACACACACTCTTTTTTTCCGTCATTCAGCTTTCTTCGGCCATTTCCGGACACCTCATACCCTTCATATTTCACCTTCCTGGAAAGCTGTCTTTTAGACGTTTTGTCTGATGGAATAATATGAAATAGGTGAAATTACACATCGTAAAGTTTGTGTGAGCTCTTAGGTAAGTAAACTTCTGTTGTTTGACTTCATTCCCACCAATGTCATATATGAGAATATATTCGATCTAATTTTAGATACCCACTGCTGCATTAGCGAATATGAAGAATTGAGTTAACAGCAAATTTATGTTTCTAATTGCAGAGCATTACTGCAACAGCATCACAGATTAGAGCAGAATCACCACTGAAACGTTATGAACCTCTGAAGCATATAATCATTAATTTCTAACCGGGAGAACCACCGACTGTAAAGTCTTCATCCCCTATACAACGCTTGCCGTTTTAGCATGGAAATTGATGTTTTCAAGCTTCCAATGCCTTTCAAACTCCGATTATAGAGCAAGAGGGTATTTCTACTATTTATACATTCATTATGAATAGCTCATGTATGTTTCATCAAAATTGTTAGATCCGATCGAGAGAACAGCCGAAAAAACGACTAAAAACCGCGGTTTCCAAACCATGTGTGTTTGCGCCATCCTTCGATTATTGTCCAACGCGTTTTATTAATATGATCTCCTCTATTACGTACATTTATTTAAAGAGTATTGTTCTTAATGCCAATGAGCGATTTCACCTATTTTATTTAATTGCATGAGTTGAAAAATTTGAATGTAACAGCACGTGGTATTGACTATTTAGAAGTTATACTATCCGAATTCTTGGTGCACCGTATTTAACTTGTCGTTATGTTTACTTTTACCTCAAACGACTTTAATTATTTCTGTGAAACTCACATGTTACTGTTTAGATGACTATAAGGGTTAATGAAAGACTAAATTATTGTTCTGTCAATTCCCTTCTTGATGCACAGTAAGTTGCCTGTCTGTATCACTGGTAGGTGGTATGTTGATGGGAGGAAAACCAGGCAATTTGTCATTGTTCGTTTATTTTATCTAAGCGGTTTCGCCCACACGGCCTCTTCAGAGATAAATATTGTATTATAAGTTCGTTATATTGAATTCAATACAAGCTCTAGTCATTGGCATAGTCCAGCAAGCTGTGGTTCATATTTGGTTATATCCATTAAGGTCAGGCCAGGGGGGCTGATCGTTATTATTATTGGTTTGGCTAGCTACTGTTTTGCCAGTTCTGGTACATATCAACGTTATATTATTGTCCATATATTTATAGTTTAAATCATTATTGAGCATAGGCAGCACCAGGCTAGACTTAAGCTTGTGATTATCTGTATCTATATTATAGAGGTATCTGTACTGGTAGAGTATAACAGGGGGCATGGATAGCATAAACTGCACCAGGTCTTGGTGATATTAAAGGCTAATATTACCAAAATTATGTTAAAATTCTTGGTGCATCGTATGGTGTTTGAAATTTTGTTTAGGTACTCTCACCTCAATCGACTTAAATTATTTTTGTGAAAATCACGACAAAATCGTTGTTCTAAGTGCCAATTCTCTTGAGAAGACGAGAAAAAAACAATTGGTGCATGCTATTCTGATGCATGCTTGAAAAATTGTGTGTGTTGGTGAATGTTATTCTTGCACATAATCCTGCTCCAACTTATTTCATACGATTTTTCAACCACCGAAAAACGTGTTTGTTATCTGTGTTTTCACAACTCATTTTTTTTCTCGGTATATCCCCAAAAACACACGTTATTCGGTACTTGAAAAATCGCTAAAAATCAATCATCAAACCTCTAGAGGTGATGGGGGTTTCATTCGACGCAGAAGTAGTCCATGAAATAGCACAATTCTTTTCAGATCGCCAAGTGGTGTAATTTGTACAAAAACTATCAAAATACTTTGGAAAAATTGCCAAAAATCAGTGGAAACCACATTTTTTTTGGCAAAAAACGCGTTAAGGAGGCATTTCAGACCCATCATAACTATTTATCCTACTAAGCTAAAATTTTGACAGGAAACTCTGTGAGACATGTAGGATAGAATTTACACTCGCCGGGCCACCCAATCAGCAGAGTGAGCTCTTAACACTAATTTCTCCGTTCAAGCGTTGGGCGTCCCACCGAAATTCATATTTCGCCATTCCTTGTGGAACAGTACATAATCTATAGAAAGGTGAGTACATAATCTACTGGAAAGAAACGTGAATATATATATATATATATATATATATATATATATATATATATATATATATATATATATATATATATACATACTTCTTCAGTATCCCATTAAACGTACAGACAAGGTTTTGATATTATAATAAGGGTAAACATGAAAAATGAAAGATCTCCATGATAGGAGAGGGGGGTTCAGTGGTTCCATTCGAACTTTCTCAGAATATTATGGGGGAAGGGAGGTTCCATGCAGAAAAATTATCGAAACTCACTCAGAAGAATAAAATGTTGGTAATAATCGACAAATCATTTGAAACACGCTTATCGGCACCCAACCCCAATTTTTCTATCTTGTTCTGAAGGACGCAGTTCTCTACACAGACAACGGATATAAGGACAGACCACATACAACGTAGGAGGTGCACCAGAAATCGCGTTTTTCGCCGATAATATAACTTTCCCTATTCTGCCCTTCGGGGCGTTGGAAAAATAAAAACCCTGAGAGGTGGTGGTGGTGGAGGGGGGGGGGAGTGGCTCCATTCGAACTTCTTCAAAACCCACGGAGATGTTTTGGTTATCAAAACGCACTCAGAAGTATAAAATGTTGCTAAAAATTGACAATTCCGAAAAGTTCTATTCATTTTAAAACGCTCTATCTCAAAAACTTTCTAGTCTACAGAGATGATAATGGTCTCCTATGTAGCAAATTTAGTTCAATTTAAAAACGTATTTGGTAAGTGTTACCAAAAAATTGGTCCTTCAAGGTTAAAATCACCAAAAATTGAAGTAAAGTAGACAATTTTGCCGTTTTTTTTCGATTTTTGACAAGGTTGCGTTCAGAGCTTAAGGTCTCGAACTTCACATATAAGTGAGTAAAAAATGAGAACTACCTTATCTGACGCACGGTCCGATGTATGAGGTTACTGGACTAGCAGGCATTAAAAGTGAGAGAGAGAGAACGTTGTTACAAAGCATTCATACTTCCCACTAGTGAAGTGGTCAGTATTTTGTCTTTAGTGACATCCAGAGACGCCCTTAATTTATTTCATTTTATTATTGCAATAATAAAAATATGAGAAACTGCCCAAGAAGCCTTCAATAGGTGATCTGGATAAGTTTTGAAATTTCGCTCCAATTTTGTAAATAATAATGAGTATTTTATGTATTTATGTGCAGTTCGGTAAAGTTTTCGTTTCAAGTCATGTTGAAAGAAAATAAAAAGTTCATATTTCTCACTTATGGTTAATAGCTATTTATGTGTGAATGTACACTGCGAGATTAATTTGAATGTTGGTAAAGTGCTGATACTTTCTGTTCATAGTTGAAAATGTTTGATCAATTTTTTTTCTTTTAATCTTAAGACGGCTGGGAATTTAATTAACTTACTTTATTATCTCAATTTTTACTGTTTGTTGTTATGCCTAATAGCTTTACAAATAAATGTTTATGTAGAAGAAATTTTGTTCATTTAGTGACTTTGCCCATGCTCTGCGATAGTTGAGAGTCTGTCAGACTTTTCATTATCCCTAAAGTGGGAAGACAATCCTTTTGAATCTCTCTGGAAGTTTCATTGACGGACGATAAAACCTCCGCCATTACAGACGTTAATTTGAAGTTGATTGTTCCATCTAGGAATTAGAGTGTATATCCGTGTATTATTAGAGGGAACCCGTAGAAGAACGGAACGACGTCTTTCTATTTCAAGGTATTAGGGGAGTTACAGGCGGGGCTCCTCGGTTTCTGTATTGGGTATTACGTCTCATCCTCAGAAACACTTAGCTCCTTATTCGAGTGTTCGACCCCCACACCCTCCGCGGTCCCATAGTCTGCCATTTCCTTCACTTTCATCCAATCACCCCTCCTACACTACTTCCATCCGTCACCACCTCCAGTACTCCTTTCATCACTACTACTTCGAGAATTCTCCTTACTCCCGTATCTACATCTATCAGTGAAACGTCTTGGAAAATTGTTATACCGGCAAAGGCAAGCAACGCGATCCCTGATCTATAACAGTTGATTATTATAATATTTAAAAAAAATCTAAGAATAATCCTCATCATGCCATATTCTGTAAATTTGTACAATACTTTGGTGAATCATGGTCACATTGAAAGGCAATTTAAAATGCATAAATTTTCGAATTTTACAGTAGAACGACAAGAAATAGTTTCCTAATATATTCTGAAATTTTCTCTTTTTTCCGGTTTTCTGGCGCGTGTTGTGTCACTCGGTTACGATTTATTTTGTCCTCGAAATTTTCCTTATCGGAATGATAGGAAAAGGATAGGATAGGATAGGTTTTATGGTACACTCGAGTTTCTTTGTACGATTCGTTCAACTCACCTTCACCCTATTTCAAATTCCAAATAGATCAGCCACTTTCTCAATTAATAAAGCCCTTTGCGAGAAGACCATTGTTAGATAGACGAATCCGATACAGGACATGATGGATCATGCATAGGCAAGACATATTTCTAATATGTGATAGGCCAATGACACTTACACATAGGTAATACATCACCTGTACATCGTCTCTCTCTGGTTAGGAAGGGTCCGTCATGCCATCCTGTCAACCCAGATACTTGCCAATAAACTGTTGTTTATTATTCTATTCACAAATTCTCAAAAATCAGAAAAAATGTAGAATTCAATGTCGAAAATGAGGGAGAGCGCCCAGGTTTAAAAGCTTAAAGCTGTCACCGCTTTCGTGGCGATCCCAAACTTCTATAATAGTTTTTACTATTTACTGTTTCGAGTTCAATGCAACAGTGATGGCTTAATAAATATATAAAATTTATTTATGTTAGCTCACAGTTTATTAATAACGTCCAGCATAATGTTTTTGTGGCAATGTCCAAGTCGTAATACCCTTACTTATGTACCTACTAAATTCTTGTTATTCCTATAGTTTTCGGAATTATAACCATTTTAGAAAGTTTCAAACTACTATTCTTGTGATTATTCAACGTAACATTTTCCCCTGTGATCCTTATCATTAGCATGATTTTCTAAAGGTAACTGGTTCATTATTTGAGCAATATGTTTTCCCGCGGTATGAAATATAATCAAAAAAGTCAAATGCCGCGGCCTGTATTAAAGTCGGCCCTGCATTGATACGAACGCGAAGAAATTTATAGTTGTAATATACGTAATAATGCTGATCATTAATATATTGATGCTAATTTCCGTAGCTCAAGAGTCAAGATGAACCATTGATCGATGAAACGGGCTACTATAAACCATACTCCAAGCAGTTTTGAAATGTTTTGGCAGTGTTGATAATACTCAACCAAAAGTGATTGTAAGGAATGGTGGAAACCCTCTAGTAATCATACAAGTACCTACTACAATCATATCTTCAAAAAACCAAGCCAATACAGCTTGACAGGTCTTCAATGGTGTCTGGAACCGTTAGAAGTACAGTAGTATTTGAGGGTTTTCTATGATCAATGCGGTAAGGCAAGTGCATATTTGATAAGGTAGCGTACCTATGTGATCTCATCCAAAATGCTCCATTATGGATTGGAAATACTGCAATTCTCACTTGCGTCAAATGAAGATTTGTTTTGAAGCCAGTTCTGAATATAACTTCCTGATAATTCTTATCACTTCTTGACGTTCCTCGGTATGCACGTGTTCTACTGCATTGGCCTTAACTTTCTTGCCAGGAAAAACGCCATTGAAACAATCTGCCTCGATCCGTACGTTTTCTCTCAAATTTCTCAACTTCTATCCAACTCCATAGATTCACCCACTTATGTATAAAATTAGTGTGGGAAGCATTCTTATGAGCATAAGATGCAGTCTATGTTATCTGATCCAAAATGCTCCATTATGGGTTGGAAAAATCGCTATTCCCACTTGGGTCTGATGAAGTGTTGTTATGGAACCAGTATTGAATACACCTTCCTGATTATTCCTATCACCTCTAGACATTTCTCGGTATGAACGTGTTCAACCACATTGACCTTACTTTTCTTGGCAGGAAAAACGCCATTGAAACAATCTGCCTCGATCCGTATATTTTCCCTCAAATCCCTCAACTTCTTTCCCATTCAAATGATCCACCCAATTACGTATAAAAGGAGTGTGTGTTCAATCCCGTTCAGATAGACTCATTGGGTATTCCATTCAAGCCCTATCGCCCTTTTGTACATTTCTCCCTTCCAACCAAGCAACCAACCAACCTTCCCCTCTCCACCATCCCTTCTTTTCCTGCTCATCCTTCAGTTCTCACAACCAAGTTCTAATCCCCCTCTCTGCCTACCGTCACCCTTTGCGCCGCTTACCTCAAAGCCTTTATATCACACAGTCTCTTTTACTTATCTCTCCTCACTCTTTCCTAACTTCTCTGCGCTTTTCTTTTCAGCATTTTGAACATAATGAAACCTAAGGAATCGTGACTAATTATCTTAATGGGTGCTTTCCTAAGGCATCTAGATCTAAGACCTACTTCAAAATGGTAGTCTGAATCTAATATCATTTGGAATACATATGAATGTGTTACAACTTGGCATCTACCGTTCCAACAATCATTTGAACCAGCTGAAAACTGTAACTTATTGTATTACGTATAATTATCCTAATAAAATACAATGCAAACCCTGTTTGTTTGCAGACCCGATTCTCTACAGTTAGAAAAGGATGTGGATATGAATAACTCAATACTGCGGCGCATGGCCTCAAAGTTATCGGAAAAAACTTAGTGTGGAAAAAAAAACTCGATATGTATAAATAGGTATCGCTTCAGAAGGACTCAACAGGAAGGAGAGCCTTGAATCCGATATCAATGAAGCTGTAACGGAGTTTGAAAGATTCGTCAAAACCTAGACAGTGCAGGATAGGCTAACATCGAAGTTGGATCCTGATGAACCGAGTTCAATGTAAACTATGGATTGGTCTCAGTTTGAATTCATTCAGGCTCACCAAGTCGAACTTAATTCCTGGGAACGAGTTTTTAACTGAACTCGGATCATTGAAAATTATAGTTGAACCACCGTTGTTCCAAGATCCCAGGTTGAACTTCAGGTGTTCCGGTGACATAAAGAAGAGATACCTTATCTCGCGAGTGGAAAGGTCAGGAGATTTGCCCCCCCCCCCCCCCCTCCCACTTATGATTCACTTGGCCCCGCGAATGCATATTCGGTTTGTGCTTGTTGTGTTGATTGATGAGATTGTGCGATTATTTATATTTATTGATGGAATCAAAGAAAATCATAGGGAACCGGCGCACAGTGGATGGAAACAGCTGTTTTTGTGCAAAAACCTCTTAGATGAGCCAAGTGGTTGAAATTGATGTGGATTCTCATATTTTTTGGGGCGCTGAGTCGATTGAAACCATTCATTCCCGACTCGCTAACTATAATGACTGAAGGATAGCAACGTTTTAGCGAATTTTCTTAGAAAATGAAGCTATTGCAATGGCTCCAAAATTTTTAAAATAGAAATTTGAAAAAAATTTCATCATGGAAATCCGTTTTGAAGTATTCTGAAACGATTCCTGGATTTTAACGCTTTTTTATATGAGTACATATATTTGTATATATAAGAATGCCCTGCTTTCTACATTGGAAAAGCCGAAACCAGTCATATCCCTTGTTACTGCACCAAGTATCTACTACCAAAACGATAACTAGTAAATAAAAGATGTGGCGATGAAGGGCAAATGAGAACCTTTTCCATTTTTCATAGCGCGAAAGCTGAATCAAAAGTAAATCAAGCTGAATAATTATTTTGAAGGTACGTAAGTATAACCGAAATGGGTTACTTAATTATTTTTTATTCACCTGATGTAAAACCGTTTCTTCTAAATTCGGGTATCGTTCGCACAGATCTTTCTCAAAATCACTTCCACTCTTAAATAAAATATCGCAAAGCAATGAATATGGAATTTCAAAAGACTTTTTTTTTTTACCACGATTCTACGATTTTCTTTTTCCACAATGTGTGTTTAAATGTTAGGTACCACGCTTCCGTTGACGATGAATGTGATAATGATAGAAGACTGCTCCCAAAGAACTATTTTTCTAGACGAAGAATGAATCGTAACATTCATTCTCAGGACAAGGTTCCGACCTAGTGGTTTAGGTACTTACTCCGACTCGTCAAAGCAGAAGTTGATAGGCGGGTGCCGTCACTTGCTTTTCTCAACGTTTTCGTTCATTGTGATCACCGACGGCGGAGAACGGCGATCAAATTATTACACAAGACACTTGAATGAGTGGGTAGTCGGATTATTCCATTCCCAGGACGACCAGAGATGACCTGCACTTTTGGCACTCTACCAAAGTTAAATAATCACATGATTTTTCCAAAAATCCTCATTATCACTGCTTACTCTTGGTGATGCACCAAAAAAAAAAAAAAAAAAAAAAAAAAGTGAAAAAATGATCAAGTACACCTAAACATGTATACAATACATGGTATATTTCGTCTTGGGGAATTTCTCCAGTTTTGGAGGCGTAATCAATCATCAATAACTGCTACATCAAAACTTTAATTTCAAGCATACGACCAATTATCACACTCAATGCCTTCTCAAAATTGTCTGCATGCCCAAATGGGGAAACTAAGGGCTAAGTTTGTGTCTGAAGGTATCTAGGAACAATATAAAAATGGGAAAACATTTTTATTAACTCTTTCATTTTTTTGGGGTTTTTGCACGCTTCCATCCACCGTGCGGCGCGGCGTTCTTTCACTCGGAGAAAAAGCACCTCCTAGACTGCATACATCACCGTTCTAATATTCTCGAATCTAAAAGAATCGACACCCATTCGGTCCACACTAAAAACGAAAGATAGAAAAATTGGCTTGAGAAATTCAATTCCAGTTCTTACCAACATCGAGATTGATCAAAATCGAAAACATTTTGGAAAAATCTGTAAAAAAGAAAACGTGCAAAAGGAGCTCTTGCCGACGCGCACGATAACCTTTACGTCACAGGTGAGTAGAGTTTAATTTACCTTTTATTTTATCTTGTCTACTCCAATATTCATTGTTATCGTCATTGGAAATCAAATGAAGTTGTTAATATTGTCATTCTGTTGACGGAGGGGTGGCAAACAAGGGCAAATCAATGAAAAAACGGGAGCGAGAGCTCTTGACATTATCAATTGATAAATTTTAAACACACAACATAATAGTATAAATAAAGTTAAATGAAGAACATTCCACATTCCACGAGAAATTTGGCCAAAATTCTTTGAGGTGATTTGGTAAGTGTAGATTCGAAGCAACAATTCGTCTGAGAACGCCCCCGGAACTGGCCATAGCCGGTTGATCAGAGATCAGCCTTGAACTTCTTTGATGAAATCCGATATTGGGGATCCCCCAAGGACTCCCCATTAAGTTGATTTTTTGAGAAATTTCTCCATTGAAATCCGTTTTGGGGCATTTTGAAACGACCCCTGAAGTTTGCGCTTTTCTAAATGTAAACATATATGTGTCATTCCAGGCGATAAGTCTCCTTGGGATTGAGATAAAAATCCCATTCCTGTACCAAAAAATCAAGCTTTCTAAATGAAAGTATGAGTTCGAAGGCCAGCACTTTTTGACCACATCAAATTGGTAAAATTTCAACAAATGTGCTAAAAAAAATCACTGAAAACTGCTAAAAACGGCCAAAATTGTTAAATTTATAATTTTTAGCAAAATTTCTGTCAAAACAATATTATTAACAATTAACTTGGGCATAGAAAAATTCCTGCACAAGATTATCCTGAAAAACGCACATTACATTAATATTTGCTCAAAAATCTATAAAAACTGCCAGAAAATATGGAAAACCCAAAATTTTTCTTTTAGTATGTTTTTAGAAGATAAAGTTGTTTTTTTAACAATTTCTTTGTAGCCGAATTCATCAAGTTTTCATACAATCAAACATATTAAAATACGATAGGTAATTTAAGAAAATTCGCTCATACGAAGATGCTGCATGACTGGAACTTTTAAATGTTAGTGTCAACCTCAACAAGGGTTGAGCCTTGGACCATTATCGCATACCATTTAGTATCTTGAGCTAAAGTTAGCCGATCCCCGAACAAGTTATCTCAACATCCTATTATGTAAAGATTTACGTAGATGGTACCTACCTCACCACCATTCATCAACATCGAGGTAAGAGAGAAAGTTTTCCCTAAACTTTCGATCCCAGCAATTTTACTTGTGCCCCTGAAAACGTCGGGGAAGGATGACATTGTCGGGTTCCGTCACCACACACCCTCGTTATCCCTAAGAAGAAAATCTCACCTACGCCATTTGCGGAAGAGCTGACAAGGATTGTTCCTCGAGGAGGGTAACTTCCACCGATACAGGTCCGATTTTTTGTTATGGCGAGGCGGCCAGTAAGTGATCGCCTAACGATTTGATGAAAGCCCGCTCAGCACTATTCCCCCAGACTCGTTATCCATCTTTTCATCTCTGTCCCTTTTCGAAGCCAGAAGGAACTCTCAGAAGTGCCGCGTATCCGACCGCTCTCGTCTTCCGTCACTAGGAACGTCAACTGCAGGTGCCGGTCGGAAAAATGAGGTTTTCCTAGAGGCGGAGCGACCTGAAATATGTGGTTAAGGAACCAAGCAAACTGTTTTCCAATAACCTCCCTACCTGTCTCAACAGAAAATTTCTTGCGGCAGCTCCTTGCGACAACTGCAAGGAGTGAGTTTGTTGGTATTATGGGTACATTCATGCAAGTAAGAAAGCGAATCAAGCGTCCACTCGATGTAATTACTATATAGTGATACTGTTACGAACTGCTAACTTCATTGTACGAGTACGTCTGGGAAACGTTGTCACAGTTCTTTTTCACTTGACCACAATGTTAAATGGGTATTGCCAACCCAAACAAAAAACCTTTCCAAATTTTACAAGTATACAATATTGTTTTACTCACAAACCTGAAAATGATAGGCACCTATCGTATTTTTTCTTAGCCACACATTTAAAATTAAAACAGGGGTCTGAATCGGTTTAGAGGTCACAATTAAGTGGTTTTTAGTACGTAGTTTCTATTTATAATCCAAAATAGGTGGTGGAACTATTCGTCCCTGATTAACTAAACCAAAATATCAAATTAGAAAAAATAATTTTAAAAAAACTCAGTAAAAACTGCATCTTTAGTATAATTTGAAGATAATATATTACCTGTTAAATCACACAGCTTTAAATGGGTTGTAGTTACATTTTATTTTCTCTAAAAATCCTGATGATTTTATCTCAATTTTTTGTGTCAGCTCTAGTTGGAAAATATTGGAAAATTAAACTCCTCGGGAATTTCAATATTTCATGAACTGAGGACCTTATTTCATCCTTCTAATCGGTGTATCAAGAGATCATACAGAAGAGTAGAATTTTCATGAAAATTTGGAGTAGTATGGGAGTCAAACCCCTAACGCGTATAGGAGTTATTGAATGAGGTTCTAGATGAGCTTGAATGTAAACACACAACAGGAAAAAATAACGTTCCAAAATTATTTAGGTATTTTGGCTGCCGCCTTTTTCGACTAACACAAGAAAAATGATTGATTTTATATGTGTTTTTGGTAACTTAGGTAGAGAATTTTCGTAATATAAGACCTTACTTCATCGTCTAATATTGAGGCCTGGAGGATCGTGGCTACTTGGAACGTTTCCCTTTTTAATTTTTTTACTGTTGAAGCTTCCACTTATTTTCGTAGGGTATAATTTTCTCAGAGTACTTAATGGCAACACAATCGAAAAATCCCACGTTATAGGTCACGATCATAGTTTCGCCGGAAAAATGTGTGTTTCCCAAAATGTATAAACTTCTACTTGCTTTGTTTGATTCAGAGCATGCTGATCAATTTCGGATCCGTTTTTGTCTGTACGTCTGTATGTCTGTGTGTAAATCAGTGTCACGCTCAAAAATATACCAAGTTTTTGTCTATGTTGAAGTTTCCAGAATTGTGCGCGTTAGCTCCTAACGGAAACATACAACTTTCATTGCCTTCAGATTAATAGTAGCCTGTGTACATGCGGAAAGGTAAATACCCTATATCGGTTTCTCATCGTCTATTGGTCCGAACTTGTTCAAACTCGGATGGTAGTAAGAAAGTTCCAGAAAGATGCTTTATAAATGATATCGCGATTGGTTGAATGAAAACTATTGGGAATGTGCAACACTAACATTGCTTGGCACAGTCCGAGTCTACCAATAGGTACTTAGTGGAAGTATTATTTCCACTTTCGAGAGAAGGAATTTTTTTCGTCTCTGAAGTGAAAATGTCTACTCATATTTTCGCGTTTTACGTATGCGCAATCGCGAATATAATCCATATTACCAGCGTACATTTCACAGTTTTCATCAGAAATTGATGGAATTTTCAGAAAATTTAAGATTCAGGCGGTCGATGGTACTCTATGAATTTCATAGTTGCCAAATCAATACCCTACTCTGCGCATGCGCAAACTTATATTCCATCAAGCATAATTTTCTCAAGCCCGAATCGTCTCGCTCGAAATTGGAGAATAGTGGTGAAAAGCCGAATCAGTTGACCGATCTCAATTTCAAAAGGATTTTATAATTATTAGCTGCTGCGCATCCGTAAATGTGTATTCCTTGTAGCGAGCTTAATTTCCAAAATTTTCATCCAATTTCAATGAAATTTAGAGGGACTTTGCGGGTTAGGCATTAGTTGGTCCCCTACTAACTAAATTACTCTCAAATCATTACGACATTCGGCGCAAGCATAAATTACTTCAATCATCATTTTCTCGTTTCCTAATTGACCGATTTTGGCGTTATACCTTGATGTACCGTTTCCCGAAATGGATTTTTTAAAGATCACTTAAAGCACTTCAATTACCTATACAATCATGTTAAGGATACGAGGACGGTATGTGCCACACCCAATATGGCAGACTTTTATTTTATTTTTCTTCCCTACATTTCAATTGCGTGTGCTTCAATGAAGACCGATGTAAATAATCCTGCGATTTGATATTTGGCATTTGGAATTTGGAATGTGCCAAGGGGGTTGAAATCGGGTTGTGATCATTGAAAATTTTGACTAAAACATTGAAAAACTTTGACTACTACTTCTTCACTAGAGCTGACGACGCCGACACGGCGAAATATTCTCTGAATTTTGTAAGTTTTATTTAATTGTTTCCTATCTTTTCCAACCTTCTGTAATACCTCAAAATATATATATATATATATATATATATATATATATATATATATATATATATATATATATATATATATATATATATATATATATATATACTTTATATAATAAGAATATAGTTATATTCTGCACACGGTGAGGCGTGAATGTCAATTTCCTTCTTGTTCAATGTTCAATGTAGGTAAGACCTGAGAGCTCTACTTCTTGTTAGAACCTGAGACCTTTACAGTGTGGAAGGCCTTGATTGAATAAGTCAAAGAAAAGGCATCGCCCCTATTTGGCAATTGAAATGAAGGAGAATACTTGGATGTAATCTGATTATATCGCACAGCAAGAGCAGTGACCAGGAACAGAAGGGGATGGTCAAAGCTTTGCTAGGCCTATTAGTTTCCGTGAATGGTCAGTGGAGAGGGGTATTTCACAAAACATATTTTTTTAACGAACCGAATCTCGTTTTTACAATTATATCAGAATACTAACACATGAACTATTCCACACCTACTTTGATTACAGACTAACAGGCTATATGAGAAAATAGAATGGAAGCTGTCTCTTTCTTCGTATAAGGATCTTAATTCCTACAGACCGGTTTCGAGGAGTGATCCATGATCAGCAGCAATTGCTAACATTCAGTGCTGGCTCAATCATCCTTCAACTCGTTAGCTAGAAGGCTCGAGATTTTACCTGATGCTATTTGAAACAAGAATAAATTCAGCATTTTATTAAGAGTGTAGGAGCTAATTCAATATTCATTTTAGAACCTCTTATGAATAGTTTTGCTTCCGATACTATCTATAGGAAGCGGAAGCATTGTTTTCACTTTTGGGAGATCGGAAAAATCAGAATTCTCCAAAATAAAAATGCCCACTCGCATTTACAGACATTCAGACGATTCTGAACTTCTTAGGTTCTCTCTCTCTCTCTCTCTCTCTCTCTCTCTCTCTCTCTCTCTCTCTCTCTCTCTCTCTCTCTCTCTCTCTCTCTCTGAGTGTGTGTGTGTGTGTGTGTGTGTGTGTGGGTCCGCAAATCCTTGTAGCAAGCCTAATTTCTACCGTTTTCATCTGATTTTGAAGGGCTTTTTCAGGGAATGTGCGGATTAAGCAGTAGATGGTCCTCTATCAGTTTCATTGTTCACGATGTTTCATTGTTCCATACTGAGGAGCAGAAAAACGAAGAAAAATCGACTATTTTTAAATTTTTTTTAAATTTTAAACATTGGCCATTTTTTTACTAACTAGAACTAATCAAAAAAATTGAAATTTACATCAGAATGATAGGAAATTTAACGCTCTTTCCAACGGTATCCTTAGATTTGAGAAAATTTGACAAATTGGGGAGTTAGAGCTGTTTTTGTGATGTAAGGTCAAAAACACGAAAAAAATCTTAAATAAGAAATAACTCGGAAACGAAGCCTCCAAATGAAAAAGTCTACAAGGCACTTTTTCTTGCAAATTACTTGTAGAATCGATCCCTGAAGTCTTACTTACTTAAGTCAAGACACCCTGTATATATATATATATATATATATATATATATATATATATATATATATATATATATATATACATGACAAAAATGTTAAACTCTAGGATACGTTTCAGAATGTCTCAAAACGGATTTGAATGAAGAAAATTTTCAACAGTTTTTTTGAGTTTTAAAAATTTTGGAGCCATTGCAATAGCTTAATTTTTTACAAAAATTCGCTAATTATGAAATTTCATGTGCAAAAAAATGCCCGAAAAGATGCTTTTATCACGCGAAAATACAAAAGTTTGGCCATTATTCCGCTAAAATCGAATCACCTCATGAAGCGGATAGCGCCATATGAATCTGCGTTGAAAAACAATGAAAATTCAGTACCACACCTGGGGTTTACCTGAATCCATGTTTTGCGCAATTTTGGTAGTTAGGCAACTTTGCGCGCTCGCGGAATGGGTTGCACGCGGTCAAAAAATCGAGTAAGGAGTCGTCAGTTCATGAAATTTGACGTTGAATACGAGTTTTCAATAAAAAAAGGTGGTTCTTATTTAAAAAAATGAAATTAGTGTCAATAGCGCGCCTTCCAAAGGAATTGGTTGGCACAAATGTATTTTTACTGACTTCCTCACAAAAAAATAGAGAATGACGTAGGGCCTATTTTTTCATGCAATTAAATAGGGATATGAGGGAGGGTGGGCCATAACTTCTGAAACACCCGGTACCTATATTTAATATGAAAGGAGGTCATTTTAGAGAATTTGCTCATACGGTCATGTTGCATGACTGGAACGTTTGGATATTCAATTTTAGGGGGGATTTAGATTATGGTGTTATCTTAGGTGCGCTATGAGGACTTGTTTCAAGTATGTACGTAATGCTTTATGAACGCCGACCCGTTCGAGATATTCTGATCCCTCAAGTTAATTACAGCAAATGCGTGTGAATAGACCTCCATACATATACGATCATATACAATAGGTACTAGTCAACTGATGCAAACCAATAGGATCTATTGTACAGATTAAACATAATCAACCCAATGACCTGGTTAGGGCTTTCATTCAGCCACCACGAAGCTTGACATAGTGGTTATCCAGCTCTTGGAAGCCTTCCATGGAAAGCCTCCATATAAACACTGCATACCCACCTTGACCTGTCTGTTGTTTCAGGTGAAGATGCAGGGCAGACAATGTTTTGTGAGTATCGGACTTATGGTAAGATTATCGACAGATAAGTAAACATTTCCTTGTAAATAGATGAACGCACCGCTGTGTAGCACGTTTTATCTACCGCCATCGCTATAACATCAATATTCTCTCTGACTCAAGTGACCTTCATAACGTGTTATAATTGCTTCTCCAACGCCGATTTGCATGAACGCTCACCTGGACTGGTTTATTAGCATACCCATTGCTATGTTGTTTTCTCTGCCTGAGTGATGACTCAGATCCCGCTCAAATTTTTTCATTGATGGCATGCAAATTATATGAAAATATTTACCATACGCTAAAGACCTTACAATTTTTCGATTAACTAGCCTCATTCATATTGACACCAGAGCTTCCATATTTTCCAAGGTCCACAATGAAGTTAATAATGAACTCGAATCTGAATTGTACAGACACGATTGTAATTACCATTTCTCACTGAAGGTGAAAACATAGAGCAGTGTTGTTCTGATTCTCTGGAACGGCGTACCCTACTGAAACAGTTTTTGGTATCCAATGTATGATACCTACACGATATCCACGATATCTGGTATATTCAGCTGATCCGGTGATAAACACCTTACATTCAAATATGTATATACCCATATATGTACATATGGATATATACATACCAAATATGTATATATCCATATACATTCAATATGGAGGTATACAGGTCTGAAAGAAGCCATTAATAAATATTATTTGACGCATTACCGATATCAAAAGTATCTCGTAGCAATTTTCTTAAAAACCCTTAGTTTCCATGAATTTTGGCCATTGGTTTTTGATCCTCAAAAATAGATGAATGGTTATCCGTGAAAGATTATACACATTCATTTTACAATATGGTCATTTGAACAATTTCTTAGTGGTTTAAAATCAATATTGAAGCTTGATTACATGCAAGTTTAAAAATTAATGAAAATTTCAACGCTTAGGTTCATTAAGCACTTATAAGTACGTAAATCAACTTGCCGGTAATAGTAACGACTTTTCTGAAATCTCATCTTTCCAAAGGTCCAGTCAATTTTTCGTTTACATTAATAATTAGAGGATAAAATTATAATTCAATGCTGGAAACGAGTTTTTTTCAGACGATAAAGAGTCGAGCTTTCTTGAAAATGTACTCTCTTTGAACCAGGGAATTCGAAGTCAGTTTCTACGTAATTTACATACGAACATTTAATTTTCGAAGGGCTTAGTGGGAGAAAGGACGTGGTTCTAAACCACGCTCTGCTATCATATGGCAATGGAGGTGATAGAAATGGAGTAGTTACCCCTTCAAAGGGTAGAGGCGGTAGACCTGCTAAACCCAGAGGATATCCTGAAGGCTGATGTGCCCACCAATTATGCCAAGGTGTGGCATTTTCAAGATTCGAGAAGGAGGAACTAAATATATCCATCACGGTTTTTCATCAAACGGTAACACTTGCGAATCTCTCCAACTCTATTCCACTTTTACACATTAACTGACATGATTAACTTACATTATTTTAAAAATTATTTACCTTTTATTTCTCGCTCACATGGTGCAACTCGTCTTCACTCTGGCTTTATTGTACCAATTCCTTACTCAAAGTTTGACTTCTTCAAAAAACAATATTCTTTTTTGAGCAAAAGATTATTCATGGAACTACCTCTAAATATCAAACTAACCGAAACAATTATTAAATTTAAAAAATCTATCACTGATTATCTAATGAAACCATATCGTACTGATTTGCCTACTGACTTTCCCTTAGTTACTTGACTTCAATAGCTCTTATCATGTTTTCTTCCTTATGGTTTCTGTTCTTTTTTCTTTCTTTAAAATGTAACAAGATGTAAATTTATGTTTATTTATGAGCATCTGCATTTAATGATGTAGCCTTTTGTTTATAAATTATTTTGTTATTTTGTTAACCTGCAACTCCTGATCTCCAGACAATTTCTTAAATTATGGGGATCAGCATCTGCCAAGTATAGTTTATTTTCATCATTTGTATTTTACTTTTAAATTATTTTTCCCTTAGAAGTATTATATACTTTACTGGTTTTGTAAACCACCTACCTAAGTAAAAATGATAATAAATGGCTTTAGAAAAAAAAAAAATTAGTTCATTTTTTTACGCTTAATTTCAACTGTTTTTAGGAGGAAGTTTAAAGGACTATTTTTTCTTTCTGTAATAAATTATGGTCATTTACCCATAGGTTTTGCAGTCCATATCACCTAATCCTTAAAAAAAAAAACCCCGGATAGAAATCCGTTGGTTACAAAAAAAAAATAAAAAAATAAAAATAATAATAATAATTTCATGTGCACTTACCTATACTCAAGCTCCACGATCAACATGTTCTTACAGATTATCACATTTACCTCTAATAGCGGTTACAATTAACTACATAAAACGATGTGCAATCATTGTTGTTATTATTAAAAGTAAACAGCGCAATATGCTGATGAAAAGTAGTTCATATTTTTCTAAGTAAATTATCGATTTTGCTCAATGCGTGAGTTCATCCTTCTCGTATTCTACCAATCACTGTCCGAGTGCAGTTTATTATCGGTGGGCGTGTAACATTATTGTAATATTCAAACTATACCTCTGTGTTCGTTTTCTCATCTCTGTCATCCACGAATTCAGCACGTAGGGTCAACAAAAAGAAGTTATTGGAAAATGAGTTTCTTTTTCGCGTTCAAATATCATATTTTACGTATTCTTTTATTCGGTTGTAGATATAGTTTTTTCCTTTTTTCCACCCTCCGACATTGTACTGAGAAGCGCAGTGATGAGGAAAACTCCTTTTGTTTCAACCGCTGTAGATATTATTGTATGCGGAACTTCAAAGCCAAATTTATCTGCTGAATGATAAATGTCTTGCTTCTCCTCTTTATTGCAATTATGGTTCTGGTATTCTGAGTATAAATAATATGAAATCGACGAGGATTGAATCCGAAGGTTTTCCTCACCTCCCAATTCAATTCCGTTTCTTTGTGGAACACGTCGTTAGGAAAAAAAGAAGGGGAATGATCTCTATTATGAAAAGGAAATTTATTGCAAAGCAAACGAATTGGAGAAACTGCTGTTAGTGATTTAATTAGCCTGTGAAATTTCTCTAGAGAGTTTCCATTGCATAGGTCCTACTCGGAGGCTGAAAAACATTGGGTGTGACGCTTCATAAAACTTTCCAACAAAATTGATGTTTGCCGTTATGTTTTGTTTCTCAGAGCTAATCTAAGCTTGACGAAAAAAAGGTAGAAACCGTATAAGGGAAATTCTCACAGAAAACCACATATCAAAAAAAAGGAACCCATAAAAACAAGTTTTTAATGTAACTCTTTCTTTTTCTCATGTTCTCGGTTAATTTTATTGTTGTTTCAATATTTGGTAGTTTCTTGGCAACAGTAAATTGAAATAAAATCACATTGTTTCAAAATCACATTGATAATAACTTGAATTAAATTGACAAGGAAAATCATTTAATATTTTATTGACCCTGGATTCGTTGTCATTTCATGCAGACGTTCAATAGTCACAGCGGTCAGGAACTAGACAAAAGTTCGGCTACGATGCCGACGAAAACCCATGGTGAAAAACGATACTTTGAAGTAAAAAATGGTGAAAAATGGTGAAAAAGTATCGTTTTTCACCATGGGTTTTCGTCGGCATCGTAGCCGAACTGTTGTCTAGTTCCTGACCGCTGTGTAGTATATAGTATATTTAGTGGGATATAAGATAAGACATGTAGTATTCATTGTTGAACATTCAATTTCGATTATCACATTTGTAGTTAACTTAATTTAATCAGGAACATCGTTAACTTAATTTTTACTCAGTATTATATATATATATATATATATATATATATATATATATATATATATATATATATATATATATATATATATATATATATATTCAGAAACATCTTCCGCCGCCATCCTGCGAGCTGAAGCGATTACCCCCACTGATAGATTAAATGCACCAACGATTTGTGTGAACTCAAAGCACCAATATTTCCAACCATAGCTGGAAAGGTACAGTAACTAAATATCTCATGGTCATCTACAGCCCATACTGGTGGCGAAAACTAAATCACTTATTTTGAAATGAAAGATCACACAATCAAGATAGAACATTGCCAATGTCCAGACTTAGATAAGCCTAGTACGAATTATGATCCATTAATAAAAAGTTCCAGACATGTAGCATGATCGTATCAGCGAATTTTCTTAAATTCTCTAATTACTTTACACTAAATTGTTTTTAAATTGAGCCCTTTGAGTGCAAAGAAATAGTTAAATTCTAACTTTATGGCATAAAACTTGTTCTACAGAGTGCTATAGATTTTGAAATAAATTTTGGGTAACGAAGTTAATTATATATATATATATATATATATATATATATATATATATATATATATATATATATATATATATATCAAATGAGCAAATTAATTGATCTGGCCAACACACAAGATATTAAACTAGGTAGGTACCTGCCTTCACTTACTATGTAGGGTTGAGCCTTACCATATTTTCATTAAATATGTAACAACTGTAATTTATTGTAATTTGAAAATGTAAAGCAAAGAAGGCTAGTTAGCGTCACGGGGAAATCAATTACACACCAGAAAAGTTATATAAGTAAACTGAGATTAACTAAACTAGGTATTCATATGAAACCCGCATAAGAAAGTCGTTCCAAATGCCATTTTATATTCGTTTGAACATCTCATTAGATATGTCCTTTAATGGTGTAAAAGTAGCCTTTGAAATCTCGGGTAGCCACCATTTACGTATACTGGCACCATAGAGCAAGAAAACCAGACGTGGAATAGGTCCTTTTTTACTTTGACGTCGCACCAAGTGCTAATTTCATCCGGAGGTAAAATTAATTTCCCTTTGCCTATTCATATAGTAGATTTATAATGCCCTGCCAACCTAAGCTGAGCAAACAATTTTCTATATTTTAAATTCAATTTCAGGTGTGAGGTAGTTTTGGTAACCATTCCCTGTATGCATCCCTAATGCTCATTGAATGTGGAGCTGAAGAGGCTAGTCACGTCCTCCTGGTGGATTTTACCCTTGAATTAATGTCAGGCATTGCCTTGGCGAGCGATCGCTAGGGATGGTTACCTCACCTTCGCTGGACTCATAGATTCTTAAAGGAAGATTATCAGTTTTTTGTTGAGACCAATACCACCTTCTAGTTTAATCATCAAATCAAACACTTATATGGGTAACTAGCTGACGGCATTTAAAAATTAAAAACTTTAAAAAAGTAAAAAAAAAAAAAAAAAAAAAAAAAAAAAGCCTAACACTAGAAACTTAATTTTTTTATGGAAGAAGATTCCGCCCTAAGAAGTGTAACATTAAGTCCCTAACCTATGATCAGTAAAATTATAGCCATGATTTTTCGAAATTTCGCGCACTAGTGACGTCAAAGCCTCCCATTGTGACATCACAAGTGCAGGAAACTTAAAAAAAAATCGTGTATATAAAACTACCGACTCAAAGTAGGAGAGTGCGGATGGTGTCCAATTTCTTAGAATGGAATCCATTTAATCCAATTCTTGGAATCTTCCATTTAATGGAATCCATTTCCTAGAATGGGTTTACATTTAAAAATATTGAATGAACACATGGAAAAAAAAAAAAAAAACACTAATCGAAAGATCATAAAACAAAATTTAGTGAGTAGTGAGAAATGTTTTTGCGGATCTGCGTAGAAATAGAAGCTATTGCAGTGGATCAAGAATTCAAAAAGTTTAATTGTCCAAAATTTTCCTTCGTGCAAATTAGTCTTGAGTCATTTTGGAGCGAATCCAGGAGTAACACTATCTCATCATTCCGTATGTATGTGTAATTCTTTCTAGACGATATATCTCCTTAGAATTGGAATAAAAACTTCGTTATTTTGCCTAAAAATCAAGGATTTCATAGAGGTGGATGATTATATTGGACAAAACCTTTTTCAGAACATCAAATTACTCAAATTTCAAAAAATTTGATTAAACATCAATAAAAATAACAAAATTTGAAAAAGGCTAAAAATCGTTAAGTTTATATTTTTGAGGTGAATAGATATAACTCAGGAAAAGTCTATCAACTATTTTCTATAACAATAAAGAAACTTTCTCTAGGACTTGAATTTCATTAAAATGGGCTATAATATCGGTAGAAACAAGAAAAAATATTTTAAATTCTAAAAGTGGTATCCTTAGGTGAATCACATTTAGAAACAGTACATGTACGCCATTATTTAATTGTTAACGATTTCTGAGCACACAAAGGCTCAAACTTTAAAACACTTTGACAAATATGATGAGAAAAACTTCGAAAATTTGCTCATATGGTTATGGTGCAAGACTGGAACTTTTTGTGCTCATAATGCGATTTTGACCCATTTTGCCAAAACTTGAAAAGAAATCTCTTAGATGATGCACTTATGGCCTTGGACTACCACTTACTTATTGAACAACTGGAGTATCTGAATGGAGCTCTAGGGTGTGATGTTCCATAGAAACATAGTTGTTGACATATCTTTTACTGTAGTTGGTATCTTGTGTCACCCGTTTCGCTCTACAATTCGTTTCCTTCATGATCATTCTCTCTCATCAATACTGGTAAAAAATGAAAATTATACTTATTAAAAGAATAAATCATTTATAAAATAAATACACGCAAGTAAACAATAAAACCTAAAAAGAATTCTGCCAAGTTGGGTGTGGCACGTAGATTCCTCGTCTTCTTCATTTTCTTCCAACTATCATCCAAATTTAAGCGAACTCGAACGACTAGAGAATGAAAAGAGGGAACATGATGGAATTTACGTTTGCCCATGCGAAGAATGAAGTATTGATTTAGCAACAATAAAAATGATAGGGTACCATCTACAACCTAACCCGTGCATTCTCTGACAATTTCAACGAAATCGGAAGAAAACAGTGAAACAACGTCGTTATAAGGATTTCACGTAGGCGCATGTGCAGTAGCTATTAATAATACAATCATATTGAAATTGATATGGCATGATAAAATTGTCATCCTCCAACTATCGTCCGAATTTGAGCGAGATCGGACGACTAGGCCGTAAAAAATGGAGCATAATGGAATTCAAGCTTGCGCATGCGCAGAGTGGAGTATTGATTTCGCAACAATTAAACTAATAGGGAACCGTCTACACTCTAGCCTTCACATTCCCTAAAAATGTCACCTAGATCGGATGAAAATTAGGGAAAATAAGCGGGTAAAAAATAGGTGGGTTCTTCCTGTACTGCATACGTGAACAATCACTGTTCGTCAAATCAACTGAACTATAATATTAAGGGCCATATACATAGGTGTGTATGAAAAATAGTTAAACTCGGGGATTGTGTCAGAATGCCTCAAAACGAATTTCAATGAAGAAAATTTTTCCCTAAAAAACTACGAGTGTGCTGGAGCCATTCCCGCTTTGATGATTTCATGCAGAAAAGTTATAATATAGATAAGAAACGGAATTCAGTCGTGACCGTCACGACTGCGGACATAGTCAACAAAAGGAGAGCGAAACGGTAAGAAACAAAGCCTCCGTGCTGCGCTCTACTACGAGCTTTTCATGTTCGGAGCCCCATTGAGCAGAGTGATCTTTGTGACTAAAGACGATTTATCTTCTTCAACGGGGTTCCCCTTCATCGCCCAACGCCCCTCCAGTACTACGTGCTCATGAGCCGGGATGATGATTCCAGTGGAATACCGCGGGGTAGGATGAGGGACCATGAGGGGTAGGATGTCACGTCAGTCAGCCAGGTCACCGAGGTTAATGAGCGGTCGCCCTTTGCATCGCCAATCTCAACTACCCCCCTCCCCTCCCCGCACTACCACTCATGATTCGAGTCTCACGGTGTGGTACGAGTGGAGACGGGGCTCGCTATCTACCTACTACTGCCATTCTCCTCCAATTCACCCGAATCTTTCTCTCTCTCTCTCTCTCTCTCTTTGTTTGAATTTTTATCTTATTTTTTCTGGTATGATGTAAGTGAGGACCTGAAGGTCCTAATTGTATCAGATTCATAAATAAATCAGTCAAACAGTCTCTCTCTCTCTCTCTCTCTCTCTCTCAATTTTGTGAGCAACTCCATATATTACAATGCTCGTACATTCAAATTCCTTCTGCTAATGATATTTTGTTTTATATATTAATTTTCGTGAAGACTGACAGCGATTTGTAAATGTATTTTATTCTATTATTCTGTATAATTGTAGGAGAGGGCCTTTTGGCCCTAAATTGTACAGATAAACAATAAAAAAGTTAAACAGTCTCTCTTCACTCCCCTCAGTCTGAACACAACTGTTCGTTTCATTTTTTTTTTTTTTTTTTTTTTTTTTTTCCTTCGTAAATCGTCGTTAAGACATACTTAGGTAACTAACATTTTGGGTTTTTTGGGTATTCACCGCGCACCTTTCCACCCAAAAATCGGTTGTAAATCTCTCCCGACAGCCCTACCAGTTCTCTCCCCTAAATCGTCAGTTGAGAGATCGACCCAATTTATTGAATACCTACTGAAATTCGGTCCAATTAAATAATCTTAATGTTCATATACTTGCTTGTTTAGATATTGCTTTGTTGTTTGTCCTTATTACTTATCTATCATTAGATACGTTTTTTGTTCTGTTCTGGATGAAGGCTATTGATTGACGCCACGGGTTACTATACAACCTTTGTCAATCAATGTATTCATTAGCATATACATTTTCTGGTCTCAGCCTAAATACAACTGTTCGTTATTATTATTTTATTTTATTTATTTTTTTGTAAATCTTCGTTTAAGAAATAACTGAAATTTAGGGGTTTTCGGGTTTTTACCGCGCACCTTTCCACCTAATATCGGTAGGAAATCTTCCCCAACTGACCTACTTTTTCTCTTCCCCGAATCTAGACCAGGTGCATAGATTACAACACCGGATTCCCGAACCGATGGCGATCGAGCCCGATTTAGTTTCCCGACATCGAGTCGCATAACCCCTCTATAGAAATTGCTGTCATCAAAGAAAATATGCAATATTCAATAGGTTCTAGCAGATGTCTAAAAAATGGATGTTTTGCATGTGATAACATAGATAATATGACCGTAATTATGATTTGCATAGAAAATAATAACAGATATTCATAACTGATGTCCATATCCATCACATTTGTTATAAATATCATGCAATGTGGTCCTATTTTGATTCATAACTTTGTAATCAACATTCTGTTTAGTACTATTAAGGTTTTTATGATTAACACCTAATACAGAACTACTTTCACGAGATT
The DNA here is from genome assembly GCA_030762985.1 of Adelphocoris suturalis. Taxonomy (NCBI): domain Eukaryota; kingdom Metazoa; phylum Arthropoda; class Insecta; order Hemiptera; family Miridae; genus Adelphocoris; species Adelphocoris suturalis. Next base: position 21,542,732 of record CM061051.1, read on the forward strand.
CAGAGCTAAACAAGGGGAGCTACACGATATCTCTTAAATAATTGACGTTCGAATTTTTTAAATATTTTCCTCGCGTTATCGCACCCAAAAACTCGAGATATGGAACTTTCCGAGTGATGGCCAAGTTGTTTGCAATTCCGTCTACACGCGTCATGGAGTTGGCGCTAACCCAATCGTACCATTTGTTGGTTAACCAGCGTGATCTTTCGACTTTACGTGAGAGCAGGCCGCTAAAAATTAAGAACATACCCGTACCTACAGAGTTGTAGACCAAGATGCTCGAGTTTGTTCAACCTCCTCAATCCATTGAATTTAGTGTAACTTTAACTAACATTAATTTGTAAGGAGTAACTTCACAAAGGATGCAGCAACTGGGGTAGCTGATTCGAGAAACTTACGTGAGTTTGGGGGGGATACAGTTTTCATGTGTGAAGTGTACCTCAAAAACGTTTTTGGAATAGCATTTATTTCGTACACGTTCCTGAATTCATTCACCTTCCATCGCAAATGGCTACGTTAGTCATCTAGTTAGTTATATTTACATACATGTGGATACTTTTTTTTTCAGAATTTCTTGTATCAATATTCATTAATAAGGCTGTTAGTTCAAAGAGGGTATTGTGTTAATATACCCTTTTTGTATTATGTATACCCACAAAATCTATTGATCTTCCCATTGTAAATTGATAAGCCCTTAATTATTTTCTATTTAGATGTATTGGAATCAATATGGAAAGAACATAAACGGAAGTATGAAATGAGACGAGCAGTTTCAGGAGGTAGGGAGCGCTTTTGTCGCCGCCCTCTCCCTCTACCGACTGTCTTTCTTAAATTGTAACACGTAGACTGAGCACGACCCGCCAGGGGCCTGTCACCCTTCAAACGTCAACAATATTTTCATAGCAGACGAGAAAGGAATTTCACTTGACCTTCTTCTTCCATTATGTAATGAGATGAGCATCTCCAAGGTTTATTCATGGCTTACTCGCTGCCGAGTTCCATCAATGGGATGAGTAATGTAAATAAACATCCTTAAAGGCCTCCTATAAATATTTGTCTGTTTTCCCTTTTCTAATTTCAACTTCGCCGTGAGAGGATAGACGGGATAACAATTCTTGAACTGTGGTTCCCGCTATAGTCCATCACTGATACAATTTTGCGTGAAGCTGCTGCTCACATGTGCGCATGAATTTGTACTTTTGATTAAAGTGATGAATTAAAGATAGAACTGAGGTTTATTTGAATATTTGTTTACTCACGCACACCAGACCGAGACATTGAACAATTTTATGGAATAGCAACTAGACGAAGTGTGTAGGTAATAAAACGGGGAAAATCATGACTTACTGCGACTTCGTATGTGACAATGTTGAAATCAACAGGTACCATATGTCCAAAGATGTTAGGCATTGGCTTGTTATAAACATACTTTTGAATTTGAACAATTTGATTATTAATTTACCTATATAGTTTTATCTACATTTCAATATTTGTCCATCAATTGGATGAAACTAGTATACTCTTTCAAAAAACTTGTAGTATACTCTTGCAAAAACATTTGCATCTCAATGTAACCAGCGTCTATGCAATCGCTCAATTGTTGAATGCAACAAAGCCTGACCATTCTTAACCGAAAGAGTAAGGTGGTTCAATGTGATTCCTGGGTAGTTGGAGTCTGATCGTCCTGTAATCCCCTTTATGTGTGCAACACTGATCGCTCGTGCTCTCCTTCAGCTGCCTACTTAAACTCTGAAAAAATTTAAACAACTTCCGATTGTAATGCTGATATTTTGGCATTAGATATTAGATTTGGGGTGCGTAAACAATAATCATGATAACGGCCGCAGCAGTTTCCCCCCTGATGGCCTATACCAATGGTTCCGATTCATGGGCCTGTTTTCGTCAATATTAGTGGAATGGTCTACTCACTTAACTTTTTCGTAGGACGTGACGGCGTTAGATAAGATGGGTTGATTTCAAAGTTGAGAACTTATCAGCTCTTCCATGGCCGAGTGATGATCTTTTCCACTCCGCCAACTCTTTCATGGTTATAGCTCTTCAGCTATATCCCAGCCACTTCAAATAAGATCCCTCCTTCACTGAGGGAGCATTAACAAAAATCGTTAATATAACGACCAAACCCATATTTCCTTCTTCCTTATAAGGGGAGACCTTGGAAAAACACAGAAAAGAAAGAAAGGTCTGAGGAACGTAGATAAAAAGGGATGAAGGATCGGGAACAACTCGGCACAAAAACTGAAACAGATCCCGCAACCCTCCTCCTTCCGAACATCAACAAACTAAATGAAATGTGTGCGAAGACTTTTACGACAAACAAATAAAACACTATCAACATCTTCTAAGACAAAAACATAAATAAATATCATTTGTGTCACACTAAAGTTTCACACAGTTGCGAAACCATTATAACACTCTACTCATCCTTAGGTTCTCGGTTCGAAAACCGGCGGAAAGAAAATATTAAAATCGGTGGTATAAAAGAATCTTAACTGAAAGTCTGCTTGGCTGTGAGAAAACCTACACTACACACACTACTACACTACTACTACACTTCCTGACCTATATTTCAAAACAATAAATGTGTTTTTGTTTGTTCTTCGACTCGTAGAACTGCTTATTGAACATTATGGCGCCAAAATATACATATACAGGCCCCTAAAAAAAAAACGTCCCTTTTTTCCTCATGTTTCGGTGAAAGAAAAAAAAACAACTGGTTGGGTACTTATTTTAATTAAATAATTGTTTGCATTTATGCCAAGTGACACTTCATATTTAAGCGTTTTTAGCACTGAACTCGATAATGAAGCAAGAATTGCAATATTTAGATCCGTTTTCAGCAGAACGGTGCTGATGAACCATGAAGCTATGCGGTTTTTGCTTGGGTGATTTGCTTGGGTTTGCATTAAAATATTGAACATTGGGATCTAGTCGGTTATGTATCAGCACACTTTGGAGGACCCCCGGCCGCCCGCCGTATCCAACTAATCCGAATTTTTACCAAGAGATTAAAAGATCTCTACTTTAATAAGAGATTAGAAGATTGTGTGATGTAAGACTACCTAATGCATCCAGACCACCGATCTGCGTAACAAGTTAGAACCAGTGTAAGCTCTTCTACAAAACTCTTTATTGCACAGTTTTACACAGATCAGTTATTTTCTTCTATCAGTGGCCTGGATGCTCGTCATTTTCGAATCTAGAAAATACAAAGCATCATGTACTAAATCCCTTAGTAAAAAAATCAGATTAACTGGGCTTGGCCGGCGCGTGGCGGCAGGGAGGCCTGGCGGGACGATAACGGAAAAGTCATTTGTAGGAATACCTCTCCAGAGTTTGCTGATACATAACCGACTAAATCAGAAAATTTTAAAATCAAAATTGTTGAAAATTTTAAAATCCGTTTCGAGGCATTTTGAATCGATTCCTGAAGTTTTCGCTTTTACACATACAGACACACACAAAGACACACACACACACACTTTTTTTCTTTTTTTTTACAAATCTATCCTCGAAGGCGGACACTATTAGAGTACAAAATAATAAATAAAAGAAATAGGGAGGACAACGTAAACTGTATTGACAGTCTGCCGAAGATTCTTTTAGGTTTGAGAGCAACAATACATGAAGACTTCGGAGCTTCTTCAGCTGAGTCGGTATGGGTCAACATTGTGACTCCCCGGGGATTTTTTTGAAGATCCAGGGAGTACGGCACCTTCCACGTATGTGAAGCTCCTAAAAGCACATCTAGGGAGGCAAGTTATGCCCCCGACAAAACTCGGACAGCCCGCGTTTTTGTACCCAAAGACCTCACAACAGCCAGTCACGTGTTTCTACGGATTGACCGGACTCGGACATCGCTACAATGACCATACGAGGGTCCTTATAGGGTAACCATAACCATAGTGGGTCCTAAAGCTTTTGACATCGAAACAGAATTAGAAGTCAAAACTGTCTCAATTGACAGGTTAAACCAGGCTTATGTTTCAGTTTAGTGATGGGAAGGGGAATCCTGTAGTAGTTTCCACTACTGTTTACAAGTTTTGATAATTCATTCATTCTATAACGGTTATGGTAACACATTTGTTTATTGGATTCAATAAAATGAATGATTGATTGATTGATTCATTTGTTCTACCGACATCAGCATAGTTTTAACAATAGCATTTTTAACAAAATTTTCAAAAAATTTGATTTTAAAATTTTCCGAGCCATTGCTTTATTTTCTACGAAAATTCACCAAAAATCTGTAAAAACTGCAAAAAAGATGTAAAATTCCAAAATCTATTTTTGGAATGCGGATAATCGGAATACGTTTTTTGCCTTAAAATTAGAAGTTAACAATTTCTTTGCACTCAAAAAGTTCAAATTTCAAAGAAAAAAAAATTTAACATTATACAACACGATATTTTACAATAATTTACTCATGTGATCATGCTGCATAACTGGAACTTTTTTCCCATCATTCAAACAATAATTTTTGCCCCCAATTAGCGAAGTGAAATTATAATTAATTAGACCGTTCGGAAGCTGACAGTTTGAGATAGTTGTCCCCAAAACGGGGAAGGAAAATCCTTTTACTCGAAGCAGAAAAACGGGAGAAAAAATTTCAATTTATAATTGTTTCCTTCTAATTTTCAACTTTGAACCTTTTGGCCTTTAAAATTTTTGTTTACTAATTAAATCTAAATAACAAAAAACTTCATTTTATATTAGAACTATAGGAAATTTAACGTAGATTCCAATGGTATCCTCAAATTTGGAACACCTTGGAAAATGAGAAAATAATGGCCTTTAAAAATCTTTAAAATTAAATAACTCGAAAACAAAGAGCCAAATAATAAATAAAAAATCTCTGAGAGGAATTTTTGATCAGAAATGAGATCTAAAATCTATCGTTAAGGTATCGTTCGGCTTTAACCAAACGCCCTGTACAACATTTTTGAACTAATTTATACCTTTTCCACATAGGTTTAGACTTTTCTACATGGATTCATCCTTTTTTCATACAAGTTTAGGCATTTTCCACAAAGAACAGCAAACTAACTGGATAGTACCTGAATATATGTGGAAAAAAGTCTAAAAATAATAGGAAAATATATATATCCAGGTAGAAAAGAACTCATCTGTATCATGAATTCCTAAATTATTTAGTATAGCCAATAAATCGGTAGAAAAATCACGTATGAGTTAGGTAGTAGAAAAAGTCCAGTCATGCAGCATGACCCCATGAGCGAATTTTTGAAGAAATCTTCGATTATTTTGATTTTTGACTGATTTTTCAACTTTGAAATTTTTGAAAACTTGATACATATTCTTATAGGAAGTTTTACGTTGATTCCGAATATACCACATGTTAGTATGTTGAACAAATTATTTTGAGAAGGTAAAGAATTGGCCACCACCAAAGGATTGCAAGAACTCAAGTCTTTCCTAGCTTTTTGTTCGTACTATCGTAATTTTGTTGAGGGTTTTGCCAAAAGAGCTGCGACGCTGTATTCCCTCCAGGAGTCCAAGGGCAATTTTATGTGGTCTCCTGAGTGTCAACAGTCCTTTGAGGATCTGAAAGCTGCGTTAACGAATCCTCCTGTATTGGGACATATGTTTCCTGAAGCAGAGTTTGTGTTGGATACAGACTGTTCAGATAGAGCTATCCCAGATACAACATGGGAGAGAGCGCGTTTTAGCTTATTTCAGTAAATGCTTGAGCAAGGCAGAGAGAAACTACTGCACCACACGAAAAGAACTTCTCAGTCTAGTAGTTGCGCTTAAATACTTCCGTGCGTATGGTTTGGAATGTGGTCGTGAGTTTACGATTCGGACTGATCATGCTTCCTTACAGTGGCTACGCAACTTCCGTGAACTGGATGGACAGCTCGCAAGACATACTGGGGAATGTTTGAGTTGTTGAAGTTGCGAGATGGGCTTCTTGTGAGATGTTGGGAAGATGACTCGGGTAAAAGCTCTTGGGATCAGGTGCTGGTGCCTAGGAAACGTCAGGGTGAGGTTGTGGAGAAGGCACATTTGGTTGGGCATTTCGGTCGGCGGAAGACATTGACAAATATCCGCACCCGTTATTTTTGGCCAGGGATGACCAAGGATGTGAAGCATGCCTGCAAAGCTTGTGAAGTTTGTGCGAGGAGGGGAAAGCCCATGACCAGAAAGGCACCCATGCAGAAATATGTCACTGGTGTTCCATTTGAGCGTCTGTGTATTGACATCATGGGGCCATACCCAGTGACTGCCCGAGGTAACCGATACCTAGCTGTAGTTGTTGACACATTCACCAAGTGGCCCGAGGTGTTCCCTGTGCCAGATATACGAGCAGAGACAGTGGCAAGAGGGCTAGTAGACACAGTAGTGGCAAGATTCGGAATTCCAAGAGAGTTACATTCTGACCAAGGCCGGACCTTTGAAGCTTCACAAGACACGCACTTCACCAATGAGGCCCCAGAGTGACGGTCAGGTTGAGAGGTTCAACAGAACCTTGGGGGAATCGCTGGCCAAGCATGTGGGAAATGCTCAGAGAGAATGGGACCTGCAACTGTCCATTGTCCTATTGGCGTTCCGTGCAGCTTGTAAAAATTGGGAAGAGAATTGACCTTGCCGGTGCAACTCCTAGAGATGAGTAAGCCACGGTTTGAAGTGGGAGATCAAGTTTGGGTTCTACCGAGGAGGAAGAATGGGATGAAAGGAAGTGTCCCTATAGAATGGCGGACATGACACGGTCGCGGCAATGACCTTGATGCATGGGCATACATACAAACATAAATAATGCGTTAAACTTCAGAATATGATTCAGAATAGCCTAAAACGGATTTCTGCATAAAATTTTTTCAAAAAATCACATTCTACAAATTTTGAAGCGAGAGCAATAGCTTAATTTTCTTCAAAAATTCGCTAAAACGAGAGATGAGGGTTCTCCCTGGAGGACGGGGGCCTTGACTTCATCGTATAAATGAATTTCAACAGTATTTGAACTGGTCGTATACCCATCATATAGCACCTTTTTGGAAATCTCTTATTCAGATCTTTCTATTGAGCAAATACCAAATAACCTCACTGATTTACTATATGAAGATAAAAGGGAATTTGCATTTTGAACCGATATTATCGCCACGATCCACTTTAAAATTCGTGGAGTACTGGCGGGATGTTTACAAAGCGTTTGCGATGTGGTGGTGGGGCAGAGTTTTTACTGCACGCTATATTCCTCCAGTCATCACGACTCCACAACCTCCAGTTTTGCATCAACCGGGCTCGGTGGTTTGGTTACGTTGGGGCCGTCGATCTATCCATCGCGAAAACTCGAAACTATACGATGCAATTAGTTCCGTGAAAGAGAATTCGGAGTCGATGGAGCATAATATTATTGTGAGACATGTTCAACAGCTTGGATGGTAAACTGAAGTTTATGATTTTGCTACCGCATGACCGCAGCTTAGTGAGTTTGAACGTAGTTTTAAGTACACATTTTCCCTATATCCCGAACAAACTAAATTTCTATCTATCTGTTGATCCGTAGTGCGTCCACCTGATAGAGTGTGATGAATATTGGAGCATCATATATAATTTATATTTTACGAATACGAAGATGCCATCCTAGAGATAAGAGTAAAGCAGTTATAATGATATAATTATGTTCATGTTAAAAAACAAATGAATTTCTTTCTTTCTTTATTTATTTATTTTCTAATTTCACTTCAATCAGGTTAATTACCTTGAAATTCATTATGGCTGCTTGGAAAACCGGTTTTCTCCTGTTCTCTCCTTTTTTCGGATAACCAAGCCACTGTTTCCAAACATGTAGCTAAATTTCTTGACATTTATTTTCGTTGGTTTTTGTGCGTTCTGGGAAGTTGCAATATGAAATGTACATGTATATACACACACCACAACCCCACAGTCTGGACATGTATAGAACAGACGATGTCTTTCACTAGGATCACGATTCAAAAGGCCCTGTTTAATTTGAAAACCAGACGTGATAATAAAGAAAGTTCCAGCCACGCAGCATGATCGTATCACCGAATTTTCGGAAATTATTTTATCATAATATGTTACTTTGCTTTGAAATTTGAGTACGTTGAGTGCGAAGAAATTGTTAACTACCTGTATATAGTTAGGTAGAAAATTAGTTCTGAAAAATATTCTGCGAGTCAAAAAGCTTCCGGATTTTTTATTTTTTTATTTTTTATTTTTTTTAAGCTTTTCTGTAGTTTTTTAGATTTTTTTTAGCAAGTATTAATCAAATTCAAGTACAATATCAGCATGATTTCGTGCAAATTTTTTTCCTAATGTACTAGTTCATTGTTGATGAACTTCTTTTGACTACAACTTTATTTAAAATTACAAACGTAACTATTTTTAGCAATTTTCAGCTACTTTTGGTGATTTGTTGGCACATTTTTTGAAATTTTACCAATTTAATTCGCTCAAAAATTGCTGCCCAACGAAATTATCCTTTCGTTTGGAAAGCTTTATTTTATTTATTTTTTCATTTATTTATTATTATTATTATTATTATTATTATTATTATTTTATTTTATTTATTTTTTTATTTTTTTTATTTTTTTTTACAAGAACAAGATTTTTATCTCAATCCTAAGGAGAGTTATACGTTGTGGTTTTATTCTAACTTCTCTTGTAGTGGGTCATGAGGGGGTTAGATTAGAGATTTACCCCAGCGCTGATCAATATTTTATGCAGTGTCTCAAGCGCTTTCGCCTGTGTAGCCCTCATCAGGAGCTGTTAAAGCTTATACATTAGTTTAGCCTATCTTGCGTTGTCCCCTCCCTGCAGGGTTTTTTCTTTCTCTTTCTATTTACTTTGTCTTACATCTCCTGGTGGATTGGTAATTTTTGATAGGTTTTGTTCATTAGTTGGTGACCACTCATTGTTTGAAGTTATAGGTAGAATGTTCTATAGTAGTGTATATAGGCTCATGTTTATGAGGGTTTTCACTTTTTTTATGAGTATAATTGAATGGTCTTGGGAAGCTAAAAAGCGAGAGAGAGAGATAGAGAGAGACCAGCATTTTATTTCCGATCCCAAGTGATATAGGTAGAAATATGATTACCTACTTGTCAATTTTGTGTAAGGGAGAACCAGCAAGAAGACGGATGATGGTTGTACTTGGAACAAATCATAACTCGATGTACTGACGGCTCGGTACTTGAACGTAGTCGATGTTTGTAAACTTGGACGTGGTCGTTGCACTGTTACAGAAGATTGGTGCGGTTTGCTGTAAATTCCATTTCGTGTGTTGAAACGAAGAGCATTCGAGATCTAAGGTATGCCAACCAGTACGAGAACTGGAGATGGTCGGAGGAATCTTCCGAAATCTATGTAATTTGTTAGATCGGAGGTAGCTAGTCATGAAGCTGCAATAGGTATAAACGACAAGATTGACATTTTTCTGGAAATTGGAATACCCCGTGGTTTTCCATACTTAACGGAAAGAATACGATGAAGAAGTGGATGATAAAGCCTTTTCCTCTGAAGGAACGAAGAAAACCAGGAACGAAAACTCCAGACTGTTCAGTAAGAGTATATGAGCATACTCGACTAGCAGTAAAGTAAAAATTGGCTTAGATAGGTAATTCAAAACTAATTGGACAGTAGAATTAGGAGAATGGAACGCGCAAAAAAGGCGGCATACGTTCTAAACAAAGCTTACGTTCGTAAAACCTTTTCAAAATTACGAGAAACCTGATGTTCCGCGAGATCAAGTGGTTACTTTTGCATAGACCAAGAATGAAATGGACTACAAGGAACCCCGAGAAAGCGGAATATTTGTTGGGGAATTAGTTGGAAGTAAACAAAAAAAGTGTGGCAGCTGACATGACGGATGAAGGGTAGCGGGAGTACTACACCGAAAAAGCGCTACCTATCTATTTCTTCTGAGAAGTTTCTGGCACAATATAAACTTGCGTACACTTTTCTAGGGAGAGACATAAGCTTACAGCTAATTTTAATATCGTGAGAAAATAAAATGCAATCGTGTGAAAATGAAAATCACAGGTCACTTCAACAGTGGTATTCCAACAACAAATTACTATACCTACAGGTAGGGACTTGAAGCATGTAACGCTTCGGCTCAAATCGAACATTCCTTTGTTTCCATTATTACATTTGAAGTCCTTAACGATGAATGATGCTCCAAAACAGTTTGTTCTGTGGGGTGGCGATTCCAATGTACAAACTTTCGACCTGGTATCTTGGTCGTGAATCACTAATTACTGGGTTGTCCGCCAGCTACTCAGGCTTATGGAACTTAAGAATTTTGAACATCATGATTTCCAAAGAAATATTCAAACGCTCTTTAGTTATTTGCCATTTAGACTAAGTATATTGTCCGGTAATATGTTCACTAGTCTGAAAACGAATTATGAACCTAATAGCTGCATTTTGAGCACGTTATTTCGTCCTTGTACAAATTAAATTCGCCCTTTTACAATTTTAATTCGTCCTTTTACAAATTGAGTTCGTCCTATTACAAAATGATACTTCTGTAATAATATGAAGTTCGACTTGTTCAACGGAAAGATAAACTATTATGGAGGTTGTATCCGGGATCACCCCCAATGACTGTGTGCATTTGGTTATGCATATGATTTTTCTCATGTTTCCTCATGCCTAGGACAGCTCCAGGACAGCCACTGCAATAAAAAATAAATATATTATTGTTTGTTCATTGGTTTCATCTCATTGCAACATATTATGTGTTTGTAACATTTTGCAATAATTTCATCGGTCACGGTTGTTCGACAGAGAAGTTAATTACTGATAGGAATATATATATATATATATATATATAAACAAAAATGAAGAATAACAGAAATACACTTCACATACTAGTTTTAATATTTCGGCATAGATGCCTTTTTCAAACTACAAAAGAGAAAAATAAATTATTGTTGTGAGTTAATTTACAACATAGGCAAAGGAACTTGAGTTGCTTAGGATTGAGTAGTTGCATTATCTCCTAATATTTAGTCCTGGTGGATTGGAAGCTTTCAAAACGTTCTTTGACCATTTATGACTTCGTTCTTTATCATAAACCTTAGATAATATCTTCTGTATTCTGTCGATATATCCATAAATAGGCAAACCTTTTCAATGAATATGCCTGAGTCCGATGAAGTTGAGGTTTCCTTCCATAAGCGCAGACTCTCAGTATACGGATTAATGCTATTGTTATTCAAGGCAGGGCCGCTTTAATGGGAGCCCGTGAAAGAGTACTTTTACGAGCATGATAACGGTACTTGAAAAACAGAACCTGATGTTTGAAGGTGCTTATGACGATTTAATGGAGATTAAATACTTACCTCCATCATTGGAAACGTCAGATTTTCCAACAACCGAACAAAAGGAGTTTGAAGCCAACGCTTGTACAGATTAGAAAATTATATTTATACCAGCTTCACAATAATCTGAACAGTGCACATTTGATCAACTTCCTCAAGAAGCCAATGTACCAAAGTTTACACTGTCACAATTTTCCTGTTTAGTGAGTTTTTGCTTCCTTACCTACTCCAGCCATCGAATGCTCATAGACAGAAAGTCAAAAGACAGAAAGACCAGGAATGGTAAATTGTTCATACTACTTTGGGGTAAAACATACTAAATGTCTTGGATCCCTATTTCGCGCGTGAAGAAAGAGAGGGGGTGGGGGAGGTAAAGGTCCCAATTTTAGATTTTAGCGAATTTTTGAAGAAAATTGAGCTATTGCTCTCGCCTCAAAATTTGTAAAATGTGAATTTTTGAAAAAATTTCATGCAGAAATCCGTTTCAGGCTATTCTGAATCATATTCTAAAGTCTAACGCATTTTTTAATGTATGTATGTATGTATATATATGTATGTGTCATTCCAGACGATAACTGTCCGTAGAATTGTGCTAGAAACTTCAAACAAATTTTAAAATGTTAAGGACACAAAACGAAAGTTCAAGTTCGTTGGCCAGCATGATCGGATTACATCTTCGGGTTGAAATTTTCAAAAATGTAGTAAAAAATTTCAAAATAGCCTGTTTTTTGCGTTTGTTGTGCGAAATAATTTTTTCAGCATACTAACATGTGGTATATTCGGAATCAGCGTAAAATTTCCTATCAAACTATCAATCTTTCAAAATTTCAAAGTTGAAAAATCAGTCAAAAATCGAAATAATGCCGTTCGCTAGTTGTAAAAATCGGCAATATTTGCATGAAACATTGTCCAAATTCAGATTGAACTACTCTTATGGAAGTATCCCTGTATAACCAATCCTAGAACCATGCTGTTTGAAACGTAGATAGTAGGTGCTTGTTAAAAAAAAAAGTAATCACAACTGATGAGTTTACTCTGTGAATAAATGAATTAGTTTAATAATAATAAAGTATGAGTACCTCCTTATTATTTTTAATAATTTGATTCCATGTTTGTCTGTCAAAATCATAAACTAAAATTTCTCTACACGATCAATAGCGACTGAAATGTCGAAGATTTCTTCAAAAATTCGCTCATGGGGTCATGCTACATGACTCGACTTTTTTGCTTATATCTCGGTAACGAATCCACAACAAAAAATTATAGCAGGGAAAATTCGCTGCGAGTTTCACTAAATTAACAGTTTGTCTTCAATATTAAGCGTTATTGAGCTACAGGTTGGCAATTTTCAGTAATTTTCAAAGAAAAGAAAATCGCACCAGGTTTTTGTTTAATCGTTTGTATGTTACTTCAACTCCCTTACTTCTTCATTTCTTGAAACAATTGGTACAAAGAAAAACGCGGTGTAACTTTTTTTCTGTTTGTTGAAAATTATTGACTTTTGCAGACCAGTAGCTCGGTAACAGGTGACGATAGAGAAATGTTTAACAGGTGAAAATTGTGTAGGATTTTGTCAGCCATAATATCGTATTTGGGAAAATTTCTTATCAGATCATTCGTTACCAAGATAAAAACGAAAAACTGAAAAATGGGATTTTTAACCCCTTCTCGTCTCTTACCAGTCACTCGCGCTAATTTTCACGACTTTTGGTGTATTATTTCTCTATACAGTCTGAAAACCTTACTTCATAGAGTAACGTAAGACTTACAGTCTTTATAACTTTTAACCTTCCGTCCATAACCCCATTTGGGCATTCGTTCATTGACCTACGTACTAAATGTGTGTTCCTGCAAGAAGTCGAAAAAATGTCCTCCATAATCAAAATGTCCACTTGTGTTTTGCGTTTCAGAGCTTGCTGATAAATATCTGTCTGTCTCATGTATATGTATGAGTCACTGAGTCAATGTCAATTCCTTCTCACGCGAATTAAGGTAAACTAAGTTATAGTCCAATTTTTCGGCCATTTCGCGGGTTAGCCCTTGACCTATCAATTCCTCCTTAGCCTATTGACCTATCAATAGTCTTTATCAATTCAATCCCCATTGAATTATCATTTTTTATGTTTTGTGATTGGTTTTTGTAACCATTGCGCATGTGCAAACCTGAAATTGGTTGTTATAATCAACACTCTGACACTAATAGACCGATTTTGAAGAAATGGTCTGAGGTTGTGACGGTTAGTTTCAAGTTGTTCTCTTATAATACACCTTAGATGGTGAATGCCAGTACTGAACGGTGTTGGTGAATGATGGTACTACGTGCAAATGCAGAAACATGGATTATCTTGGGCATAGATTTCTCAAGACCTATCGGGCCATGTCACAATAAGTGAGGGATCTATACTGACCTCACAACTTGCCAGACTTTGTTTGTCCCCCTCAACATCTGAATCCACCCTTCAAATGAGTTCAGATGATGTGACGACCCTCATACTGGCAGAGTTCCAGGAAATTTTTTTCAAAGCAATGGCAATACTTTTGGCTTCCCTTTTGGTCATGCAAGGAAAATAGAGAGCTTTACGAGTCGTTTCCAAGTTACATTTTCGATCGTTTAATAAACCGTTTATATGTTCCCTTATGGTATAATCAGAAAACCTATCATTAACCCCACTACCACCATACCATCCATCCACCACCATCTATACCATCTTACTAGGATTTGACACGGAAGGAGGCTTCGTAGAAGGGTATATCCGCAGAATAAAAACAGTAAAATCCCTATGAATTCGTCTTGCGTTTTCCACAATGAGTTTCCCTACGTTATCTCATCACACAATGAGCACTGTATGCATTATTATTCTTATTATTTATTCATTTATTTCATGATTACAGTATAGAATCATTCACTTTTTTCATATATTTATTGATTTATAATTCAATCGTAAACCCACATGTGGTACTATAAAAAAATTGAATGACAGCAACTCTTCTTCAGCAGGTAAATTAACCAATTAAGGGCCGGTTTATCAATCACATTTATCCAATGGTTAAACCGTAGTTAAACCCTAACTGGAGTTTTGATTTACCTACGTGGTCCCTGGACAGCTGGATAACAATTATAACTGGAGGTTACTGAGATATCTAGACCTTTCTAACCTCAATCAATTTAACTCGTTAACAAATTTCGTTTGAATTTTTTTCCATGCCTTCCGAAGACCACAGTAGTAAGACCAGGTAGTAAGACCCCATGTAGATCACCATACACATTTTATCAGAGAGTTTGCCGCACAGTGGCCAATTGTCCTGATCTTGTAGGAACAAATTCAAGTTTCCTGGAGATTTGATTTCTCAAAAGTTGTTGAGAATCTCAAATTTTTTAACACAACGTATATTTTGGCATATTTTTGCGAGAACCCCATTTTCGTCGTGCAATGTATTCTATGGAAATCTATATTTCAGGGGGCCAAAACTGTTCCCATATACGCCAAATCCTCTCAACCGTTTTGAGATTGTTACTTAACATTTTTCATCATTTCAGTAAGATGGCGTAGGAATTCCAAAACGATTGACTGGATTTCACGAACTAGGGAATATTATTGGCATTCCTGAAAACGAAATTTCTTTACATGCACATAAGCAGCAAAAATGAGTCTGTACACAAAAACCTATGTTGGTTTTGAAATTCACACAAATATTCATGAAAAACGAATCTCTCTGAAACCTCGGGAATCCACCAAAGTCAGTTGCTGTCAATTTGTAGATTTCTTAAAAATTGACAGATACAATAGAAATTACATGGGATTATTCCTCCAGCCGAGTAAATCATCTTGTCACTCATTACTTGTCTCCTTAATGTCCACTGTGACCTTCATCTGAATATCGGTAGACTGCGACTGGGTGATGATGTCGATTTCGTCAAAAAACCAAAAATACTTGGTCAAATACGACTTCATTCCCCCTCGTAAACAAATTAAGAAAAAAAAAAAAAAAAAAAAAAAATTAAGAGATGTAAAGGTGAAAAATACTCTCGTTTTCCGATCTTCTACTAGGTTGAGCACACTAAGTGATATAAAAAATATTGATGTTTCAACTTGCATTTTTTCCACCTAGATCGGGTAAATTGACCACTGTGCGCTGGTTGGTAAGCCAAAAGATTTTTATGAAAAATATCTACAGTGTTAGTCCAGGAGAAAAAGGATAAGCGGACGGACTCGCTCAATTTCAGACCATTGTGCAGATATATGACCAACAAATTGAGGCCTCACCCTGTTGCGTTCAGCAGACGACCTGAACAAGACGTCTGCAGTGGATAAGATTCTCCAGCGATGTCAATGTCCAATTTCTCCGAGTCTTCTTTCTCAGCAGCAACACCTCACTGAACAGTTGGTGGTTCTTTTCAAGAAGTGTCTGATTTCTTAATTTTAGTTCCTCAGTGTCCTACTCATTATCTCATTTTCGCTTTTGTTTTTTCTAAATTTTGTGAAGTTTTCATTCCGTATTGTTACTGAGTTTCTACAGTTTTACTTTCATCAGTACTGCCATGTGATTTACCAGTTAACCTCCAGAAAAATTTTGCTTTCATGGCAGTTCTCTCCATTTATGTCCAGTATTTTCAATCTCCATTCATGCTATCGTGAATCTCGGTACGTTGGCCTCCATTGGAGCAATTGTTTTTCAATCCCTATTGTGCGGAACAACCTTATGAACGTTTGTTGTTACATATTAGTAAATATTTTTATCACAATTTATTCTACAGTGATTCGGTAACAACGTTAGTAAGAGGCTGGAATTGTTGGTCAATAGCCGAAGGCAAGAGTGAATGTGCAAGAGACTGATCGTGATCTGACGTATGATGTGGTGGAATGTATTCTCAGAAGAGAGAATGAATGACTAGAGATCGCGTAGAGAAGGCACGACGAGGAGCGTAGGATCGTAAAAGCAGTGAAGCGATTCACGAGAGGGAGGGAGAGAGGAGAAAAATTTCCACCTCAGAATGAAACAACAGGCCAGCGGGACGGACTCAAAGTACAGATTCAGAATCGTAGCCCAAATCATCACTTCTCTGGAAAAAATATTGAGTGGAGGGTTGTATATATGTATAGGTTGGGGGTTGAGTGGAATAATAATGGAGTGGTTAATGAAATAAATGAATGAAATATTTATAAAAAATTAAATCTTAAACAAAATGAAAGGGGGGGGGGGGGGGGGGGGGGATGGCGAGAATTGGCTGTTTGTGGTGAGTACAGGGGATTTTAGTTGACCCAACACCCAAATCCGAGCTTCATTTCAGCGAAGTGCATCTGTAGTGATTGTCCTGTTTTACACTCTTCATCACTTGCACCCTGAAACAGTCTATGAAGCATAGCTCATGCAGTGCAGTGTGACGGTTGACGGGTAGATATCCTCCTTTCCGTTAGCAAATTTTTGTAAAAAATGAAGCTATCACAATGGGTCCAAAAATTTCTACATTGACATCCGTTTTGGGACATTCTGAAACGAATTCCAGAGTTCAACGCTTTTTCATATATATATATATATATATATATATATATATATATATATATATATATATATATATATATATATATATATATATATATATATATATATATATCATCCCAGACGATAACTCTCCTTGGGATTGAAATAAAAATTCCGTTCTTGCGCAAAAAAAATAATAATAATAAAAAATAAAAATAAATAAATAAATAAAAAATACAAAAAACTTTCCGAATGAAATTATGAGTTTGTTGGCCAACACTTTTTGAGCACATTAAATTGGACAAATTTCAAAAAAGCACAAATAAAAATAAAAATGGTTAAAACGACTACAAATTGTCAAATATATATTTTTCAGCAAAAATTTAGCCAAAAAAAGTTAATCAACAACCGAATTGAACATTATAAAATTCTGGTACAAAAATATGCAGAAAACTACTCAAATATTTTCTGAAAAATCTATGACTGGAACTTACACTTCATTTTTTAGAGAACTTTAGCATAATAAGTCTGTGAAACGACAACAATGACCAATGAACAAGAACATTAGGAAATGCATACAGAGAATGCTGATTCTGCAGGAGTGGTCCTTTTTCTGTGACGTTTTTTCGAACCTATGATATTGAATGTTTATAATATCCTATTCCAATATACCATGAACAAAATCGTCAGATCTGAAAAACCACAAATGAAATCGTGATTACTAATTGTAACTCAACTGACAAGTGCATTTGTCCGTTCGTGCAATACTTGTAGCTATTCGAAAATATATTATCATAACAAATCCGAGTCTTGGTAAACAAAAGATATGCGAACCACTGGTGGTGGTGGAGTGAAAATGAACCAGCTTCTCATCTCTTGTGTCTCACAAGTTGACCTGCGTAGAACACTGCATCAAGTGAGTATTGTAACAGGTGCCAGCATATTGTATCAGTTATGACCAAAACAAAGATTTACAAATGCTTCTACTAGCCGAATCCTAGTTCAGAAGAATCAATATAATTTACTAATGGACATTCATTCCATGAGGATGACCCCTGTCTCATAACACCTACTAACCTTGAAAGCTCAACTCATCACTTATGAATTTTTCAAATCGTCTGTCGCCATGATTGATAGGCATTAACCCCTTCTAACAGACTTTGAAATACCTGAATCAATGATTAGAGGATTTTTCCCTAAATTCCCAACCAAGTTCAACTCAAAAGTTCTACTCGTACCAGTACAGTTTGGCTCATAGATTTGATAATAAAGTGAGTTGGAGTCATCACTCCTACCTTCCCAGAAATTCGATGTGCAGCAAGTATGTGTAAATACTGGAATGACTTATTACTTATTACTTAATAACTTATTGGAAAGACATTGGCCCCAGATCTCTCTCACCTAATCGGGGCGGTTTCGCCAGCATCAGAAAGGCTCCGCTTTATATTAGCCTCATAGATTGGATAAGAACTTAAGTACTCCTAGGGTTCCGTCAACTGAATGGAATGAATTGTACTCGAAAGCCTTCGTGAAAATTATTCGTCATTCTTATCGAAAGCCGCTTTAACGGGATGGGCTCTAACTCTGTTTTTATTTCCAAAATATAACCCACATTTTTATAGAAGAATCAAAATCTCATAGAATGTATTTAAATATCACTCATCACTCGAATCGTTGAGTTCGAGAACAGGAGGATATCGAGATTTCGGAGACCAAATGTCACAAACATGAGATTCATGATTCTGAGGCATCTACTTACCCTGGATCTAACAGCGATGTTAATATTAGGCACGAGCAATACTGACTTGAATACTTACGGAACAATTACCAGAATACTTCTTCAGCAGCACAAGCTCACAAATTTTCCAATTTTGCTAATGGTGTTCTCAAGCTGGAATAGCGATCATAAAAAAATAAACATAAAGATGTGATTTAAACTTAGAAAAATACGACAATCTCACGTATCACAACAGGTTATTAAAATCGTTCGTAAACACAATATTTTGCGTGTGATTGAGCATTTTTTTCGCTCTCAAAATAAATTGACGGGAAGGGGGATGGGGTTCTTAAATGTCAAAACATTCCGAGTCTGCAATAAAAACAAAGGGTAACAATAAAAATGTTCCAGCTATGCAGCATGATCCTATGAACGAATTTTTGTAAATCGTCGTATTGTATAAAGTTAATTTTTTTTTTCTTTTTCCTTTTTTCACCATTATTTTGTACATAAATTTTTGATTTGTAAATTTTATAGTGAATGAACTTCATTTGAGCAATATTCTGCAAAAAATATAATTTTAACAATTTTTAGCGGTTTTTAAATTTTTAGTGATTTTCTTGGTAAATTTTTTGAACTTTAACCAATTTAAAGTGCTCAAAAAGTACTGGCCATTGAACTCATCCTTTCGTTTGGAAAGCTTCATTTTTTGGCGCAAGAACGGAAATTTCATCTCAATCCCAAGGAGAGTTATCGTCTGGAATGTCACATTCACACACACACAGCCACACACACACATATATAATATGTATATTATATTAGGGTGCATTGAAAAAAAAAAAAGTGCCCCCTCTGAAAAATTTTCTTTTTTTTTTCTGGAGAATAAGAGAGTATTTTTTATTTATTTTTTTGATAACGGGAAGGTCTGCCAGCATAAGAGATATATCCCTACAAATTTAACAATTGTATGTATTTTCAGGTTATGGTGGCAGACCTTACCGTTGTCAAAAAATTAAATAAAAAATACTCTCTTATTCTCCAGAAAAAAAGAAAATTTTTCAGGGGGGCACTTTTTTGACCTACATACATACATATATTATACATACATATGAAAAAATGTTAAACTTTAGGATTAGGTCCAAAATGCCTCAAAATGTATATCAAAGAAGACATTTTCTAAAAATTTTGATTTTCAAAATTTCCGAGCCATTGCAATAGTTTCATTTTCTACAACAATTCGCTAAAAGTGCGCATTGATCTCGTTCAGCGCACGCCGACATTATTTAAGACCACGAATTCGAATAGTAAAGTTTCGGACGATGATCTGTTTTCAATGCGAGATTATGGGTGATGAGAGAGGAACAAAATACGAACAAACAAAATCGTACTGAAAAAAGAGAAAAAATTACAATGCCAATATCTCTGATGTGTTTGTAGAGTAGGCAGACCTCATTGCTCTTTTCCGTCACGTTCTTGTCTGATCCAATAAAACACTTTTCGATGATGAATCATCTCTCGTCTGTCAGTCAAACACAAGGAACAACGACGAATCCATTTTTCCCATAGCGATCCCGGTGGACGCAGATTGAATTGGATTTGAAGCACGGAACTGGGAAAGCCGCCAGCGCAACCTACTGTGAATGTATTTAGCTGGTTCGACTGATCCGAGTCGTGAGAGGTGCCATCCTCTCCCAGACTCTCCTGTCGGGCGGCCTCTAGTTAGAGAAACGTGATTTCATACTCAGCTTCCAACAGGCACGTGACGCCGGGCATATAGAATGTCAAAACCAATAATCGTTTCACGGTTTAATGGACAGGGATTTGAAACTCGAGCGGGTCACAAATATCGGTGTTTGAGCTCATTCGCTTAATCTCCTGAATTTTTTGGTTGCCTATACCATATTCCTATACTTATTATACCAATAACTACAATGATGGTACACACCCAAGCTTTTTCTCCCAAGAAAATTACCCTCAAGGGTGGAGAGGACACACTCAATATAATAAAAAAAAAGTCCAGTCATACAGCATGACCCCATGAGCGAATTTTTGAAGAAATCTTCGACATTTCAGTCGCTATTGACGGCCGACCGGAGCGAGGCCTTGGGTCTGCGTGCTAGTACGTACATAAATAGAACTTCTTCATAATTTCATGGCTGATATTTTCTAAGCCACAGTCAGTATTAAAGCTACATCAAGTCCTAAAACAGTTGAGCGTAAAACATTAAAGGGAGCGACCGAGAGAATCGGAGGACGGAATATTTCACAGAGTAAACTCATCAGTTGTGATTACTTTTTTATTATTTTTTATTTTATTTACTTATTTTTTTTACAAGCACCTACTACCTACGTTTTAAACAGCATGGTTTTAGGATTGGTTATAGAGGGATACTTCCATAAGAGTAGTTCAATCTGAATTTGGACAATGTTTCATGCAAATATTACCGATTTTTACAACTAGCGAACGGCATCCTTTCGATTTTTGACTGATTTTTCAACGTTGAAATTTTTGAAAACTTGATACATATTCTTATAGGAAATTTTACGCTGATTCCGAATATACCACATGTTAGTATGCTGAAAAAATTATTGCGCACAACAAATCGCAAAAAACAGGCTATTTTGAAATGTTTGACTACATTTTTGAAAATTTCAACCCGAAGATGTAATCCGATCATGCTGGCCAACGAACTTGAACTTTCGTTTTGTGTCCTTAACATTTTAAAATTTGTTTCAAGTTTCTAGCACAATTCTACGGACAGTTATCGTCTGGAATGACACATACATATATACATATTATATACACATATACATATGTGATGTCCCCCTCATCCTCACACAACTGTCCTTCTTCAATGTCCGATGCCATAGGGTAAACCAATCACAATACCGAATGTAAAACGTTAATAATAACACAGTTTATTATAGAAACTTGTACAAACACTCGAAATTAGCGTACTCCCCCTCGACGGATCACATCATAGTAAGTTAAACAGAATCAGATTCACTAATAGGTAACGTAAAATATAACATAAATCGGAAGACGATCCTTCCTGTAACAACAACGATAACGAACTGACTGACAAAGGTAGGTAGCAGGTATATTATATCCATCTAAGTTCGCATTTGTGCCGCGAGGGGAGTTATGAGCAGCTAGTGACGACACATTGTGTTATTCGAGTGACAAATCGATTATATGATCGAAAGTGAATAAATCGATGGATAATAATTGATGGTAAAGAATACATTGATTGGCGTTCGTCCTAATTTGGTAGGTGGATAGTTCAGGGTTCCTCACTCCATCACACGGCGATCCTGACATTGCTGCCGTCCTCGGGAGCGCTGATCACCTGGAAGGACCAAATTCAGCCCATTAGATCGAACCAAATGGGCCTAATCTCTGCCCTAACAAGGCAAGGGAGAGCAGTGAAAGCAAAAATAGAAACTATTTCAGAGGATACCCTGATGAGCAAAGCACAGCAGAGGAGGGAGAGAACAAATACAGTGTCAGTACAATATCAAGTAGTGCCGTCCAACCAACAAACGAAGTGCGCATGCAAGGGTTACAGCAGGCAGAGGAGAGTCCAGTGCCTCAAATGAATCCAATGGCAGAGGTGAATCCAGTGCCATAAAATAAAATAAAAATCAGCCAGAGGAGCTACCAGTGGCTGAGAGAAAAATCAAGAATGCGGGAGACCGGGCTCGAACTCACTTGGGCTTGACAATCACCCTATCAGAAAAGAAGTGACTGTGAGGACGGAAGGCATCGTAAAGGGAGGGACAAAGGAAGAGGGTCCGACCATGACGAGCCGCCGTGGGTGCCAAGCAAGGTAGAGAACCGAAAACCGCAAACAACTATAGTTAACACAGGCGTGACAAGACTTAAACAAAACTCAGATGATCTACCAACCAGCCTCACAGGCTGAAGTCGTAGATTGACTGGGAGGATCCACAGTCACATGTGGGATAGTCCACACAAAACAATAAAGCATCGTGTTAGCCAAATTTCATTGAGAAAGCTCTCCACTATCAGGGAGAGGATTCAATTCATCAAGGGTAGGTGCCTTGCGCAAACGTTCGTGGGGATATTTCAAAAACTTCTTAGTTCCGCCAGAGACGGACTGCAACAAGTAGCGATCATCAGGCATAACTTTTATAATTTTATAGGGGCCTCTATAGGCATCATCCAACTTGACTCTATTTCTCTCCTCCGTTTGTGCAAAAACCAAATCATTCACTTGAAAACGCTTTACTGGCAGTTTGCCTCTATCAAATCGAGTTTTACTAGTTTCAGCTTGTTTTTCCATCAATTGTGCGGCTGAATCACGCAACGTTTGTAGGCTAGTGGATGGTTGATCAGTGAGGTGGTCAGTGATAGAAATTAGATGCAAAGGCCTGGAAACTCGTCCAAACATCAGCTGCATGGGGGATACCTTAGTAACACTATGAGGTGTGGTATTTAAAGCTAATCGAATTTCTCCAACACAAGATTGCCATGTTTTATGCTGATCTGATTCAGCAGCAGTGAGCATATTACGTAAGGTACTCATAAGGCGCTCGACCTGACCGTTTGCTCGTGATGCTCCTGTGGCTATAAAATGGAGGTCAATTTGATGTGATACACAAAAATCTTGAAAATCTTTTGCAGTGAAATTTGTACCTTGGTCACAGATTATACGCTGAGGAGGACCAAAGAAATTTATGAGAGATGTTAACGCTTTGATAGCACTTGCAGCACCTAAGGAACGTGTGTGCTGCAATACACAGTACTTAGTGAATGCATCTATGAAAACGTAAAGATATTCTTGAGAGTCTTTTTTTCCGCTTAGTTTACCAGAAGCATCTAAATGAATAGTGTGCCATGGTTCAGTAACTTTGGGTATAGGGTGGAGTTGAATTCGGCGAGGTCCTGAATCTGTTTTCGATGTTTTGCACACAAGGCAGTTCTCAACAAATTTTCGAACGTATTTCGCCATATGTTCGAACCAATAATGTTGGTACAACGCCTCTAAGGTTTTTTCATTACCCAAGTGGAATAGAGATTCATGGACATTAGAAACAACAGCGTACCGAAGAGAATGGGGAACAATTGGGAGGTACCTAGTGCGAGTGTGTCGCTGTACTTTCCGACACCGTACACCAGAGTGCATCTCGTAAGTGTTTTGAATATCTGAATCTATTTCGTTAGCATTCAATTTCGAAATTATTTCAGTAACAAACGGGTCATTTTGCTGAGCTGTTAGGAGCCAATCAGTTGAAATAGATGTTAATTGCACGAGTTTTTCGGAAGAAGTTTTATATTGAGGTTTAAAATTCCGATGTTTTCCATGTGGTCGCATTTTTGGGGTTGATAAACCTAATGTTGAGGTATTCACAGACAATGCCTGATTAATTTTGGGTTTGGCAATAGGTTGTTCAGGTATTGGAAAGTTGTTGACTTCATCAGCTTCTTCAATAGGGTTCCTACTAAAAAAATCAACATGTTGCATACGCGAGGATTGACGATATTGCATTTTAAAATCAAAACTTTGCAAGAAAGACCACCACCGTTGAACACGAGGTATCAAGTCTTGCTTATTTTGAGTTGCGCGCAATGATGCACAATCTGTCACAACGGTAAACAAGTGACATTGTAAATAATTGTGAAAATGCTTTATGGCATAAACCACTGCCAAAGTCTCTAGCTCATATGAATGAAAGTTAGATTCTGCAGTCGTGGTTCTCTTACTGTAATAGGCTACTGGTCTCGGCTTTTTGTCAACTATATTAATCAAAATTGCGCCAAAACCTAAAGAGCTTGCATCACAGTGCAACTCAATGGGGTAGGAAGGGTTGAAAATGGTTAAAATGGGTTCTGAGGTAAGCATGCCAATAAGTTGTTGGCGAACCTTTTCATGACTGTCATTCCAAGGAATTGGTCGATTCTTACTGTCATTAGCTGAATCATCAGTTTTACGGGTTAATTTAAACAAGGGAGCAGCTATTTGAGCGAAATTTTGGATAAAATGCCGAAAATAAGAAGCTAAACCTAAAAATTGGCGTAGAGTACGAAGAGTAGAGGGAGGTTTCAATTTTGTCAGAGCTTCAACTTTGGATTTGTTCGGTTTTATTTCTCCATTTTCTATCTCGTAGCCTAAGTATTTAATTTTCGAGACAATGAACAAACACTTCGAAAGGTTTAGAGAAAATCCAGCAGAAGTAAGAACTCCTAGAACATGATTTAATCGGATAAGTGCCTCAGCTTGAGTGCTTGCTGATATAAGCAGATCATCCATATAGCACGTGACGTAATCAAATGCTAAGTCTCCTAAGGCTTTCATGATTGCTCGTTGGTAAACACTTGGTCCATTGCGCACCCCAAAGGGCAAGGCCAAATATTCCCATTGACCGTCTGGTGTGACAAAAGCTAACTTTTCTATGGACTCTTCTTCAACTGGGATTTGATGAAATCCACTAGCAGCATCAAGAATAGAAAACCATCGGGCACCGTGTAAACGCGCTATTTGATCAGTTATCAATGGCAAAGGGTATCTATCTGGGACTGTATTTGCATTGAGAGCCCTAAAATCAACGGCCATTCGATAACCACCTGTCTTTTTAGGAACAAGAAGTATTGGGCTTGCATATGGAGAAGAACTGGGGCGAATTACTTTGGCATCTTCAAGTTCTTTGATGCGCTCTCGCACCAGTTCACGATGTACAGGACTAAGTTTGTATGGTCGACGGTGGACAATTTTGGAAGGGTCAAGAAGGCGAATTTTGAATGTTCCTGTCGTCACACGAGTGGTAGGTATTCCATCAATAAAATATTGGGAATAATTAGTCAAAATTTTGATGAGATCACCCCTTTGACTAACAGGAAGGTCAGTGTGAACTGATTCGAAATTCATAGTGCTAACTGGCAAGACTTTCAAGATCCTAAAGCTGGGACAACACAAGATGGGTGAAAATCAAGTGAAGGGATATTTTCACTATGACCACCTAACACCTCACTGAACAACACGACTTCATCCTCAGTGCACTGCTCCAAAGAGCAGAGATCACCCAAGGATACAGAAAATATTTCATTTTTTGTGGTGTTTATGGAATCAGAATGCCCACGCCCCTTTGTAGAAGTGTCCCACTTTTCAATGCCAGAAGAACCCACAGGTTCAGCGTCTTTCTCATGAGTGCTGGATGTATCCAGAAAATTACGGTTTAGCATGAATGGAGGATGGTCCTTCCAAAGCGTGCAAGAAGATATAGTTATTACCATACAAAAATCTGGAGCCAGAATTTCACGTCCCAAAATGATGGGTTTAGGCAAAGCACCATCAGCTACAATATGGAACAGTACCTGAATGACGTGTCCATTAATCTTTACTCTGGCTTGTCTTTGGCACTGAGAAATGGTAATTGATGACCCTAAACCATGCAAGTGAACTACATTATTGAACAAAGGCCCATCAAAGCGGGTACTAAAGGACAAACAAAGGAGTGAGCACTCTGATCCAGAATCAAAACAATACTTGAATACATCACCTTGGTGGGTTAATGTGCCTTCTGGGTTAGCAATGCATAGGCCAACCTGCTTCTCGACTGGCTGAGACCTCTGGCTGCTGGTGTCTCCTGGTCCACGCTTGTCTGACATCTGCTTCTTTGGGCAGTTTGGAGCAATATGCCCCTTTTGGTTGCAGGAAAAGCACGTTGTATTGCTGAAGTTTGATGGCTTCCTTGGCTGATTTGATGAGGTCAAGGATGATGATGATCGGCACTCTGAGGTTTTGTGTCCAGATCTTCGACATTTCCCACAGCGGGAAGTATAATCCTGAGAGGATGAATGCTGAGGGCTTTCATAGTTTGGTCGACTCTTCTTGGCATTTCCAGGACCGCTGTCATAACCTCCTGGTCTCTTAAATGACAGAGCCCGTAATTCCTGAAGCAACTTTTCACGGCTATTTATCTTTTCTGTGTAGCAAAGATGACGTGCTCTTGTGTCTGCTTGAGCTATCTGAGAGAGAGCCACTGATACAGCAATTTCTTCCACTGATGACTGGCGGTAGTGAGCAACAAATTGATTGATAGTTCGTGAGGCGAATGTGGCATAATTTTCGAAATCTCGTGGTCTAGCTTGGAAACATTGAAGCATGAATCCGGCTGGTGTGAGTGCTATGTCATATTGGTGAAGAAAGAGCGATCTGAATTCGTCCCATGTGAGTTGAGGGTGGACAATAGTAGTAAACCAATCAGCAGCCTCTCCTTTTAAGGCTCTACTCAAGGCA
Source organism: Adelphocoris suturalis (assembly GCA_030762985.1). NCBI lineage: Eukaryota > Metazoa > Arthropoda > Insecta > Hemiptera > Miridae > Adelphocoris > Adelphocoris suturalis. The sequence continues at coordinate 21,569,518 of CM061051.1, forward strand.
ACAATTAAACGTCTTCCTTGTTGATCCTGTGAAGTCGCCGCTGTGCACTAAAGAATCGTGGTGGAAGAGGGGTGCGGAGGGAGATGGTGAGCGTCCAGAGGCCCCCTTCCTGCTCGTATGCGCCTGGGAAAAATCGGGAGGGCGATCGGGTGATGACCCTTGTTCCGAGTAAGGTAAGGCGTCACCCGAACTGCGTTGCGAAATTGGCCGACCCCTTTCTTTTCTAGAATCCGAAAAATCTTGATAAAACTCACCTCGACTATTTCCATAGTGATTCTCATGAAATCCTGCTCGTAGATTACGATATCCCACTTCTGATGTGATGTCCCCCTCATCCTCACACAACTGTCCTTCTTCAATGTCCGATGCCATAGGGTAAACCAATCACAATACCGAATGTAAAACGTTAATAATAACACAGTTTATTATAGAAACTTGTACAAACACTCGAAATTAGCGTACTCCCCCTCGACGGATCACATCATAGTAAGTTAAACAGAATCAGATTCACTAATAGGTAACGTAAAATAAAACATAAATTGGAAGACGATCCTTCCTGTAACAACAACGATAACGAACTGACTGACAAAGGTAGGTAGCAGGTATATTATATCCATCTAAGTTCGCATTTGTGCCGCGAGGGGAGTTATGAGCAGCTAGTGACGACACATTGTGTTATTCGAGTGACAAATCGATTATATGATCGAAAGTGAATATATCGATGGATAATAATTGATGGTAAAGAATACATTGATTGGCGTTCGTCCTAATTTGGTAGGTGGATAGTTCAGGGTTCCTCACTCCATCACACATACATACATACAAAAATGCGTTAAACTTCAGAATATGATTCGGAATAGCCTGAAACGGATTTCTGCATAAAATTTTTTTCAAAAATTCACATTCTACAAATTTTGAGGCGAGAGCAATAGCTTAATTTTCTTCAAACATTTGCTAACAGCCTGCGATGGATCCTCAATTATGTAACATGTATTTTTATACATTTTTCGATTAGAACATAGAATCTTGAATTGTTACTATTGCTTCTTTTTGTGCAATAGGGTGTCATTTTCCCCCCCTGAATCGATTGTAGCTGATTTTTCCACCTCAATAGTTCTGTGCATGAAACCGAGTTTTTCACGATCAACCTAATGGCTGAAATTAGCTCAAATATTATAGGGTTACCTCTGTTAAGGATTGTCTGCAAATGATTTCTCGTGAACCTCATCAGAATTAACTCAGCTGAATGATGCACAACTCCTGAAATAAAACTAAAGTTTGTATTTAAATGTATTTGGTTAAGGAAAAATGGATTGAATAAACATACAATGAGCTTCGACATTCAAACACTGAACAATGAAAATTATGATTCCAGGAAGGTGCAAATGGAGGCTTTGTTGACAAAAAATAACTTTTCGGATATGCCCTTAACAAGATGAAGAAACCAACTGATCGGAGCTGCTGGAGATTCTGGAGCCATTGAAGCATACGAAACTGGATATCAGAAGGCCAAAGTCGACAATATTCTTGTCGTATTACAACTATACGTATAACAAAAGGGAGACTGTTAGACGACTTCTAAAGAATTGTGGACCAAACTCGAAAATGTCTAAGAATCAAAGATACCAGCTAGAAAGGCCGTATCCTTGAAACGGATAATTCTCCATAAAATGAAGGATGATAGCAATGTCCGAGAACAGGTATCAATATTTTTCGACATAGAGGACAAACATCACACCAAGGGGGTGAATATATAGTCGGATCTGTTGGTCACCATGCTGCTGTATAGGTTGCTAACAAGCTCCGAGAAATTTAGATGTGCCATGGAGGCCACAGACGATTTGCTTTCACTCGAACCTCTAATAATGAAGATAATCGGAAAAGCATATACAGCAGTGTGTTTTATTATCTCTCTCCCAAGAGATACAGAAGCGATACTGTCGATGTCAACTTATAAAAATATAAAACAGTACAAGCGAGGATCATTTCAACGGAGTCGAAAACGTTGGAAACATCACATAACATTTTCAAACAGCTGCTGCACTATATGCAAAAGAAAAAGCTATAAAGCAATGAACTGCTGGTACCGTGCCCAAACAAGGCCCGATTTATTTCATCGCGGAACAAACACTACCGTAAGCACATCAAAAACGGGATGGTGCCTAATCAACTAAGTTCTGCTCACATGTGCTGCTGAAGGAACCACTGAATTAAAATGGAACATTAAACATAGCAAACAACGAGACTGCTGAAATTATAGAAAAATAATAAGAAATTGAATTTCATCAGCAGAAATTATCGATAACGGACCGAGTGGGTAATATTTAAAAGATACATAGGAATAATGAAAAATAATATTAAAAGGTAAACGTAAAAATAATTTATTTAACGTCGAAAATACGGAAAACTTCCGTAAACGTGTTTACACCTATCTTCTTTTTTTTTTTTTTTTTTAATTTAAGTAGCTATTATTATTGGAAATTTTACGCTAATCAACGATATACTAAACATCAAGGGCATCAGAATGCACCTTTAAAAAAAAAAAAAACTTTTTTCCACTATAATTTTCACCGAAAATGGTACCGAAGCTGTGAGGTCCATGAAGGGCTATAAAATTGGTCTTGTGGTTTAGTCTAGATCACGGTGACTGCACTCTAACCGGGGTTACGTGCAACCAGCTGCCACCCACGGTTAGCCATACATTCATGTAAACAGGTTTGCAAAGTCATCAATTTTGACAAACCAACTAAATCATTATTTCATTTTTGTTGAATAATTGAATGATTGAATAGGTATTCTATAATAACAAATTGAATATCATGTATATAAAAGTAATTTTTTTCAATAAAATTGATTTATTGATTCAGTTAGTGTCTCAAAACTTATGATTCTGCGAACCTGTTCACATGGATGCGTGGTAAGCGGTGGGTCATGGATGGTCGCATCTAACTCCAGTTAGATTGAATTTACTATGATCTGAATCATTCCGCAAGGCTAATTTCATAGTCCCTCATGAACTCTTACAGTTATGATACCATATAAGTGAGGCTAGGGGGGAGTATTCCAGTTTTTATTAACAATGGTTTGCTATGGCTCCGATATCCAGTTCTAAATATAAGTCACAGTACCGACTTAATTGCCACCTCAACTAATCTAAAAGAAGTTTGATATGCCCCGTAGCACACAGGAATGCAACATGTTAGAATAGAGTGAATATATGCATGAAAAGCCATTTTTAGGGCGGATAAGATAAAGAATTTATTTAGAAAAGAAAAAATGAAAGAAGATCTTCCGATTGAATATCATTCAATCAATCATTAAATAATAGATCAAAGGACGTTTGAGGTCCATCTGGTTTTGTTTGACCTTTAGTTACATTTGTAACACCTCAACTTCTTAATTCTGCCCAAAAAGAATGAATAATCTCATGATGATTGCTCATTATTGAATTAAATTTGAGTTAATTCAGATGGATTAGGATTGGATTAGGTGCGATTGAAGAAACAGGTTGAGAACCTCTTCGTGGTCAGTCGGTAATTATATGAATAATCTAGGGATATGAATTCTTAATAATATTGAACCCAACAGTCCGATTGAATAATTTGATTCAAAACTGGTTTCAAAATTTATGGTATAATAAATATCATTACTAGGCAATAGATGCAATCCTGGTAACTTTCATCCAAAAATTCACTGAAACACCATTTCGTTAAACCCACCTACTGGCTCGGGCTCAAGCCTCAGTAATATGATTATATTATATCCTATTTTACTGAAAACCTTTCTAAATCGCATGATAGTATAGACAACTCGACCATATCCAAATCCACAATTATGATTAAAAATTTGGTATTCAATCTCTATAAAGTTTAACAACACTTTAAAAGAATAATAAGGTTTCAAAGAATGAGTCCTTACAATGCAGCGTATATTTCCTACTTCACATACATGCATAGTGTGCTCCCTAATACGAGAGTTTTAACTGATTATCCTAACTTTGCAATCATGTTATATGAAATAAAATTGCATTTTTACTTTCGGTTTGTTGGAAAATTATTATTGGTGGGTTCAAAGCCGTTTGGAGGTTACGAATTGAAATTTCTTACTTGGAATTTATACGATATATTTAATGTTCTGGGACTTGGACGGGATGATAACTCGGAAGAATCCGTGATCTTAGTGGAAAGGTGAAGAGGCAGTAAAACTTCTATTACTGCTTCTCCATAGCTCTTCCAATGTTTGGTCTTTTACTGTTTCAAGCTCAAACGGCGCACTGGTGTTTCTGTACTAAACGGGCAAGCAATCGTTTTGAGATAACCTAGGTAATAGCCGAGGGTTGAGGTTATGGGTACGGGTCAGCCGTTTCTTCAGTTAGAAGACGGGAGACGGCGGGATGAGAAGAACCAATGAGGCTCTTGGCACAGCAAGCAGTACTCTTCTAGGACATGGGGTTCCCATTAACTAAACGTTGAGTTTACCGGGCATTTATGGCGCAGAGAGAAACCTGGTAATTTCGGTTGTGCGAGTGGCCTTTCACATCTTCACTGCTCCTGGTGGATCGCGGGTACGTAGTTGGTTAGGGCCGATACGTCGAGAGTACAGTCCTATATCCATTAAAATAAGTTCATATCAATAATGCACATGATCATATCAGCGACTTTTCAAACAATTGTTGATTACATGTTTTTATGGAATTAGAGCGATATTTATGCCCGAAATTAATCCATTTAATTTTTATTCATACAAATTTATAACCACCAAACCATTAGGAATCGTTTTTAACGATAATACCGAATTTCAGGAACTATGACCATATTTGATACTCCAAGTGATTTTCGTGAACACTTTTTCGGGATTTGAGTAGATTTTGAGCGGAATAAATTTTACTGTTCAAACTTTTGACGAAGAATCTTTTCAACTTGATCTTCGCAGCAACAATATTTGTTAAGTTTTTGAATTATTAGTGTGAACAAAGAACGCCAACGTAATATGAAGTGTAGAGAACGTGTGTTATAAAAGGGGAAATTCGCCCAAAAAATCTTGTTCATTTTACCTAATTTTCTATAGTTTAATTTTATTTGATTAATCTCCTTTCAGTGAGTGCCTAGATGCGTTTCTGAAGTTATACTTACATGGATAAAATGTGCAATATTACCTACGTAAAATAAATGTCTTAAACGTTTGATTACCTACAGATGAACTAGTGAACCTAAGGTAGAGGTATTATTTCATTTCATTCGTAGTTATTTTTAGATAATGATGAACCATAGCTACATTCGATATATGAGCCAGTGATCTGCACAATAGAGCTACTGCTTGTATGTGATACATGAAAATAATTCATTTTGTAGTAATAAACACATCTCCCCATATTTTTCTCCATGTATCAGACGCCCCTCTTGTGTGGCATATTTCTGCTTTGAACATATGTTGCTTCGACGATGGCCTATAATGCATCAGAAATGAGTCTACTTCTTCCGTTTCAACGCAATCAAAGCGTATGGAATGATTATTCAAGCACCGGCCGATGAAAACAGAAGATACAACGTTGTCACAGAGGTCCCACCGCATTCCCCAGTATAAATGATGGCCTTGACGGGGTTAATTTATCTCGTCGGCTGGGGGTGATTTCTGTGTTTAAGGCAGCAGCTCCAGCTGACTGAAATAACGAAGTTCCACGGCTCATTCTGACACCCTTTTCAACTGATACTGGGCACATTCATCCAGTGAATTAACATAGTTGGGATGATGTTTACGCATGTCATTGATAGAGAATGAAGTAATGCCGTCAACGATGACAGTGTGTAGACAAGACGACATTTACGCTCCTGAGATACAGCGACGATATAAGTCAACTAAATAGTAGAATAACTATTACATACCTGCTCATAATTCATCTTGGATTTAATTTTGGTTGAAATCCTTCCATGTGCCGTGCCGGTCCATGGTGAGAAACATTTAATTGACACCGGAAATTCAATTTTCTAGCATCACTCCTATAAATTTCATTATTACGTGATTATTGTGACGATTTATTCCAAATTGGCTTGTGATGATGGTGCTTGAATATATCTAAATGATGTTCCACTATGTACGTGTGTTTGTATTTGATACCTAAAGTATCAATCCAATTTTTAGCAAAATTCTGACAAAAAAAGAAATTTTGTAGTTATTATAAACAAAATATGTGTTTGCGAGAAATTTTGAGCAGTTTTGCTTCATTTCACATGAGATCTATACATTGGAACATGTTTACAATTTGATTATTCGTGGTGTTTTGATTAAGGACATAACCATTGATTTTAGCTCGATATTTTGTATATAAACCCAACTCCGTCAAAATAATTTAATCATGACGATCTCAAACATCGGATTGTAATTCACAGACAGACAGACATACACAACTTCGTATTTCATATGAATAGTCTCCAATTTAAAATAGAAAATTTTCTATTTGAAAGGAAATGTTACCGATTTGACGCGAGAAACCTCTGATTTGATTTGGGGATTTTCCGATTTTAGAAATATCCGAAATCCGCCCAGTAGGTCTTACTCCCTGTAGCAAGTACCGTAATAGCAATGAGAAACCTAAATTAATGAATTAAATGCATTTCAATCACTACTAGGACGCCCAATTTCTTGTGTGATTATTACCAAATCATTATTAGACCGTATGAGTCAGTTCAAAATAAAAGTAATGCGGAGACAACAACTGAGCAAATTTCGAGGATGATGGACGATTCTATGGAGTTTTAGAGAGTTGTGAAACAGATGTATATAATCTGGTTCTGATAAAACTAAACTCAAAAAAGTTCCAATTATCCAACATGATCGTATGAGCTAATTTTCGTAAATGATCCTATTATATAATATTACATTCCTATGAAATTTGAGCACTTTGAGTGCAGAGAAATTTCGAACTACCCATTATACAGCAACAAAACTCGTTCGAAATAATGTTTCACGATGAAAGAGAGATTTTTTAATTTTTTTTTTAATTTTTATCGATTTGTTAGCATATAAGTATTGATGAAATTTAGGTTCAAATTTCTAATGCTAGTTCATTGCTTATGAACTTTTCATAACTATAATACTGCTAATAAAATGTATTCAACGATAGCAACAGGTTTTAGCCATTTTTATTTATTTTTAACTAGAGCAACTATGTATAAAATATGCTGGCCAAAAAGCTCATATTTTCATCTGGAAACTTGATTTTTCGGCGCAAGAACGAAATGTTTACCTCAACTCTGAAGGGAGATCGTCTGGAATGGCACACAACACACACACACACACACACACACACACTTTTTTTTTTTTAATTTCAGAACTCCCCTCAAAGGCGGAGGGGGCACACCAATAAAATGAAAAATGAACAAATAAATCCATAAAAAGTGGAGAGGACGCCCAGGTTTACCCGACGCCGGCTCTAGGGATAAGGGATGATGCAGGATGAGGAGGAAGAATGGGTAGAAAGGAAGTATGAAATGAACACCAGTTTAAGTATGAACCCCTCAAGACGCGGGTGGTGACACCACGGAGCACTCCCGCTGAGATGCCCAACTCGAGTAACTCCGTGGCGGTTTTCCCGCACCACACCCCGCGCCATGACACGGTCGCAGCCATGACCTTGATGTTATTAGGTGCCACTCCTTTTAGCTCAGATATCGCGCACACACACACACAAAGAGTTCAAGTCAATGTTGAACTCTAGGATTCGTTTCAAAAAGCCTCAAAGCGAAATTTTCGAAAATTGTGACTTTGAAGTATTCAAAGACGTTGCAAAAGCTTCGTTTTATACAAAAGATGCTGAAAATGTGTGTATGCTTCCAGTCCAACGACCCGTCATATTTCGCAAAATGGGAAAATGTTAATGGTTTATCTGAAGAAGATCCTCCACCAGAGTTTGATTATCTTCCTTTCAAATCGTTAACAGGAAAGCACACTGAAATCACATAGGTGATAGATTCGCTAGCGTTCTGAATATTTTTTTCTCTCTTCTAATTTTCCTCCAATTTCGGCAGACCAAGTGTAATTAATATTTACCCCTAATATCTGTCCCAAGCGTTCGCCAAGCACTTCTCATGAACGGGGGTCCCCTAATCAGACCCTCAGAAGAGAAAAAAAACTGGTTTTAATATGCTTTTTTTTGCTCAGTGAGGACACAACGTTTTGCCGGCCGCATGGAATTGCTGTACAGGATTGAACGTGTCCGGGGGAGTGGGGTGACTTTTTGTCGGTGCATCACTCAGTCCCCAACCCTGAGCCTTGAGCCTCTCGCCGCGCCGCCGATCCACTCTCTGCCAACTCTCTGCCTCACACCCCCTTCACTATTCGGCCCACTCCCAAGCCTCTCTTTCCCTCACTCTAACGTTCTTATGGCCTCCCGCTAATCAACCCGAACCCAAACACACCTCCCTGGCGCAAATCCAAATTCATATCTTCTCTTCATTCGCGGGATCCGCACGGTTCTACATAAAATTTTATGTAGGAAACTGCTTTTTTGCCTTCATGATAACTTTCCCAACATCAGTGTGAGCAGATTATTACATTACCAGGATATTATATACCCAACCTGTTTTTCACCCGGTAACACCATTGAGGTTCATTTCCTGTGAGGTTTGTGGGCCATTTTGGGTCATCCAGATATTTCATGTCCTCTATTTCACCAAACAGGTCGCCCAGTGTGCCAAAGATGTCCAGATATGACTCTATATAATTATAAAAATTCGTTGGAAGGCTTTTGCGAAGAAAAGAAACTTGAAACTGAACATCCAATTCTGAAAAATTGATTGGTAGACGACCATAGAAACTGACCATCCAAAATAGTTAACTTTGTATATCAGGTGCTCAAGCCAGCCTGGACTTAGGGTGCCTAACTGTGAGGCTGTCATCGAAGCCAGCGCGATATCATACAGCGATTCTGATTCATAGTATATGCTGAAATGGTATGTAAGCTGAAATGTTTATACTGCATGATATATGTTATTATGAGATTAAAGTGTTAGTTAATATTTAATTTCGCTCAATGTGCTCACATTTCAAGACTATTGCACATAAAATATAGTACGATAATTTACAAAAAATTGCTTATAATACCGTACTGCTTGACTCGAACTTTTACATTACACCTCGCTATTACATGGCAGTTATCAAATCATTTCCAGTGTTGGCAAATTTTCGTAAGTTATCGTATTATATTATGTTACGTTGTCATGAAACTTGAGCACTTTCAGTACAAAGAAAACGTTCACTATCAATTTTATGAGCAAAAAAATCGTTCATTGTTGATATACTTATTTCGACTAAAATTCTGCTATACATGTAATATGGATTTAACAATTATTAGCCGTGTTAATTCATGATTATTGATTTTTTGCACAGTGGCTAGTTTAAAGTGGTTCACTCATCCTTTCATTTGAAAGGTTTGATTTTTTACCGGAAGATTGGGTTTTTTTATCTCAATCCTTAGGAGAGTTATCGTCTGGAAATGAATGGCAATCCAGCTGGCCAATGCTTTGGCACGTTCAGCAAGAGTTTATCGGTGCTTAAGTGGAAAGGCATTGAGTATCACTTATAAAGGCGCCATGTTACTGTTGACCATATGCATTATGCATCCCCATTATGGTACAAAGGGCTGCAGTTTGCTGAAATCGCAAGCAATCTAAATCTGCACAACGGAAGATGCTTCTTCGAATTAAAAGAGTTCCGTACCATCTCATATGAGGCCTTCACAGTGATGTCTGGAGAGGTATCCATTGTTATCAAGATCAGAGAATTAGCCGACGTTTATCTTAAAGTACATTATGTTCAAGAGTATTGTGACAGAGTTGATCTCAAGACTGTAGTTGTAGACAGATTGCATCCTGCAACATGAGCTATTTGCTTTGATAAAGGAGAGAATTGGAGTGCAGACAAGGCGTATTACCAGATATTCACAGATGGGAATAACATTGAAGGTCATGTGGAATGAGCATTTGTGGCTTAATGTGGAGGTTATGATGTTCCTGTTGTTATCCGTGGATTTAGACTTGATAACTGCTGTACGAATAACCAGGCCGAGTTGATTGCCATCCTTGAGGCACTTGAGAGGCTCAGCGCACGGACCCTAACAAAAAGTTAGGAATCAGCTTATTTACTGAAAGATGTATGGTTCCACTCGATGTAATTCAGTGTAGCCGTGTACATGCCTGGTTGGTGGATAGGATCCCTTGGCGGTATCTTTGCTGGAGGAAGGTTTTTGGTGTTTGAAGATTGGATGGACGCGGCGCATATTGGAGCAGTGGGAAATGAGTGGGTCGATGCGGCCGCCAAGGAAGCTGCCTTGAATATGGAATAGGTAGAAGTATTTGGTTTGCTACCAGCTACATACTTCAAACATCTTGCAAAGCAGCGATCATTGGATGCATGGGAAGATGAATGGGCAAGAACTGCTAATGGAACCCACCTCAAGAAGATTTTCCCAACAGTCCATGACCGCCTAAAAGTTTCATTTGAGCAGTCCTACAAAATAACTCAAGTGTGTACTCACGGGGCATGAACGTAACAAGGCGTACCTCTGAAGATTTGCCATCAGGTATGACGACTGCAGCAGCTGTTCAATGGGAGCCAGCCAGACGTGGGATCACCACATCCTAGTTTGTGATTTGACTGAAGGACCTAGAGGGAGGTTTATGAGGAGGAATGTGCTTTTAAGTGGTGTGTCGCCCATTGAATTCAGTTCTCTTATCAGTGATTATTTAAGTGATTTTGTTGTTTTTGTAAATTCGATTGACCCTGACCTTTTTGATGAGAACAAATTTTTTTATGTTAAAATAGTTCAGTACCTATAATGAACATTGTGAGTTACCTTTATATATTTTTATTTATAAAACAAACAAACACACAGACACACACACACACACACATCACACACACACACACACACACACACACACACACACACACACACACACACACACACACACACAAACACACACACACACGTTATCGACAACAATACGATTATGACATGATCGTACGACAAATTTGGGTTTATTGTTGTAAATCTGAATCTAGTGGGTGCTGAATCGAATGTACAATCCCAGTTCAAACCTCAAGCAATAATAATAACAAACAATAATAAGATGGACAAATATATCAGAATGATTTGAGTAGTTTGGTGGTCTGGATGCTCGCAAGCTCGCATCTCAAAAATACATAACATCAAGTAGTCAATCCCTTAGTAAGAATACAGATTAGTTGGACGAATAAATCAGAATTTTGTATACTTTTATGGTCTGGATGCTCGTAAGCTCTCTCTCAAAAATACATATCATCAAGTAGTAAATCCTTCAGCAAAATACAGATTAGTTAGACGAATAGATCAAAATCACCTTTCAAAATGTGACTAAAAATAATGACGTTTAAAAGCATGTTTCAGAGTTGAATTCAAATGCAAAAATATGTCTTCCCGATCCTGGAATCAAATTCAAGTCCCTCGACAAAGCAATCCGTGTTGCTAAACGCTCGACTAAGGAGGACATTGTGAATATTCATATAATAGTCATTGTGAATACTCATTTGGTAGCTCATTTCCACTTCCGTCAGTAGCGCTTGGTCCGCGACAACTGCGGTGCGGTATTTAGACTCTCCTACCCTCACCAGGGATAAACACACATGATTTTTTCATGGATTTGCTATTTGTATTCGGTTATTTTTTCGTAAGATCGGATTGTCCCTTACCCGCTTGGATCAAATTTAATAGTCTGATTTTCAATTGACAAAGCTTTGTTTCAAAGGGATGTCCCGAAAACGGAAAATCTTTGTTAAAAGTTGGCTATTCATCGCAGATTCTACTGCAACAGAATATCATTTGAAGTTGCATGCTACGCACCACACACCTGTGACGAGTAGTATTTGTTCATGGTAGTGTTTTCAAATATCAAAGTAATATGGTGATGATGAATAATTAAATTGTTGAAAAACATTACCTAAAAATAATAGAATTGGCTTATAGTATGAGTCTTAACGACTTCGAGTTATGATTTATCATGTTCCATGATAGTAGAATTGATATACATATAGAATATATTATGCACCATTGTAGTTCATCGTTTCAAACCGACTACTCTTCATTTCCAAGACAGGTAGGTACTGATTGTGGAACATATGCTCAACAAATAAAAATAATGTTTCTCAGCATTTAGAAAACTTCCTTGTAGAAAACTTTAAAACTCAAACTCTGCAAACTTGAAAAACACAAACAAAACTGAATTCCAACTTGCTTGAACACTTTCCGCACCTAATTCGAAAGTTTCCTTCAAAGCGGGTGGTTTGGAATCTTTAACATTGTCCAAATTCACTGACTGCTCTAATTACGTAAGCCCAACAGTCCGACATTATAAATGTTGTTTACAGTTCTTCGCTAAATTTGGCCAATTAACAATTGGTTGTTCTGAGTGAGAAATGCAATTTACATTTTGAGACTCATAAATCTATCAAACGTGTACCTATTTAGCAGAACTGATGCTAATTGATTAATCCCAAGTCCTCTCAAGATTCCAAGTATACTTTTTATAATGTACTTATGTGGAAGATTCACTCATTAACTGTTTACCCTTCCCGAATCTCAATGGTTTTCTCAGGATCATCTAGATCTACTTCTCCGCCAAATTATGACGAACATTGCTCAACTTACTAACAAAAGTTTTTTTGGTGAAACTAAGGAAACCTGAAGTGATCCGACTCCGAATGAAGTCTTTACCTAATTCGACGGTATAGTTTACTTGCTCACTACAACATTGGTATGGGTAAATTTTATTGACAGTTGATGTCAAAATTTGACGAAATTATTAGAAATACTGCCTGTACTATAAGTCTAACAGCAATTAAATTTTTGGGGGCTAACCTACTCAGTCCCCACTATCACTCCTATTGGCTATTGTAAATTGCTATTGTACACCCCACCTTATTCTACTTACTGAGTAATGGGAATCTTCAGTTGGTTTCACGTTACGACGGGTATAAATGCTCCGGTGGTTAGAATATAAATTATGGTGGTTTTCACAGATCTCTGGCTTCCACTGTTGCAGGCACCTATGGCCGCTGCTTTGCCTTTGAAAGTCAGCTTCACTACCGGTGCATACCATTATGACATTTCGGTTGTGTATCGATCGCCTAGTTAGAATCCTTTGACTTCTGTGTTGGGCCTATTGAAAAAACTCGATCAGCTTCGTTCTATGGCTCTTTTGTTTTGTTATAGGAGATACGAATTTGATCTTACTGTAAAAAAATGATGCAAATGTGATAGATTATTAAGAAGCCTTGGTGTCTTGCGGCTCTCTCACCTCCTATGAATGACAAGTGCATCATACATGATGATTTTCTTCTCGCGTTCCAAGTTTCGGTGTTTTCCTGCTATATTCGGACAATTATCACTGATCAATTTTTCATCATCGTCAAAGTTGAAGGTAGGAATATTGGTTCGCATAGTTCAGTATGTTCTCTACGTAGGAAGACTTACTTATTGGATTTAAGTGAATCTCTTGTGAGCACAGACCGGTTTCCGGTTTCGGAGTCTGTGGATGTCAATGGTTCTGCGCATAATTTTGACAATATTGTTATTCCTGACAATAACTGCGCACCCTGAAGGTGGAAAAGTGAGACTGATGCCCTGGATCGATTTAGATCAAGAAAAGAGACAAATTTGGTAGACGTGTTCTTAGGCAACCATTTACTGCCCTAAATGATCGATTTAGGAGATACAGAAATTCATTGAAGAATCTTATTAGGGTAGCTAAACCATCTACTTCCAGGATCAGTTCGAGAGGGCTTTGGGGGATACAAGGCTCGTCTGGTCTGATATAAATGCTTCAATTTCGGATGACGACTGTAAAATATGTGTATATCCAAAGATACCGGAGTGGTTTAATGAGGAACTGGCTGAATCGGAGGAACAGGCTACCTCACAAGTTCGTAATAGGTTCAACCAATTTTTCACTGAAGTGAGTGAGCATCTGACATCAGGACTGAAAAAAAGGACCATGACCGAGTTGGGCGTTATTTCAAGTCTCAGTGATACCTCCATGATTCGAAAAATCTCTTCATCGGAATTGAACTGGAACGCGGAGCAGATAAAAGGTGATTCAGCCTCCGATATTGATCGCATCAGTATGATCATCGTCAAAAACAACCGTAACCCAATCGTATACGTATATGCAATCCGTGTACACGATCTTCCAAATAGTCTACTTGTTTCAAGAAAACAAAAGTAATACCTCTGTTTAAATGACAGATTTTATTATGAAAATTATAGATCTGGCTCTATGTTGAGTTTATTTCGTAAACTCCTGGAGAACCAGGTAAAAAAGTTTGTCAACCCACATTGAATGAAACCACATCTTGTCCTCTTGTAAATTTGGTTTTCTCCCAGGGAGGTATGTTGATGACACTCTTCACACCCGTGGAAAAAAAAATCCTTTGGGATATTTAAAAAGTCTCGTAACGGTAAAAATAACTAGAAAACCCTTCCTAGTGATTTGTACCGTGTACGGGACTTTTAAAATCCCTCAAAGGATTTTCATGTGAGTTAGAGATCACTGCAGGCACTGCCTGCCTTATGGAGGCAGTTGAAATCGTGGGTGGATCATTGGAATAGTTCTGGAGCTATCTGCTGGATCAGCAACAGGTTTTGGCTATTGGTAGTACTCTGAGCGAGTCGTTGAGTGATTTAGGGAAGCACCCTGGGGCCACTATTGTTTTTGATTTATATCAACAGTTTGGTCAACAGTTTGGTCCACCTAAGTCGGGGTTGAAGGGTTCGCTTATTTTCTGAAGATGCGGAAATGGTAAATGAGGGCTCTGTAGTTGCGAAATGGTGAAATGGAGAGCTCGCTTCAGCTCATGTGCAAGTGGTTGAAATCATCTTCCCTTACCCAGGGAAACCCTACTAAATCCAAAATTTTCATGGCACAAGGTCTGAAGGAAGGGTGCTTGGATGACGTTAGCCTTAATCCCAATGGCAGCCCTTGTGTCTCGTAATCGAGAGTGCATTTCCATGTCAGCTCCTCATTGATCAAGTAACGCTAGACTGGCTTGAGTGATCAAACTATCATCGGTAATGAACAATGACGTTAATGACACACCTATAACTCCATAAATGTTGGTAGTGAAACAGTTACCGGATTGTGACTAACTTGGTAGGTAGGCGAGTACTTAGTTAGCTTCAAACTCTCAACCGAACTGCTCATTGTGCCAAGTTTCCGATGAAATAATGATGGTTAATCAATGGGAAATTGGCCAAGCACGATTCCCAGCTGCCTTGAAAGGACCGAGCGCTTTCCGGGGTCTTCACATTAGTTGACTGATCAAAGGAAAACGTGGGAGTTTCAACTGAATCCTTCACGCATGACCAGGTCCTGACCTCCCGACCCTCGCCACGGCAGAAGATGGTTGTTTCAAATAGCTATCTATACCCTCCTCCGAATATGTAACAACTTGCGGAGGAGGATTTCTCCACAACTACAAGGACCTACCAACTAATCAATTATTGCAGCGCATTTACATACATTGCATTATGTTTAATTATTTCCACAAGATAATAATTTATCATAATTACTCATAATGTATTTGTAGATTATTGTCCTTAGCTTTATCATTTTTGGTTTATTATTTTGAATAATGAAACTTTATATTTGTTTCTTATAATTATTTTACTGATTAAAAAAAAGGGTCTGCATTATCTGCATGTTTGTATGACCGCCTATACTACGCTAAAGGCCATATTTTTGGAGCTATTGACTTCAAATCTAATAAGAACACTACTTAGACGCTCTGAATATTTGTATCGATTTCGGTGCTGATTCAACACAATGCGATGTTGACGTCGTCGAATGTAACACCTCAGAAACATATTATTTGTATGGATATTGGTGCCACTACACAACTCGAATTTTGGGTCTAGTTAAACATTTTGATTTTTCAACCCGTTATGCAAAAATAGATAGATTATACTTTCCAATAATGAACCAATATTTCATTATGAGGCGAGGAGCTTGTTTACACCAATCGGAAGACCTGAATTGTTACATAACACGGTATATTCTCATTTTATATTTTCAATGCGAAGACTTATACCTTCCTATTTGACATTTTCACTTAGTTTAAGCATGAAAAATGCTTCTTGGAACGACCATCCATTCAGTTATTAGCATATTGTTCGCGAAAGATGTCGATGCCAGGAACAGTACGGTATACTATTCGCTCTACGAACTGTCCTAATTGAGCTAGAGAGCTGGGGGAGGTCTCATTTTGCAGCTTTTTTTATGCTCTTTTCAGTGATATACAACAGGACATAGGCTCTAATAACAAAAATTTTGTCAAAATACAAATTAAAATTTTGATTTAATTTTTTTCCAAAAAGTACATAATTTAAAATTTTCAAAATATTCCTATAAATACTTAGTACTGTTGTAAACAATGTGACAAAATATAAATATGGGGTGATGATGGGTTCATTGTTAAAAAAAAATATTCCTGACACTAGTTTTCCACTAATAGCCCGGTTTTGACTAAATAATAAACATATTACGTACTTTTACCAAAGAGGTGAGCTATTTAATTAAATATATAAAGGAATACTATGTATAAAGGTAAAAAATATCAGAAATATTAATTCAAAATACCATCTTGTTAAAACAAAACCAATAACCATAGATATACTCCAATAAAAATTAAGTTATTTAGGTTGTTTACTTTAATTTTATACAATTTAAACCAAGTTAAACAAAGCCTATTAATTAGTAAAACAATAATCTTGAACATTTCTATAACAATAAATTTGAAAAAGGTATGAAAATAGTCTACTTAAATAGTTATGTAATAATTCTGGTACAAACAAATTAATCAAAATTTACATAATATTGTACATATTTATGATGATGAAGTAGGTATACGAGTTGGTAACTAAATGTATCTAAGAGTAAAAAAAGTAGAAAAAAAAGTAAATCTAGCTGAAAGCGATCTTAGCGAAAACCCAACTGGCTTTTACAAAATGTAATTCCGTAAACTGAGATAATGTTTAGGGAAACTGCTGTCAACTCAAAACTTAATTTTTCCTCAGGTTAGTGTTAATCTGGATAGTTGTTTAAACATTATCGTTAGTACTGCACCAATTGTGTTACATTTACTCGTATACCTACTTCATCATCATAAATATGTACAATATTATGTAAATTTTGATTAATCTGTTTGTACCAGAATTATTACATAACTACGAGTATTTAGGTAGACTATTTTCATACCTTTTTCAAATTCATTGTTATAGAAATGTTCAAGATTATTGTTTTACTAATTAATAGGCTTTGTTTAACTTGGTTTAAATTGTATAAAATTAAAGTAAACAACCTAAATAACTTAATTTTTATTGGAGTATATCTATGGTTATTGGTTTTGTTTTAACAAGATAGTATTTTGAATTAATATTTCTGATATTTTTTACCTTTATACATAGTATTCCTTTATATATTTAATTAAATAGCTCACCTCTTTGGTAAAAGTACGTAATATGTTTATTATTTAGTCAAAACCGGGCTATTAGTGGAAAACTAGTGTCAGGAATATTTTTTTTTTAACAATGAACCCATCATCACCCCATATTTATATTTTGTCACATTGTTTACAACAGTACTAAGTATTTATAGGAATATTTTGAAAATTTTAAATTATGTACTTTTTGGAAAAAAATTAAATCAAAATTTTAATTTGTATTTTGACAAAATTTTTGTTATTAGAACCTATGTCCTGTTGTATATCACTGGAAAGAGCATAAAAAAAGCTGCAAAATGAGACCTCCCCTAGCTCTCTAGCTCAATTAGGACAGCTCGTAGAGCGAATAGTATAAAATCCGTTCATGGTTTTTTGGCAAGATTTTGTAAGTTTTACATAGCCATATTTAAGAAACGGTTTGAGATTAAAATTTAAAATTTGGTATTTTTCTTAGTCTCAACACCTACTATGAGTATACCAAATTTGAGCAAAATCTAATATGGTGAGGTAAATTGGGTGTGTTGAATTGACATGGAATGACCCTACGGTGAACAACTTGCATGCATGACGCTGACTGTTCTGTTACTCTTGCACCTTTTTCAATTTAATTACTCATTTTAATTATTTTATTCTTTCATCTGAGTTTTATTATTTTTTTTTTTTATAAGATAAATATTAGTTTTTTTAGAGTTTAAAATAGATTTAGTTTTCTTACTTATTCGTATTTTGACCACATACGTATTTTAGACGTTCACGCCTAGTGAAACATTCAAAAGCTTCCAGTCATGCAGCGTGATTTGGAGAGAGAATTTTCGTAGAGAACTCTATTATATTATGTTACATTTTCGCAAAAAATTGCATTGTTAACTACAATTTAATGGCCAAAAAATCTAGTTCTAGATAATATTCCACGGTTCAAAAAAGATTTTGCATTTTTACCATTTTAGCCGTTTTTTACAATCATACAGCAAATATAAGTGAAATTGAAGTACGTTTTTCAGCATAATTTTGTGCGGTAATATTATAATGTTCTAATTCATCTTTGATAAACTTTTTTGTCTTATAGTCCCCGAAAAAGTATACATTCAACTATTTTCATCAATTTTAGGCCATTTTTATCCATTTATTGAGACATTTGTTTGGGAATTGACCAATTTAATGTGTTAAAAAACTGTTTGCCGAAAAACTCATCCTTTCGTTTGGAAAGCTTGATTTTTTGGCGCAAAAACGAAATTTTTTTCCCGAGGCTAAGGAGAATTATCGTTCATCTGGAATCACTCAAACACACACACACACACACACACACACACACACACACACACACACACACACACACACACACACACACACACACACACACACACACACACACATATATATATATACGAGTATATATGACAAATTTTATAATCCAGGAATTTTGACAGCTTTATTCTCTACAAAAATTCGCTAAAAGCTAACTCCTGACTTCAGTAGATATTTTGAGGAGCCCTGGTCTGTTTTCTGAAAGTTAAGGTTGAACAACCCAAAATTCTCCTTTGCCTTTTCATGTAATATAGCAATGTAATATGTAAAATACACACACACTTTCTTTTGTTTTGTTTAGAAAACGTCTCTCAAAGGCGGAGGGGGGAACACCATTAATGTATAATAAAATAAAAAAATAAAAAAATGGGGAGGACGCCCAGGTTCACGCGACGCTGGCCCTTGGTATCAAGGAAGCTGAAGGAGGAGAAGGGAGGGCGGGATGAAATGAAGTGCCCCATAAAATGACCACCAGTTTAAGTAGGAACCACTCAGGACGCGGGTGGTGATACCACGGAGCACTCCCGCAGGGATGCCCAACTCGAATAACTCCGTGGCACATACCCTGCATCACAACCCGCGCCATAACATGGTTGCAGCCATGACCTTCATTTTATTGGATGCCATTCCTTTTAGCACTCCTCTTGTCACAGATACATTCTATCATACACACACACACACGCAGACATATTATCGACAACAATCGTTGACATGATCGTACGACAAAATTAGTGTTTATTATTGTATATCTATATCTAGTGGGTGCTGAATCGAATGTACAATCCCAGTTCAAAACTCAATCAATAATAATATTACTAACAATATTGAACAAAAAATTTTTTAAAAATATAATTATTCCTACAACATCAGATGTAAAAAGTAGACTTCACTTTTTTCAAACTTCTTGATGAGCCTGATCAGCGTACTGCTAGTTATTTCTGATCCTAAAAACTAATATTCTTTCGTGTTTACCGATTACTTATCGAGTTTTCTACGAAACTTCATTCATACTAATGTACTCTTCGTCTGTAGCAGATGTGATTCATTTACCCACGCAAGAGAATCCTATTCCACGGGATGATTGGACGAATGGTAAAATTTATTTCATTTTCCGGTAAGAATACAATGTGTGTTTGGCACCGATGAACAATTTTGGATGGTTTCCAAATATTCTCTCTTGTTGATTGGCAGTGCGGAGCACACGGTTCCGGCGCTGTCTTCTCTCCAACGCAAATCGTTGCAAAATACTAAATACCAATCAATATATCTTAAATAACAATCCATCAACTTTACTTATCAAAATGTTATATCAAAACCGGTGCTTGAGGTGGTGGCAGAAGTTGATATTGTATCTATTTATTCAAAAACCATTTCTTATGGCAATTTCCTATTTACTTTCACTTCATCCGGTCGTTCAGTTATAGTTCTGTGAATTTTGTTATGGTTTTGTGAAAATATTAGATATATTTTGCGATGTTAACAAAAACTTGAACTGCACCTGCAAATTCAGTCTTAGGTAGACAATCAATTGTGACAGATGTAACGGATTGGCGTTCAAAAAGCAGAAGGAGGGATTGTCTCTTATTATTTTGAATAACGAAACTTTGAGATGAATCAAAGAAAAAACTTGAACCTCCCGTCTAAATTTTTCGGTTTGCGTTTCAAAATATATAGATTCCAAAAGTTCCAGTCATGCAGCATGATCGTATGAGCGCATTTTCGTAAAATATTTTATCTATTAGGTACCTATGTAATGTTACATTGTTTTGAAATGTGTGCACTTCAACTGTAAGATATATTGTTAATTACAAATTTGGTCGCAAAACAACTCGTTCTAAACAATATTCTGCAATTGCATTTTTTTTCTTAGGGTGTTTAACTTTTTTTGCATTTTTATCGGTCTTTCAGCAAACATTAGTGAAATTTAAGTACATTTTACAGCATAATATTGAGCATACATTTTTTTTTTGAGCATGCTCAATTTTCGAGATTTCTTCTCGGTCTAGTTTTGCAAATACGTCAGGAGTTTCAAATTCATACTTATGATAAGAATTCGCTGTCCGTGGAGGGAGTTGATGGTGGGGAGGTGGGGGGTGGGGGGGGAAGTCCCAGAAGTCGTGATATTTTTGGTTTTTTCTCCTATTTTAACTCTCATCAAAATTATATAAAATTCATGCCCCTATGGCATTACTTACCAATATGTATCTTCCTTTCCACACGCAGCCAAAGGGCTAAGCGAATATTATGTTATTGTTTTGTTATAACAATAATCTGGATAATGTTATATATATAACTTGAATGTAAAAACACATATAAGCGTGTATCATCTTATGTGTCTGTGATTGTGAAGGGTGGGTAATATGTTTAATTATTATTATTAATTGAACTATTTCGGAATCGGTGTAATGAAACCAAATTTTTCACACTTTATTACTTTATATGATACACTTCATGTAATTCAGATAATGATAAAAATGAGATGAAACAGTCTGAATGAAATGCCCCAAATAACTCAAATTCCCGTTGTAATTTCTGGACAGCTGGTACGTTATATTCCGACTACCTACCGTCTGACTTTTATAATAATAAATATTTCGGTCTAACTTCTCAGAGACAATGTCTAACATTTAAGAGGGGGAAAAATCACATTTTGAAAAACAGCTACCATTATTAAACCCAACACATACAACGGAAAGGAAGAAATGAATTATACTCACGAGCAAATTTTTCTCGTCAAGATGGATTTGGGATCGTTTGTCTCGTAGTCTTTTTTTCTCGTTGCTTCACTCTTTACACAACTCTTTCCTTGGTTTTTGGCTATTTATACATGTACATTTTGTTTCAGTGAATTTTCGTGGAGAATTAAGCTATTGCAATGGCTCTAAAAAGTTTAAAATCAAAATTTTCAAAACTTTTCTTTTTTGAAATCCGTTTTGAGACATTCTGAGACGAATACTAGAGTTTACCATATTCCTTCCGGACGATAACTCTTCTTATTAAAAGTATTATGTATATAAAGTACGATACTCTGGTATTCTAAGGCCACTTAAAAACTACTCCCAAATGACAGGTCGGTTCCGATCCCCTAATACAATAGCTCAAAGGTAGAGAAATAGGTTGAAATACATATATCTATGTATGCTTTATTGATTTACTGCAAAGCAAAGCAAAGTTAAGCTTCCGTAATGGGAATAAACGGCCACAAACAATTCCTAAATGAGCGGTTCGTTGTTCCGTTGCAATTTAGTGTGAAAATGGTCGAATTTCGCCTTGAGGGTAAGTAATTTGGTAATAATTATCGTACTTGAATTAGAGCCAATCGAAAAAGATATATCATCACTCGATTCATCGTTGAAAAGTAGTGGGATGTCATGTGCTACATTTGGGCTTCACAGTCATAGTCAATTTTGCCTAAAATCTCCACTGCGCGGTCAAAAAAATCGAGTGGGTTGATTTATTCATAAAAGTTGACGTAGGATCTGAATATGCAAAAAATAGGGGTTCCTATAAAAAATAAAATAATAATAATAAAAACGAAGGATCGAAAATAAAAAGCGTTTCGAACATTTGCGCGTATGCGCGATGCGCAAAAATGTCACAATTGGACTAGTCGCACAAAATTATCAGTGGCTACGATTCAATATTTTTTCAAAGTCAATTTAAATGTGGATTACAAGCTTGGTTCATAATAACTCAGACACCCATGTAAATACTCTTTTCTTCATTTGACACTTTATGGTTCTACGGAGTTTGAGTAAATTTTCGTAGAAAATGAAGCTATTGCAATAGCTCGGAAAATCGTTATTTTTGGTACCTCCAGTGATGTTTAATATGATAGTAGAAATATAATTGCATGAAACGCCACATTGACTAAGTACGTTGGTACTACAAAGTGCAAAAAGTAGTGTTGTTGTAGTGTGTGGGGCTATTGCATCGGCGTGAACAATAATGTTGCAATAAAATTGAAGACCTTGAGGTCCGAAGGGCCTAAGTGCCAATAACTTTTAAAAAAGTTATCGCAATTTAAAGGATTCATAAAGTCCAAAATGTATTCACTATGCATTCAAAATTCTTGAAATTTTTCATACGTTTTTCATACCTTGGGCTTACAACGAGGATTTCATTTTGCCCTGATATCCTCGAAATTATCAACCTAAATGATATCACTACAACGGCAAACACAAGAACATTGAGAATCCCTTTGTTAATTTTCTGGAATATACTTGTATTTTTGTAGGTGCCTACTGTTTTTTCATATTCAAACCTGAATTTCTCCATGAAATCGATAAGGAATCGCATAGCTGACCACACCATTAGAAAGCTGATTAAATATTTGAGTTTTTCTGAAGTTTTACAGCATCCAGCACGTTTTTTGGAAATGCAGCTAACGTACAAGTATTTTCAGAAACTTATTTATTTTCAATTTTCAATGTGTGAACTGGAACTGTGGTCCTTAGAAGTTCGTCTTTGATCATGAATGTGCACTAAGCGTACAGAAAATTTACCGCTGACTCTGAAAATGTGGTCTAAAATTGAAAATAGCTGTTTTATCGTGGAGGAACGTGGGTTTTTATGGCAAAAGATGTGGTTTTACAAAGAAATCTTTTAAAAAATAATATCTTGGAAACGGATTGAGATAGAAAGGCAGTGCGGCGTTCCGCAGCATTTTACTCCATTTTCAGTCTAGTTTTTTTTTCCACACCAAGTAAGAAACACGGTACACCGTGTATAATGTAGCATGGCTCAGATATAAATAGTTGTATGTTGTGGCTAGAAAATACAGTCGTCAGCAAACGTCCAAAACAAGATCTATTCGTTGGTTATTAAAACGAATTCGGAGAAACATCTCTACAGTTACTGAAAAAATCCATGAAGGTTCGTTTCGCTGAATTCAATTACTTGAAATGCTGAATTACAAGTTTGAAAGGTATCATTGTTTCCAACAGTTCTGCGTTTTGAGTGGCAGAATATTCCAGTTGGTTGAGATTCCCGTTTCAACATAAAGCTCAATTTACGTGGGTACATACCATAAAAACGATCAAATCGAAGGACGTGGGGGATATTAACCCGTTGTTCAATAAAGCGGATTCAGATACGAGAGTCGGTTTTAATTATTTCCCATTCGAGGGAATTGGTGAGTTTTTCTCCAAGCATTGAATGCCTCTCGGTCCGATCCGGTTGTGAGTATGAACCCAGTGAAAAATAGCTCTCGAAAATGACAGTAGTATGATATATATTCGCCTCTTGTTGCGGAAATAACTTGACTTTACTTTTGATTGTTCAGATACAAGAACAATTTAATTTCGCTCTTCACCATTTTTCTTCGAAACCAAAAGCTAGTTTCTCAGAAGTGATTTTCTCAAAAACAGTAAAAAAGAGGAGGAGAAATTGTATTCTTACTTTCTGCAACCCGTTCTTGGCCCAATCTCATTAATATTTCCTGCGAATAGCTGCGACTTTCTTCCAACGATAGAATATATATATTCTATGTTTCTCTGTGCAATTTTTTTAACCAATGTTTTAATATGATATTTCTCCAATGATGTGAATATTAGTTCATTATTTCTATACCCAGAAAACTTAGTAAGTATTATCATATCAAACTCTTTGATAATCCATATTTTTTTGTAGGAGACTAGGTAGTTATTAGTCACAAATTATGGTGGATTTCTGTGTGTCTCATAACCTGGGCAAACGGTGTCCAATATCCGGGAGTAAGTGTCCATTAACTGGTTTTCGGGATTCGTTCTTTGTTCCATCCTACTATTATTATAGTCGTGCAAAAAAACTCAGAAAGTTTGAACTTCATGATGGAAAATAAGAAATGGAGGGGGAAGAACCGGAAAAACATTTTTTTTTTTTTTTTTTTTTTTTTTTTTTTTTTTTGAGGATTTTTGTAGAAGCTACCCAGGCTACAATACTCAACCGCTTTTCATGATTCTTATTTGGTTCGATTCCAATGTTAGTCTAGTTATGCAACTAACCTGTGGAATTTTGGATTTGCTGTCTTGATATGGTGTGAAGGGGGTGATAATCGTCGATTCTTTCAAGCGCTTCCCTAGCTACAAATCTCAAGGCGCGGGGGGAAGGTGAGAGGCGCTTCCAGTCATAATTCCTTTCCCTCACTCCAAAAGGAAATAACACCACTATTTGCTTGGTATTCATCCGAGTTCCAAATTTCAAACGGATTTGTATTGCAAATAGATATCCCTAGCACCTATGAATCTTGAAACTCATGAATTGATATTATTTTGTTTCATGTGCTCTATGTCGTGGTGAATTAAAAAATTAATTCGAAACAACTAAGAATCTCATATCAATTCTAAGAACATATAGCTTACAAAAAAAAAAAAAAACGTATTTAACGGAAACCGGCTCAGCCAGTAGAGCACTATACTGGAAATAGATTTGCGCCAGATAGTGCTGCTACCTCTTGAAAAAAATTATCACTAAAATCGGGGATATTTGGCCTTAATCTTTAAATATTTACTTTTAATGAAAAAACTCTTTAATTGCAAATGTCCTGTTATTCCTTTCTTCATAATAAGCGGAGCTAAGATAAGAATACGTACAGAAGCCGGCGAGCTTGCGGTTTGGGTAAACGTTTAATATCAGCTGTTCGCTTTCGCGCCTCCACTCGTTACTTTTGGTTTCTTGTGACAGATGATTCCTCGTGTTAGGAAATGTTGAAATGATTTTTTCACATCATGGACTGTTGGGATCACTCGAGTTTAAAGCATACACCCTAATGAAAAACGAGCCGTTCTTTCTGAATCTAACGCACTATAATTTATCACATACAGTTCGTTAGTGGGAGGGACCAAGCCATTTAGATAAGAGATCTGACCATCAGATAAAGTCACAAGCTCGTGAGAAAAATTCAGTTTTTAGTTCAAAAGCCCGTTTAAAATGAATTTGCTGAAGAATATTTTTTTCTTCACCAATAATAACTAAATAAATTTTTCTCTCGAGAACCGTTGAAATGAGTCTCCAAAAGTCATTAAATTAATGATCCAGAATGATGAAACATAATATCTTTAGAGACCGGTAATTAAAAACGATTACGACCCACGGTTACGAATCAACTCTTAAATAAAAGAATACAGTAGAAATCACTACTGTACTCACTACTGCTACTGAAGAACCATTTACAATGATTAATTCTACGAGTCGTGAATGGGCTGAACGTTTGAATATACACAGACTCTTCCAGGAAGAAATGTCAATACTTTCGAAGTGGAAAGAACATCAGAAACGTTTAATGCCGTTAAGTGCAATCTTTTATTTCAATTTACACTCGTTTTATCTCAGTTTCTGGATTTTTAGTTATGACCCTTTTTTTAACAGAAAAAGCAATATTTCCCCACTTTAACGAATTCAAATTCACGCTTTGATCCCACTTTCGGAATCTACAATAAATTTTCTATAAGTGCCACCTCGTTTGTTGGTAAAATATGACTTTTTCCGTCGATAATAGCCATTTACACAAATCAAAAAGCAAAACTAAATAATTTTTAGATATTTCTGTAGAATCTGACGCAATTAATTTTTGAGCTACGTCCTTGGGGATTTCACAAGAGCCTCATTAGCCTTTAATTTACTCTACTCGCTTCAACATTCAATTTTTTCCCCCTACCATTAACTTGGCAAGGTAGAGAAACGTGATTATCAGCAACAAAGTAACATTTTATGTCTAATTAACATTACAGTGATATTTTCATGATATATACAGTAGAAGAAACCGCCTACAGCTTGGTGTAGGATCGTTTTCAATGAGCTCAAGTGCATCATCCTGCGTAGCAGCATCACGACAAACAATTTCGTGAGAATCGTGACGAGAGACCCAGTTGACCAAGGGTGCTCGCGAAAAGTTTTCAAATTTATACGAGTCACTGGTACACGTCTATTGGGAAATAGCTAATAATACGTACTGCCGTGTGGCTGGTAATCATGTTTTTCAACCTTGCCAAGTAAATGGTTGATAACACAATTTTTAAAATTCAAAAGCGAGTAGAGTGAATCATTAGGAAGCTATTTGGGCAAATGTTCAAGGACATAGCTCAAAAATTTACTGCGTCAGATTCTACAGAAACAACAGAAAAGAATTGAGTATTGCTTGTTTAATTTTGGTAAAACGTCTAAATAAAAATGCCACCAAAGCAACAACTCCTAGCCGAAGTTGGATATCATGCAGATGAAAACCCTGGATACATTGAATGGACAAACGAAGACTTGAATACACGATCCAAACTAATATCTATACTATTAATAAGAATGAAACTCCGTCTGTCTGTCGCTCTGTCTGTCGTGTCTATGCACGGCCAAACGGCTGAGTGGGGGGAGTCTACGAGTGGGGGGATCTTTTTGGGATTTTCCGATAGGGTGTATAAGCGAATTTAAAATTTTCTAATCCCACCCGAACCATGGGCCGTAGGGCGGGAGGGGGGTCGAAGTAATAATTAATTTGCGCTTTTAGGACTTCCCCGCTTCTCCTACCCCTCTAAACGGCCGTTGACAACTCCGGAAAAATACGGGTTTCGTAGGTTTTCCTACGAGGAAGACGACGGCGCGATCGGATCGCGAAAAAAGTATCGGGAAATGCGTCCAAAAAATGCGAAAGTACGGACCCGTTTTCTCGAAAAGTCCGCCGAAAAACTTGGTTTTTTCCGATTAAAATATACCCCATAAAGGTACGTTTTTCGGAACGGTTTTCGCGGGCGAAATACAGCTTTGATCCCGCCGAATCTGAATCCGAAGTCGGATATCGAAAAAAGTGACGGAAAGTAGGTCAAATTGGGAGGGGAATTGCGAGGGAAGCGTTTAACATAAGAAATTAATCGACCACGGGCCGCCGTTACACAACGTTGCTTACCTGAAGAGACCCTCACAGGGGGGTTCCCATTTGCACTTCTACGCAATACCTTGCGAGCGAAGCGAGAGCCATTTCAAATAATAAATACGGACTTTGTCCTACACATATACAGGTATACCTTGCGAGCGAAGCGAGCAACATCCCCGAATAAACTTTTCGTGGTTCCACGTAGTTTCTAAGATTTAATTTGTTTGTAAGAATTCCCAACTGAAAAAAACGTCTGCCAAGTTGGGTGGGCAGTACAACATTCCCTAATAAACTTTTCGTGGTTCCACGTAGTTTTATAAGAATTAATTTGTTTGTAAGAATTTCCAACAGAAAAAAACGTCTGCCAAGTTGGGTGGGCAGTATAACTTCTTCAAGCGAGCGAAGCGAGCAGCATCCCCTACAGAATAAATACGGACTTGCGAGCGAAGCGAGCAACATCCCCTAATAAACTTTTCGTGGTTCCACGTAGTTTTATAAGATTTAATTTGTAAGTAAGAATTCCCCAACAGAAAAAAACGTCTGCCAAGTTGGGTGGGCAGTATAACTTCCTCAAGCGAGCGTAGCGAGCAGCATCCCCTACAGAAGTTAAACCTACCCTTAGGGATCTACCGTTTGCGAGCAAAGCGAGTAAAATTCCCTACATGCCACATTTTGCGAGCGAAGCGAGCAATTTAATGGGGGGGGGGGGGGGGGGTCCGGGGGCAGTATAACTTCCTCAAGTGAGCGAAGCGAGCAGCATCCCCTACAGAAGTTAAACCTACCCATAGAGACCTACCGTTTACGAGCGAACCGAGCAACATCCCCTAAATGCCATACTTTGCGAGCGAAGCGAGCAACATTTTCTACATGCCAGACTTTGCGAGCGAAGCGAGCAATATACCCTACATGCCAGACTTTGCGAGCGAAGCGAGCAATATTCCGTACACGCCACACGGTGCGAGCGAAGCGAGCAACTTAATGGGGGGTCCGGGGGGCTTGCCCCCCGGCTGGACGTGGAGGCGAGCGTAGCGAGCCGGAGCGGCTAGTTGATAATACATCCAACTGAACTTAGAGAAATGAAAAATTGTAGAGCTTCAAAGGAAACTTGGGACAAATAGGAATATACGTTTCACAGTAAAGGTCCTGCCAGGAAGGCAAATTTACTGATAGCTGAGCTCTTTTTCTACATAGAATGAAAGACGGAGATCAAATAAGAGATCATCTTAACAATTTTTTCCATACTGTCGACTAATCAAACCAGATCGAAATTTTAATTACATTAGGGCAATAACAGTAATACATAATAAATAATATGGGTACATATTATGTGACCATCCAAAACTAACTATCTATAGGTATACATAAAAATCAATTGCTGTTCGTTAGTCTCGGTAAAACTCGAGAACGGCTGAACCGATTTGGCTAATTTTGGTCTAAAATTATTTGTGGAAGTTTAAAAGGTTTAAAATTTCAAATCTGCTCCATAGAGGGTATTTTAGGGGAGGAGGGGGAATGGAGTATCTTTGTCATCACTGAACAAACTAGGGATTTGATTGTCGAGTATGTTTGGATTACTCCCATTCAAGTCAATGACTAATTTTTTTCAAATTTTTCGAAATGTGATTCAAGTCCACAATGGAGGGTGAGGGGGGAGGATGTTGAAGCGTTTTGATCGTCACTGAACCAACTGGGGATCTGAGTGGGCGAATCTATCGATAATGTTTAAGTCAACCTGTGCAACGCACGGGTAAACCAGCTAGTCTTAGATAGATCTAAGTTAGATCTATATAAACATCTTTCACGACCATAATGTTTCCCTTACCTTTGGAAGTGAGGACGCAAAATGGAGGACAACTGAGCTTGAACTGAACTGGTGCTTCATTATTTGAAAAAGAGGCAAAATGAGTTGTTGAGATACGAAGAAGATATATGTCTTGCGTTGGAATGATCCAAAAACAAGATTTTAGGTCTGAGAACCTTTCAACCTTAAGGGGTAGGCAGTGATAGGTTAATACCCAAACTGAAAGAATACTGAATTATGGGATTTTTTACTTTTTCACAAAATAAACATATGTGTAGGCAGAATATGTAAATAGATAAACCGTTATGAATTCACAAGTGCACTATAAACACCAGTAAGATGCTCTCCTAATTTGGTTTAAGAAAACACATACGTGGACCTGTTCTACAGGAAAAAACAATCCAGCCTGCTAAACATATCAACATTAGCATTTTGTGTTGAGCTTCGCAGATTTACTCTCAAATCTATTTAGTGATAGTTCCATTTTAACGGGTTCAGTTAAATAACCGGTTAGAGTGAACAAGATTCACGGACCCTTATTCCCAAATAACCGATTTCAACTGTAACTAAAAGTAATTGATAAGATACCGACGTTATAAGAAATTGTGACGGCAATGAAAGTAATAGGGGACCGTCTGGAAGCTATACCGCACGATCCCTGAAAATTTGATCATAATCGCTCCATTGGACTCGGAGTTTTGCTTGTTCCAACCAATATTATTTTGCGTATGTGCATAGGTTATTATCCCACCAATTTCGATATTATTTATTGGGCATTTATTAGATCATACATCATACTACCTACTGAGTTCGAACGACATTGGACCAACGGATGGAGAGAAATCGATGATATAGGAAATTCACGTTTGCACATTTGTCCAGACTACTGTTGATCCGACAGCATTGAGAATTATAGAGGATCATCTAGGGCTAACCTGCACAGTCCAAGAGAATTTATTTGAAATCGAAAAAAAATTCGGTATAGTTTTGAGCGTGACAAGAATTTACCACAGACAAACATACAGACATCAGCCAGAAAGATGGGCACTGAACCAAAATTGATCAGCAAGCTCAGAAACGAAAAAAGCGAGTGGAAATTTTGATTTGGAGGACAAAATTTTTTCGACTTCTATCACAAAACAAAGCTTTCCTACCTTCGGCAGTGAGGAAGCAAAATAATATGTGATACTAAGATTAGGGATTGCCATTAGAATGGACGTGAGGAGTGGTCGTTGTGCCACCGTACACCTTGCATTTATCTCAGGGCTTTGGGAAGGTAATGAAAAGTAATATCAGCTCACTATTTTGGACCAGCACAGGTTATTTGGGTGAGGAGAGAGGTTTGTTAGTTCACAAATTCAGAAAAACTACTTGGAGTTGCTGGAAGGACTTTGGTTCGTCGATCATTGTACGAGGAACACTTCCATTAGTGAAACTGTTCGACTGGAAACTGAAACCAGCCTCACAAACATTTGAAGATTTGAACTCGGAAAATTCATCTCAATCTATCGATTACGGAGAACTAATTCACTATAACCATTTATGATTGAATGTCCATTTGAACCGAAAATAGTTATATTATACAATCTATTATACAACTTCACATAACTGGTTAAGGTGATCAGTTCACTGGCCGGTTACAATGAACAGTGGTGACAGTGAACTACGTTATTGACATCGTTGAGTTGATTGTAACCGAGTTTTGAGTTTTTAGTCCTCATTTTCAGAACAAATAACATGTAGGTGCTGGTCAAACTTTGGTTTAAGTGACATAACGAGAAAAACATTCCAATTAGCTGTACTGTTCTACCATAAACACAAACCAGGACGCCAAACATTTCAATATGAAGTTTGTCAGTTGTTGAATCCTAGGCAATCCATCTCAACCGGCTATATCGAAATGTCCGTTTTAACAGGTTATAGAGAACAGTTCATTTACCAGTTACAATGAAATCCTGCTACAGTTAACAAGATTTGTGGTCATCACTATTACCGTTTCCACTGTAAATAAAGTAATTATTAGTCACCGACAAGAAGATTTGTTATTGGATCGGAAAAGAGAGGAAAATAGGGGATCGTATTCCGTCTTGCATTTATCCGGGATGTTAAAAGGCTATCTATCAGTTGAGGAGAAGTAATATCAGTTCACTGATTTGGGGCAGCAAAGAGGACGAGGTGAGGAGTGGGGGGCTGAGTCCCGTCCAATTGAGCGGGGAGTAAGCGTTGTATGTCAGTCACTATGATCGATATCATTAAGTGACTGCCGAACAAGATCGGTCTAACAAGCAAGGAGCACCCCAGCCCTGGCCGCAGTCCCGCAGTATCCTTCCGTCAGAGCCCCCTTACTAATTGGTTATCACTACTCTCACTCTCTCTCTCCCCCACTCTCTACAACTCTGAAACATCCCACATCTCCCCATCACAGTTCTTTCCGAATTACTCGAAATAACACCATTCCATTGTCTTCCCCACTGGGTGTTAACCATTACCCTTGCTATGCTCTTTTGTGGAATTTCGCTCCAATCACATTTTTGCGGTTCGTTCGGAATCCTGCTTTGTTGCGGGTTAGTAGGGGAAATGAGAAAAATCCAAACCTCCTCTGTTAGATCTCAACTACCACATTGCTAGGTAGGTACTTCAACAACAAGACTCCAATTCTCGTTACCCATCGTCAAACTCCCTTTGATTCCTGACACATGAGACACTAGGTGACTTATGACCCAAAGTACTGAAGACGAAGTAATTCTTTTTAACCCTTCAGTAGACGTGACTATAAAACATACATGTATTGTAGGAGAGCAAATGCCCATTTTCTTGACGCGATCTGAAGAATACGTAACTTTTTATTTTTGGTACTGTTATTATTAAGTATACTTTTTTTCTGTAGCAAGAGATAAATCTGAGGTCAACACTACAAGACTAACACACTAAGTGCGAAGAGAGTTAGACAGGTAGACATCACCAACGAAAATTCATACGGAACTAATCCAGGTATACGATACACCATAAGCCATCATCTTCCCTCTCCTTGATATAGTTACACATTTAGCGAATTTTCGTAGAAAATGAATCTATTGCATCGTTAAATTCATAAATTTTTAGCAGATTTCCAGTCAAAACAAAACCATCAACTATCAACGGAGCATTAAAAAAATTTGCACAAAATTATGCTGAATGACTTACTTTATTCCATTAATATTGCTGAAAAATATATAAAAACTGCAGAGAAAATCTCAAAATTCAAAATCTTTTTTGAATCACCGAACTTCGTTTAATATGAATTTATTATGCCAAAAATTGGTTTCTCAGAATTGCTATGTACACAAATTGCTCAAATTTTAATACAATTTAACATAGTATAACGCGATAGGTGATAATTAAAGAAAATTCGCTCATACGATTATTCTACATGAGGTTTTTTATATTCAGAGTGGTCTTCCCCTTAAATGTGTTTATTTTATCAAACCTAGAGACTGATATAAGTGATAGCCCCGAAATATGGGAGGTGAAATTGGATAACTATACCTTGAATCGATGAGGGCGATATCGCTATACAACCCAAAGTCAACTCGTCACTCGTGAAGTCTATACTATCCGAGCTCCATCATTGCAACGGCTGTCCATACCCCTAACGTAGAACATGATAAATTGAAGGGAAGTGAACCGGAGATGATAGGTGAGTACACCGTGAAAGTCTCAAGCCTCCTGTCATTACTGAACGTCAATACGATCACCAGCTTGATTCGGTGATTGACGGTTTCGTATAGACCAGAAGTTTTCACGTATACATTTTCAATATACCTATTTTACAAAAAGTTGGTAAGTTTTGGTTTCAATTGACCTTAAAGGAAAGGCTGAGATTCGCTCATTTGATGATCTTTTATTTACTATCCATCTATCTATATATATATATATAAATCAATTGCTGTTCGTTAGTCTCACTAAAACTCGAGAACGGCTGGACCGATTTGTCTTATCGGATTGACTAATTCCGGAAAAAGGTTTAAAAGGTTTGAAATTTCAAATATGCCCCATAGGGGGTGTTTTGAGGGAGGAGAGGGGAATGGGGTATCTTTGTCATCACTGAACAAACTGGGGATTTGATTGTTGAATATGTTTGGAGTATTCTAACTTAAATCACAGGCTACTTTAAAAATTTCAAATCTATCAGAATTTCTTTATTTTGGGCCACAGGCTATTTGATAATGTTCAAGTCAACCTGTACAACGCACGGGTGAACCAGCTAGTTTATTTATATAAATCAACCCTGGAACGGAAAAAGTACTTGGACCCCCTTCATTGGAAGAAGTAGGAGTCATTTTATGAAGAATAGGTTTTGCGCATGTTATACCCAGCCTTTTTATCATAAAATGCATTTACACTCATCAAGTTTTATTCTGGAATGGACGAGTTCCTTTCACTATGAATTTTTGGTCATTTAGCGGATTTTCGAAGAACATGAAGCTATGTATTGAATTGGCTCCAAAAAATTTATGATCAAAATATTGGAATATGTTATTAATTGAAATGCGGTTTGAGGCATTCCTTGAATGTGAGAGTTTAGAGCTCTTTCACACACACACACATATATCATCCTATATTACTCCTTAGGATTGAGAAAAATTCCGTTCTAAAGCCACAATATCAATTTTTCCAAATAAGAGGATTTCATATGGAAACCTTTAAAGCATTTCAGCATTTATTGAGCACAATAAATGCTTAAGCAATAAATGCTTAAGCAACCCCCAAAAACGGCTAAAAATAGTTTAATTTATATTTTTAGCAAACTTTAAGACAGAAAAGTTCATCAACATTGAACTAGAACACAAAAAATTTACGCAGATAACTATGCTGAAAAATCGATAAAAATTGCAATACAGCTAATAATCCAAAATATTTCTTGAAACTCAGAATATTATTCAGAACTTTTTTTTCCACTGTGAAATTGATAGTGACTATCTAACTATTGAAAAACTATAATTTCCTCGTACGATCATGCTGCTTGACTGGACTTTTGATTTGTCCTTCGATAATAATGTCTGCTTTCCCTGTATATTCTGCTTTTGGTAGTGGGTACATGGGGTGGCAGGTGTTTTGATGATTGAATGACCCATAGGAAGGTAAATCAACCATCCACACTACCAGGACACACAACCACTCCACCTTCCACCGTTCTACCAATTTTTCCATTTCTAATGTACTTTGTTATATGTGTCCATAAGTTCATATAGAGCAAACACTAACTGTTCCTGAATGAGAAGGGATCCTACTACATTAATCAATGATACCTATTAAATGAATTTCGGTGAAGTAAAAACAATGTATTTTTTGAGGGGTATTTTTTTGAACCCTTACACCAATATGTTGGAGCACATGACATTTTCCTTATGTAGTTTGATTAGTACTCTTATCACCAGGTTGTTTGGGATGTTGTGTAGGTAGCGCATCAGCAGCCAGAAAGTACCGCGTAGTCGTCAATGTTTGGTCGATGGTCGATATGATAATATCATCCCTATCCACGTGGAAAGGAAACCTACGAATCTAATGGCCCCAAGAAATTAACGTGTGTTCTATGCGACAGCATAAAAAGTGACATAATACTCATTCGTAAGGTTTACTTAGAAAATTGATTGTTGTGAATTTAACTGATATCCAACAGGTAGAATTTAGGTTGAATGTTCGAACTAACTATTGAGCTTCTATTGTATCCTACTTGAGGTCAGTAGTAGTAAGAGGCTGGAAGTAAGTAGTGGTAAGAACTTAGGAAGGATCAGTCTGACAACATAGTATGTATCACTGTAGACCGAGACGGGCTAGTTCCATAAGTTCAGCGGAAGTACCACACTTTGCTCTCGGTACAAAATGAGGAATACAAAGTTAGGCGACGACTATCACCATACACCCTGTTGGTATGGAGTTACAGACATTGACACCGAATATCACCGTGCACTCCAAGTGAGGGTATTCTGGCTAGGGGGGGGGGGGGGGGGCTAGAAGCAAGGTAGAATGATAAACAATAGAATGGATGAAGGCTAGAGTCCCATCTATTTTTTATACCTGTACCCCTGCTCTTACGCATGCGTCAACCTCTTGACAGTCTTGGTAGGTACCTAACTAGGTCGGACTTGGGCCACCGCTTGCATTTATTCAGGAAACCACAACTAAGTAACAAGAGTTCATAACATTGATGTTATTGAATAAGATTGTTTGGAAAGTATATGATACCGTCATTCTATATGGTACGAGAAATGAACACACATGAGGGTTTTTAAAAGTTCTATCACGCCATTTTCAGGCTAGTTCCTCTGCTCTTCAACAACTACTCTTCGCCGCAACCTTTGGAACAGCATAGTAGTTGATAAGGAAGAAAAAGCCAACATTGCTATATAGGGGAAGAAAGACACTTCAAATTAGTCACTAAGACCCTTGGCGGTGGAAGAAGAAAGGAGTTAAATTGGCGGTGTTTATAATACTTATCGTAACAATGGAGACTTTTTGCAGCCACCAAGAGTCGGCCTACTACGGTACCGTCTTCAACGAAATGGTTAATGCGCATGCGCGTCGTACAAACAGTCGGGCGTCTCGTCGTCACATGAAGTACAAAACCGCAATCCTACGTTCTTCAATGACGACTTCTCCACGACGAGTTCACACCGTGTTGAGCTACCTAACCTGACACTTTATAAACAGTACCTTTACTTATTTACTTCCTGTCGGTGTCTCAGTCCTCAGTGTTACATTTTCTACTTTTTCATTCATATTCATATAATTTTATCTTATCATATTATATAATGAAACATCATACTTACTCATATATATGACCGTTCTGGTTGAGGTGCGGCTTAAACTATTATATAAAATATAAAATAAATCGTCACATCATACTAGTCAGTATCATATAATTACCGCGTCAAATATATCATTCTACCATTTTTCGATAACGGATGAACTCAATCACCTGCTTCGGCTTTTCAATGAAAGGGTGATTAATGGAGAGGATATGGACGAAGCTTATGATAGACATATCACAGTTATACGTGGAGAGGAGGGTTCCACAGTTCGGCGTGAGAGGTTTGGTGAGTTCAGCTCAGAGCAACTGACGGTCGAAGAGGTCGTTTTAATGTTTAGATTTGATTGGAAGCACCTACCTCTATTTCTAAATTTATTGGAAATACCGATGGAAATCATACTTTCTGGATGATACCGGATATTTGGGATCCGAGCGCTTTGAGTGTTGCTGCGGAGACGGTCTTATTTTTAAAAAAATGGCTATCAGCAGAATTGAAAAAAATTCGTTTTAAATTAAAAAATCAAATTATTCGGATTTATTTGATTTAAATTAGATGATTGAAAACCATATTTTCATTTTTTTAATAATCACGCAAGGGATTCGTTAAGTAAGTGATGGTAGGTACGCGAGAATGAAAAAGTTCCAGCCATGCAGCATGATCGAACGAGCGAATTTTCATAAATTATCGTACTTTAAATCTTACATAGTTTAGAAATTTGAGCACCTTGAATGCAAATAAATTTTTAACTACCTAGTAAGTTTTCAGTTCGGGGATTCGTGAAACTCTTTGCTTCTAAGACTTTTTCCAAACTAGAAAGGCTCTGTAGGCACCAACAGTCTCAATCAGAAATTGGCGGAACTCGTTACCGCTCAAAGGTTTACATATTCCTAGTAGATACATACTTCATTACTACATTACTACCTACTTCACAGACATTTTAGTGAGCTGAGCCTCTTCTATTCTATTCTCCGTTCAATATTATCTGTATTTCCCACATAAAAAGTTGGGGAGGCGATATTTCCAGTTGACGGGTACGAAGAAACTATAATATAGCCAGGTACCGCTCACAAACAACTTCTCATTTTTAGCGAATGTAAAAAAAAAAATATATATATATATATTTTTTTTTTCCAGCTATACTTAATTGCATTTGTTCTGATATTAATTAGCTGATTTATTTGTTACTATGGCTGTCCGATTAGGAACCAAAGTATATTCGGGATGTCAGTTGGACAGGAAAGAGTAACAAAACACTAAAAGACTGGCTGCCTTTGACTTCAATGGTTCAGCGATTTAAGTTTGCTAAACCTCAAGTCACTTCTACGGTCGTTACGATTGTCACAAAAGCGTGCAAAAAATAAGGATCCAGTTAGCATCCATATGCTCACCTTATCTCGGGGACTACGGTTTCGTTCAAGGGATGACTGCAATAAGTCTCTAATGAGTCAATTAAACTCATGTTTAACCATTTTTCTATTATTTACGCATTTTTCAGGTCTCGGCTGATTTGTGCATTTCGACAAATCTCCTGTCAACGAAAATATGACGTACTCGGAGAAGCATATATGGAAGTAGTTCCATGCAGCCACAACCAAAATATTGGATACCCCTCACAATATTTCTCAGGTGGCGTGGAGTCAATATGACTCTTTCTCCGATTCTAGGGTGTAAGCTCGAAAATCAATATAAACAATAAGTTTCGAAACTTCGCATACGGAAAACTACACCATGGAAAATACCGTTTGTGTGTTGAGTCACTCACGGATTAAAATTAGTTTAAATTGATGAATGTGTTAGAAATGAACAGGATGAGATCAGTTTAACCCGAATATATATTTTTATTTTCATGGTCTATAGTATGAGATATGTGGAACATCGCGGTGTTAGGAAATGCGTTTATTATCGATTTTTGGGAAGTAATCATCGGTGATAACAGAAGTTTAGGATGAGTTTGAACTGCGCTCACAGTGGTACACTTTCTTACGTCAATTTTTGAAAAATTGGTTGACAATTCGGAGTACCATATTTTTGTTAGGCACTAATGTACTTTAGATATTGTCAAGTATATCCCAAAACAAAACACATAAAGTTTATTTTATTAGCTAAAGTAGTCAAGTAAATGCGTCATCTGCACGATCTGATCCGAATCATCACCATTAGCGATTCTTGTCGTGTTGAGAAAATAATTTTATTTCAACCATTAAGCCGTCACACAGGAGGAAATCATATTGCAAGTTATTGAGGTACTATTATTCGAAAATTGGTATCTTGTATCCGAAAACGTTGGAAATCCTAGTGGATTAATTTCTCAACCAAATTCATAGTGACGCTCATACCCTGATCCACACAATCTTTTTAAATTGTATCGAAATCGGATGAAAATTGGGAATGGATGCTGGATAGGAAAAACCATTCATTTTTTCCCTGATGCCTTGCCGAATCCTGATTTGATTTCGTGGCAGAGCTCTGCTTTATAGCACAGTCACTCACCACAAAACCCCAGAATTCTTCACGGCTATCCGGGTAAAGTAACCAACTATGTATTGAACCAATCAAAAAATCCAATATCTTCCGAATAACCCCTCAAAAGCAGTGCAGGTGAGAAGGGATGCGTTTTGACTCGGAAGATATCATGCTTAAAGGCAATTACAGTGCGGCTGTGTAATGTGGAATTTATTACCAGTGTGTGTTTTGTCTTCCAGTTATCGACATACAAACATATATTTTCACATCCTCGAAGATGTTCTTTATTTTGGCCCTGAACTATGTTTTCAGGGTGTATTTAAAAGAATGTTCTCGGACCGAATACACACTGATACTGGGTAAAGTTAAATGTGATCGATCAATAAATTTTAATGTATGTCGGTAATGGTTTGGTCACTGTAGCATATGATTCAAGTAGTCGAAATAATGATATAAACTATGGAATCCTAGAGTTGGAAATAAATATGAGCGAATCGCAATGTGGAGTGTTGCTCGTTATATTTATAGCTTTCAATAGCTGGACTGACGAAAACCAATATTTCATTGGCGGTCTTCCGTTCGAGGTTCTCATAAAACAACCAACCAACAAAGGCTATAAAACTGTGTAGACTATAAAAATATATAGATGCATGGACCAGACTATAGGAAATTTGTTGAAAATTTATCGGTGTATTACGATGCGTGATATGGAGCTTTTTTAGTTTTACTAGCAATTTTGAGCGGTATATTATTGATGACCGGGGTGGGACTCTACTTAGACTCGACCGGCATTTGTGTGTGTGTAAAAATGTGTGTGTGTGCACCACATGTTGCAATCCTGGGGGAGAGAGAGTGTGTGTGAGTGAGAGAGATAGAGAGAAAGAGAGGGAGAGAGAGAGAGAGAGAGAGAGAGAGAGAGAGAGAGAGAGAGAGAGAGAGAGAGTGAGAGAGAGAGTTTAAACTTGAATTACAAACACAAATGCACTATAATTCTAATTAATACATTGATTGAGAAAGGTTATATAATAACACGTGGCGTCAATCAAGAGCCTTCATCC
The DNA here is from genome assembly GCA_030762985.1 of Adelphocoris suturalis. Taxonomy (NCBI): domain Eukaryota; kingdom Metazoa; phylum Arthropoda; class Insecta; order Hemiptera; family Miridae; genus Adelphocoris; species Adelphocoris suturalis. The sequence continues at coordinate 21,609,301 of CM061051.1, forward strand.
AGAACAAATCAAAATATATTGGTAAGTAATGCATGCATTACTGGGACGTCCCTATGAATGGATTGTATATAATTTTGGTCAGAGCTAAAATAAAAGAAAATCCAAATGTATCATGACTTCTCGGAATTACTTTCCCCCCATTAGCCCCCTCCACCGACAGTAAATTTCCATAATAAAACTTCGAACATGAAATTTGAAACGCGGTTTTTATCCTGTGCTTGGGTTGTCCCCCACCCCTCAGGATCAATTCCAATAGGCGTCCCTCTTGTTAACAAAGCCTTGCCCATTAGACATAGCTTCAGAGGGACGTCCTAATAACGTATCTGAAAATAGGTAAGTAATAAGGACTAACAATAATGTAATAACTAAACAAGTAAGTAATTAAAAATTGTTTTTTTATTTCGACCAAATTCCTATATTCAATAAATTTGGATCAATCTCTCAACTGATTAATCACATTTCATATATACTCCTTAATTTATCCTCAGTATCTTCAGAGCCTACCTTAATTAACCAAGTATGTACGTGTTTCTTGAACTGAAATTTAATAGATTTTACTTCCTCTCGTAGTTTACAATCGATCCTATTATACCGCACACAAGCCATAGAACCTGGAGACTTCTCGCTAATCCTTATTTTAGTCCTAAGTACTGAGATTTTTCCTTCCTTTTACATCAAGTGAAGTGTGTCGTATTAGCCAATGAATCTTTTGGAATTATTTCCAGATGCCTATGGACGTACATCATACGATATTTTTCCAAAAAGACATTAAGATTATTGTGGCTTGATAATTGGTGGTTAGGCTTAGTGGACAATCGATAGATCCATAGTTCTCGGGGCAATCGGACAAGATGTTGCGGCAATATCGTCGATGACTTCAAACGAAACAACATAGAAATATCAGCCAACAAATTTCAATAACACGTGTTATTGTAGTCGGTGTTTTTTGGGATGCTGAATCGAATAACCGTGTTAACCATGTTTAAGCCCAATCTATCATCCTTATCAAATGTTTTGACTAAGTATAAGCATTAAAGGTTTGCAATATGAACATTCACTTATTTTGTTCCGACAAAATCAGATTCAACAAGTGCGTTCTACTTTTAACGAACTTTGTGAGGAATCTGGTCAGCGGATTCACTATTTTCCACGGCAATAGAAAGCTTGGCGAAGTGGACGAACGGAATCCGTCCCCAAGAATAACAATAGGATATATAGGTGAAGGACCATGACGAAGAGGGTTTAATAGCCGTTTCTGTAGGTTGGATATGTGCGGCTAGGAAGGCTATTCCGGCGACCTGAGTTGGGGACACAAAGGGGGCCGTATTAATACTCATAGTCTGAATAATGAGATCCTAAGTCTGCGCCACTCGTGATACAATCGAATTCCTTTTCATGATTAATTAGGGCAAAGCTGGAAGAAGTCAGTGTGGCGGGGGTGTTACGGACAGAGAGGCGAAGAGAGCGGGAGCTAGCTGGTCGGCTGCCAGGTAAAGGGGTAAAGGAGGGCGCATTGCCAAGAGCCCGTTCCCTATTTACCTACTACTAGGACGGTATCGTTGAGGATTTCGATTGCGAATATGCTATTTATTCCACCGGAACCTTCTCACATCATATTCGTACGCTTTCCATTGACGGGTTAGGCGAGTCGTCAACCAGCCCCAGGGCTTCTTTCTCCCTATTCACTTCGCCAGCCAATCATCCCTTTTTCCACCGCAAAACTCTCTTCTCCGAACCGCACAAGTCTGTGGCGGAGGGGTTGGTTTATTCATTGCATTTATTACTTTCCCAGTGGCTGAAGGACCGAGAAAAGTATCGTTGTTTTGATTGGAAAACTGACCAAAATTCGTATTTGTCAGAATTACCTGAATGTGACTGGTATTTGCGAATAATGCTAATACCTTATCTTACTAAGATTTTTATAGTACTGGAGGAAATCACATAAATATCCCTCATCAAAGGGTATCTAGAGTATAAGTACCTACTACTCGCCAAAGCTTTTTTTCTTAATATAGGTATCTGGGACTGAATGAATTATTTTTTACACTTCAAGTAACAAATGGGTCCGTTGGCCTGGTGCCTCATGAAATTTGAGGTAATGTACGAATTTTTGCTAAAAAGCTCAATAAATGGTGATTTGACAATGGCTGACGTCAGTGACGATGACGACGAGGTCGTATTGTTATGACAGACAACTTTTACAGATTTTAGAGTGGTTTCAGTCGATTCTGCATGGCGAAAATTTAAAACGTTATTTAAAACGATTCCAAATTCAATTTTCGGTTGGTTGAAGATGATCGTCGTTGCTGACGACAAGTTCCAGTCGTCGGATTGTCACTAAAAACTGTATAGCTGATTCAGTATGTCTAATGAGTCTGCTCACCAAATTTAAATTAGATATTCTAGATGACAGTAATGTGAGAAGAATCACATTATAACCAGTTATATATATATATATATTATATATATATATTATAATTTACGAAAATTGGCTCATACGTTCTTACTGCCTGACTGGAACTTTTTCATTCACCGCTGCATTCTCAATATGTTACTTGATGCAAGTAAATCATTCATACGATTGAGGGACAGCTGGATTCTGGAAAACCTAGTTTAAAGGGTGGGTGGCGAATAACTGGGGGGGGGGGGGGGGGGGAGTCAATAACTGCTGCTCTAACCCTAATCTCACAACTATCTGGTGCAAAAGTAGCCATTTTTAGGAACATATGGTCAACAACCGGTGCAGCTGAGTTATCATAATCTCAATCTTAAATCAGACGGGTTGAATTGCAAGGCGAGAGATGGAATTACAAACAAATTCCAAGATCATCATTGTTATAGTTTTTAGTAGGTGCTTTCTTGTTGGATTTATTATGTTACTGGGTTATCTGATAATGACATCTAAATTATTTCCCTATAAAAATGGTCGTAGGTAGTTTACTGAACTTATGAACAGTTTACCGCGCATGAACAGTGGCTGCAGGGGCCGATGAGTACATACCAAATGTATCGCATACTAGGAATAAAATATCGCAGTAAAATATTGAAGCAGTTCGGATGATTGCGACTGATCCATGATTGATCTATCACGGTTTAGCACTTGGCTGTACGAGTTGGAGGTGTAATAATATTGGAATAACTCACCCTAGTAAAGACCAACATGTATTTCACAATCTTCAATAAATGTGGCGATTTTAGTTCTGAAAAACGCTGCAAATTATTACACAAAGGTTTATTATTTATGTATTAGACAGCCCTTCTACGTAGATCTCTGGTCCATAATTATTAAACGCCGCTTATAGTATATTTATTATCGGAACTCGGAGCTTCGGACCTCACAAATGGGTTCAATCCATTACAGCAGCGGAATCTCACAATTTTACGCTTTTTAATATAGTTGATAAACAAAACAATTTATTACCAAGTCATCTTTCCAACACATAAAAGTGTTACCTATACTGTATATTGATATCATCTAATCGGTCAAATTTCAAAAAATGTGCTGACAAAATCACTGAAAATGGCTACAAATTGTTAAATTGAAATTTTTTAGCATAAGATTGGTCAAATAAAGTTTATTAACTATGAAATAGAACATTCAAAAATTTATGTACGAAATTATGCTAAAAAGTTGAACTTCATTAAATTTTGTTTTAAAAAATCCATGAAATTGCAAAACATAGCCTAAAATCCAAAATCTCTTTTTGAATAGAAGAGTATCATTTAGAATACTTTTTTTTTTTTTTTTTTTTTTTTCATAATATTAATAGCATTTTCTTTTCACTCATAAATCTCCAAATTCTATACAACTTGATATATACAAAAAAAGACACTTTTTCACCTATTTTTGGCTCATAGCACCCATGAGAGTAGAGCGATCGAGCTGGCGAGAAGTTAGGACCAACTAGGCCCCAAGTGGAGTCTATGTGCGAAAGAACAGATTTTTTAAGTCAATTCTAAGGCCTTTTATGGCCCGGACGGCGGACGGCGAACAGCTGACGGCGGACGGACCTTTCAAATTTGGATTCTACGCACCATGAAACGTAAAGTGACAAAGTTTGAGGGGGGGTTATAAAAATTTTTCGCTATACGATCACATAGGCTTATTATTGGAAATAATAAACCAAAAGCGTCCCCGTATTATATACTATACTATATATTACACACTGCGTATGTTACTAGACTAAATAATATGAATCATGGAATTAGTAGTAAAATAAGGTATTCGTGAGATGCCAATATCCGGCATTAATAATCATTTTCGTTAGTACACTTGAAACACATAATTTTCTGAACCTATGACGAGCCTTGAAATGGAATCGAGCCATCTCCTTTGGGCGTACACTGAACTATCCCCGAAATCTAGGGGCATAATAGTGGGATATTCCATCGATCCGGACGTCATGGATGATTTGCATTAAGCCGGCTGGTGACTTAGTTGACGCTGTAGGCTATACATCACTCCGCGCCTTTCCTGTACAGGAGAGAGAGCGCGTTCATTGTGAATCACACTGGGAAATTCATGAGTTTTGGATATTGGGGTTCGGAATCTCTTGGGTACTCTGATTCATCAGGGGGGAAACACACGATTTTCGTTTGCCTGCCACCTACCCAGCACAATAGATATTCTCCGTCAGTTGCAGTGCCCCCAAAGGAGAGATTCTAAGTTGAAAAAGAGTACTCAAATACCCCGTCTATCATAATGACCCACGTCATAACTGGAACTTCTATTACATTTTCCAGTTCGATTTATGTTAAGTTGTCTTTGTGAATTTGCGTAGGGAATGGAGCTATTGTAATGACTCCAAAAATTTTTAAATGAAAATTGTTGAAAAATTCCTTCAAGGAAGACCCGTATTAACTCATTTCAATTTTGGGTAAATAGACATCCAGAAAGAGAGTCTCCGACAAATCCCATCTCAATAGAATGGTCCAGTCTAAAGTAAGCCAAGAACACATTTTGTAAGAAAAATCGATTTTTGCGTCACGAAAGAAATTATCGTCCAATTAGTCTCTTTAAAGGGTTTACAAAAATTGTATATTGAACAGTTTAAAGAAAAAGTCTAATATTTAAGGATTTACAGCCTAAAATGCACTGGAAAAAAAATACCTTTGTGATTTATAAAAAATTGTGTCCAAAATTAAGGCATCAAAGTGTTATTTGATTTGTTATTAGGGCTTTAGGGTTGAGCTGAGCTGAGGGCGTGAAAGTTGGTTGCTACAACTCACAAAAACACGAAAACAAATATAAAAACATGGCCTCGTCCATGTAAATAAATTTACAACTAGGACATCAATGTTTTACTAATCGAATTCAGATAGGTAATTTTATGTTATGGTGCGCGTCTACAATTACTATAACCAAGATTAACTTCTCAACCAAGTGACAACAAAACAAGCGGCATTGTTCACTATGTCCATTTATAACATAAATAAATATAAAACTACGACATTAATAGAAGAACAAGTACGAAAGAAATGCTTGATAAATCGAGAGCTTTCCAACGAGTGGAGATTTAGTTTTGTCAGGTGAAAACTAAAGAAGTTTCATTTCCCAGCAACGGCTTGGTAGTACCAAAAGAAATTTCGTGAGACATCCGCGTAACGTTTTTTGCTAGTTAGCCCAAGGCTAAAGCATGTTCCATGCTGAAAAAACCAGGATGATGCGGATCATGGAATGGTAAAAGTGGTAGATCTCATTTCAATCCGTTCTCCCAAGTTTTGATCATCTGAAAAGAGTTTATTTTTATTTTTTTGTGACTGTTGTACTTCTACCAGCCAACTCATCCCTCGAAATCCCAATAAAAACACAAAAAAATATGATCCCTTGATTTGGAACACAATTTTTCATGAATCACTTACTTTTATCAGTGAATTTTTGGTTGTAAAACCATAACAAAATAAACCATTTTTCATGATTTTTTTTTTGTCTCCAGCCCGATTGAGAAAAGAGGAGGGACAGGGAATGGAAAATTATAAAATTTCATGTGCAATCACACCCCTAAATTTTTTTTTTTTTTTTTTTTTTTTTTTTTCACGCAAAATAACCAAATTACGGCCATTATTCCGCTAAAATCGAATCAAAACAAGAAACGGATAGCACAATGTGAATCAGCGTTGAAATACCAATTCATCTATCACACTTGGGGTTTACCAGAATCCATGTTTTGCATAATTTCGGTAGTTTGGCAACTTAGCGCGCTCGTGGAACGGGTTGGCTGCGGTCAAACAAATCGGTTAAGGAGTCGTTAGTGCATGAAATTTTGCGTAGAATTCCAATTTGCAATAAAATCTAGGGCTTTACATCTGGATAGAAAAAATGTTGGTGGTGATAGCGCACAATGCGCAACGTGGTCATATTTTATATCTTCGGAAAAAATCATAGAGAATTTAAAAAAATTGTTTTCGAGTACCACCACAAATAAGGATTTTAAGAGGATTATGGAGGGGGGGGGGGGGGGCAACTCGTGGACACCTATTAATATGAGGTTTTCATATATGAGGTGTCTATATGGTCAGATAGATAGGGTATCTGATTAGTAATACGGTTCTTAAAATTCATTTGCACGACTACGTCACGCGTGAACGTCCTACCCGTTTGTTGGCCCAACTAATCGGTCCTTTTAGCTGTGAATTTGAACAAGGATTTTTTTTAAGTGCATTGAATCCGAATCTTAAGTCAAAAGCATGAAAATCCACTCATAAAAGTTCACCTTTATAATTGCTTAATGCCGTACCTCTTTTCTTTTATTGAATTTTCTGAATGAGAATTTCGTATCTCATCAGTTTTTGGTATCTCACGAAGAAGTTGACATTTTTTAGGTACGTGGTTATCAAGTGATCCCATCGATAAGGATGAACCTTCGCTCATTTGAGTCATTCACGCTTTTATAAGTGAAAATATGAAAAGGAGCCGTCATCGCTATTTATTAGTATTATTTTTTAAATTTTATTTATTTATTTTTAGTACGTTTGAGTACTTGCATTTATTTTTTAAGTTCTGGTACTTTGTACTAAGCAAAATTTGGTTAACACTAATGGTCCAGGGCGTTGAATGTAATTGTACAAATGACTGGATGTCAAAAACTCTACACCCAACGGAAATGCCTGTAACAGTTGATTATATATTTGAATTGTTTAGGCACCTTCAGTTTTATAGCGACGTTAATTTCATGATATTGGGTTGCTATAGAGATTTCCAAACGAGGGAGGAGGAAGAAAAATTGGACAGTGCGAGATTAGACCATAAGACCCTATGTCAATATCGAATTCTGTTCGCATTAATAAAGTTTCAATTCGCTTGAAGTAAGGCGACTTTTCAATTGAACGTCGAAGCTTAACATGGTGTCAGAACATTGTGCAGTATGATTCTAATTATTAAATATGCGTTGATTCAACGTCGAACCCAATCAAAGTCCCTCAATATGTCAAATTTTGCAGCAGCGAAGCTCGAACCGTTTGTGTTAAACGAACACGCATCTGTGATATGGCCTAATTGGAAACAGAATTCAAGTTATTTTTACGAGCTAGTGGCTTCACGAGTAAGAAGGACAATTTTCGAGGATCTGTCTTTCTGAATGTTTTTGGAAAAAAGGCCGTCTTCTATTCAACTAATTTGGGTTGGATGAGGAGAGTACCGATCTAGAGACCATTTTCGAGAACTTTGTTGAGCACTGTGCCCCCTTCAATATTGTACAGATGGAAAGGTTCAAATTATTGTCACTTGAACAGAAAGAATCTCAACCGTTTTACGAATTCTTAACGGAACTGAGATTGGCTGTTGAGCAGTGTGACTTTGGAAGTCAAGAAGAGTCAATAATACGGGACCAAATTATAATGCGAATCTCCGACTCTGGCTCTTTTGATCATGATTTAACTGATCTTAACTGATGATGATTTTTTAAATCAAGTGATGAGGTGGGATATCAAGAACTCTGAACCCAACAGAAATGCCTGTAACAGTTGATCAGATATTTGAATTGTGTTTTGGCACCTTCAGTTTTATGGTTAATTTCATGTTATCGGGTTGCTATAGAGATATCCAAACAACGGAGGAGGAAGAAAAATTGAATAGTGCGAAATTAGACCATAAGACCCTATGTCAATATCGAATTCTGTTCGTATTAATAAAGTTTCAATTTGTTTGAATTAAAGTGACTTTTCTATTGTACGTCGAAGCTTAACAATGCCTATGCAAGAAAAACACCACTGACCGAAGGATGCGGGCAATGGTGCCAATCGATTTTAATTAAAATGTTAAACTGGTATATTGTGACAATGTGACATATATATACTCACGATTCTGTTGCCTAATATGATATGATTCATGAGAAACGTCAGGCGTGACAATTCCTAATCATCAATTCATCTCCTCTTTCTCGGGGATCTCAATTCCCAGAGTGAAATGATTCAATCGATATTGTAAAGAAAAGTCCTTATGATTTTCCCCACTATCTCTTATACTCCCTGGAGCATCCTTCACCTTCAATCCACTTGCCCTTCGCTTTTATAATGATAGCAATTAATCATCATAATGGCTTCAACCTCCTCGAGGTCTTTTCTTAGGCGTCCCCTTTGTGTTATTAGGTCTCCTCGTGTTTCCCGTCTTTTCTCTTCATTCTTTATTGCTTGGTGTATAGTAAGCAATTCGAATGGGTTATTGACCTTTAACCCAAGAACGTACAATGCAGTAATAGAGGAAGTGGGAATTTTTTGAAGATAAAACTCGCCCGCGGGACCCCCGGTTTCCTCTATTTACATACGTCGAATGAAATTATTGAAGCACAGTTTTAGCTCACGCGTTTCACATTAATCCGCTAAACCCATGTAAGAATGACTCAGATTTTGCGGAGTATCTTATCACTACTATGTCAAGTGGTTTTATTTATTCATCACTAGCGCAACGACTCACCACCAGCTCGATGAAATCATCAGAAATTAGCAAGTTGAGTGCAATGTGTATCTGTGAGATACACACCATTAACTGTCCCAGCGTGCCAGGTTAGGCCTTAAGGCGTTTCTTTCTTCTTCTTTGACCTTGAAAACCCCTTTGGAATGGTGGAACAGCGTTGGCTACAACGAATTGGCCAAAGATAAAAAGTGATTAATAAATGTTAAACTTTCATAAAAAGTGATACAATAAATAAAGTGGTTACCTACATGAAAACCGCTGAATCTTTGTCAATTTCCAGTTAACTCATCGTCAAGAGGTTCGAATAGGGGTGTATCAGAGTGTTACACATTTTCTGTTCCACCACTTGAAGTCCCAAACCGTCGCTCACAGGCCACGTGTATCACACGTGTATACACACGGATTTTTCAATGAAAATAGGTGAAATACCACTAAATAACTCTTTTACCATCAAATGCAAGGTCTCCTGGAGCGAAAAAAATAAAAAATAAAAAAGCACGTTTGGCAACTGAGGACATTTTTTTTTTTTTTTTTTTTTTTTGTTTAAAGTGTTTTAGTCATCCGACAGCTGTGGCACTTAACTTGTTAACAAGCGGTTGCAATCATGTTCACAATATCAATTATTGAGAATGATCACCTGTGTGTAAACAATTGATCAACCAACCACGCTCATAACTCAGCTGTCCACGCACCTCGCAGTAGTTATCATAAAATGGTTCGATAAATCGAAAGCTTTCGAACGCATGCTCAACGAATTTTGTGGGATGAAAAATTACGAAGTACCATTTCCCTAGCAATGACTCAGTTGTAAACGGAAATCATCAGAAATAGTTGCAACTCATTTTCGTTACACCTAAACGTTTCATTTTCGGTTGGAGATGCCAAGGCTAGAACACATTCTGTGTTGAAAATTTCCGCTAGATGGCCTGTTCATTCAAGTCGGAACCAACGTATTTGAGGCATTGGGAACCAAAACTAGCTAGATCCCTTTTTCAAAATATTACAGGTGAGCATGAAAATCGAAAACCTCATTTTATAAATGAACAACAACAATTTCCACAGCCATACTAGAGTCATCTTGGTATCCTTTCAGCACTAACCACAGGTAACAGCAGTTTGTACCTAATCCGGGAAGAACTATGTTTGCTGTATGGTTAAGTTCATAGTAATTATGTTTTACTGTTTATCCTACTGGCAATTGTGACACGCTATGTTCTTGACAAACGAATAAATAATAATAATAATAATACTAAAATGTATTTAGAGCACAGGTTAACATGTTTCAACATGTTTATTACGATAATACATTTGTTGAAACCGTTGTTACCGTGAATTAGAAATGAAAAGTGGTATGCAATTGTCACAAGATTAGATGTCATACAAACGTATGATAAACAACACACTATAGACATGATAAAACAAGCTTAAACGCCAGCATGCTCTAAAATTTCTTTCGCTCGCTCACTCTATTTGGTCTATATTGACGTACGACGCAACCTTAGTCTTTTGGTCTTCCGGTCATTGGGAAAGTGAGAAATGATATCAATATGTAGATAATAACGAGTTATAGTGGCACATATCCGAGCGGTATGCGTCAGTGGATACCGATCCGATTGCGAACGGAAAGGTTCTATTCTCTTTGGGCTTCTTGAAACCTCATGTGAGGCGAGCGAAAACTAAGAAGGGGCTGTTGGATGTTGGTTTTCTTTTAGTTTTCATGAGGTTATGTTTCTCACACTAAGTATGTTCCTAGACGCAAATGCTGACAAACGATAAAACCTACCCACCCACAGGGGGGGGGGGGGGGGGTATACCTAACCCCATTCTCCCTCAGTCACAATTATTTTTGTTGTGGTAAGGTTATCTTTTTTTTTGTTTAATGGACGAGCAAATTACAGGTCCTTGGGCTTGAATAATTGAAAAGTTATAAAAATGAAAACGGCATTCTGACTCCATATGGGACGAAGTGCCCCGAAAATCGGAGTTTTCAAGTATGTACCGGTATTTTGATGAACAGTAGGTAGTATTTCAGTAAGTAGCTAATGGAAATTATATAGTCATCGTTAAATATATCGTTGACGTGAATGTCTACGTTGCTTCAAGGCCAAGAAGAGATGCGTAGGATGTAATGCTGATGCATTAACATCACAGCGCAAACGCTTCCTACGAATTAGAGGTTCTAGACAGTGGTCTCCAACTTACGGCCCGCAGGCCACATCCGGCCCGCGAGCAGATTTTGACCGGCCCTCGGAAAAATTACAAACTGAAAAAAGATTTTTAACACAAAATGTGTTTTTACGGAGGGTTATTTGGTTTGAAAATGTCTGTCCAGTAAGATCCCCCCGAACTTCACCCCTCTGTCGTGTCTATGCACGGCCAAACGGCTGAGTGGGGGGAGTGTACGAGTGGGGGGATCTTCTTGGGATTTTCCGAAAGGGAGCATAAGGGAATTTAAAATTTTCTAATCCCACCCCAACCATGGGCCGTTGGGCGGGAGGGGGGTCGAAGTAACGGTTAATGTGCGCTTTTTGGACTTCCCCGCTTCCTGTACCCCTCTAAACGGCCGTTGAAAATTCCGGAAAAATACCGGTTTCGTAGGTTTTTCTACGAGGAAGACGACGGCGCGATATGATCGCGAAAAAAGTATCGGGAAATGCGTCAAAAAATGCAAGAGTACGGACCCGTTTTCTCGAAAAGTCCGACGAAAAACTTGGTTTTTTCTGATTAAAGTATACCCCATAAAGGTACGTTTTTCGGAACGGTTTTTGCGGGCGAAATAAAGGTTTGATCCCGACGAATCTGAATCCGAAATCGGATATCAAAAAAAGTGACGGGAAGTCGGTCAAATTGCGATGGGAAGCGAGGCGAAGCGATTAAAGTGACGTGGAGGCGAGCGAAGCGAGCTGGAGCGGCTAGTATGTTGATAATGGTGAGTGGAAACGCTGCTCAAGTGTTCTCTACGGAATGAGCAATCAGTACCTACTCACGTAGCCCTGCGACCCATCATTCGCGCAAGTGTGTGTATAATTGAAAATATATAATATAATATAATATTCATATAATATAATAAATAGTGGCAAGCATTATTATAATATTATTATAAATATCATAAATAAGCCGGTAGGTAAGAAAGACCGGTACGTACTGCTCCCATTTCATTGACAGTTAGTATTCAGACGTTAGTTGGATTGCTTGTAATCTTTATGATTATTTGACTAATTCATCGGGAAGTGGGTGTTTTCTTGTTTAAAGATCTCGTTTGAAGAAGAAAAAATCACTACTTCTATTAATAATAATTTTCCAATCGGACTGATGTTGTGATACTTTAAATGTATCTATTGTGATTTAGTAGGTTAATGTAACCTATATTGCTGAATTGCTTCTATTGTATTGTTGAAATCCATCCACTATTGAAAAATTCATTCAGCCTCTTGTGATTAATAGTTCGAGTCTTAAAACCAGTTAGTTTGTCCAAGTTCAATAAACTTACTCCTCGAGGTGAAATGCAATGTTTTGAGTTTTACCTTCAATTCAGCTGAATACAATTCGCACAAAACATTTACATTTTACATGCTATCTGTCCTATTATAAGCTCTTTGCTACGATCCAAGACGCTGGATTCCAAGAACGCGGAATGAACTTCGGCCGAACCTACCAGAATGCCACCAGCCCTCCGGAGAATACCCGAAATACACATTCTGTGTTTCTTTGGTTTGATCCTTGATCCTAACATTAACAATCCGGGGGTCTGGGGGTGTCCCCATTTATTTGCAATAAATGTACCATCATGAACACAAACCACTGGCGGCTAGACACCCCCAACGGCAACGTTTTTTTTATCTGAAAATATATTTTCCTTAAAACACTTTTACCGGTAACTACGAGTACAGTAATCGTCTCTATTTTTGTCCCTTCCGTTCTCGATAAGTGTAAAGTTATCTGTAAACCAGCAGCGATCAACCATTCAGCAATAGTAATATACATCGCTGTATGGTATACATATACGATTATTATCCTGCGTTTTGATAAGGCTTACTTAAAAACTTCTTTTAGAGAACAAATGTAATTTTATGACTAGCAGCAATAATGATTCAGTTTTCTGAGCTATTCTAATTTATAGAAGTTTACCTAATGTTACATTAAAAATGTGTGGGTATTTGAAATAACAATTGAAATTTTTAGTGATAGTAGGCTTAGGTAAAAATCATTAATAATTGTCTTACTTAGGTGTGGTATATTTTGTTCACAACATCATTTTTAACTATCTTAAAAGGACATGATTTGAGTTATCCAACAACAAGGATGTGTAAGGGAATATAGATAGGTACTTAGAAAACTAAGCCCAGAATATCTCAATAACCACCACTGAGCATTCTTAATTAAAACAAAACTTCGTGAATGTATGGTGGTGGCTGGGGGGAGAGGGGAGGGAAATAGGTATTAGTAAATTGTCTCAAATAGAGTTTTGTATCAAATATTTTATAATGTGGCCCTTCAGTAAAATGGTTGGGAGACCCCTGTTCTAGACAATACTTTTGCTTCCGAGATTGCAAGGCAGCGGAAGCTTTGTTTTCACTTTCGAAATGAAAACAATTTTTTTGCTCCAAAATCAAAATTTCCACTCGCGTTTTGAGTTTCAGAGCCTCCTGAAAAAATTTGGTTCCGTGTCTGTCTGTCTGTCTGTCCGTCCACATTTCCTTGTAAAAGCCATAACTTCCACAATTTTGATCCGATTTCAACCAAATTTTCAGGGATCGGCGCGGCAGAAGCTCTAGATGGTCCCCTATCAACTTCATCATGATCGAATCAACGGTAGCTTCTGCGCAGGCGCTAACGTGAATTCCTTGTGACGGTCATAACTCGGTCAATGTTGAACGGATTTCGGGCAGATTTTCAGGGTTGATGTGGGTCTGTGGGTCCCTTGAGGTCCCATAAGACAATCATCATAATTGCATTAGCGGTACGCTCTGCGCATGCGTGAACGAAATATTCTTGTTACGGTCCAATAAGAACAGCCGTAATTTCCACAATTTTGATGCGATTTTCTTCAAATTTGTAGGAATCTTGCGGGTATAGCTCTACATGGTCCCCTATCAGTTCCGTCATGATCGAATCAACGGTAGCATCTGCGCAGGCGCAAACAAAATTTTCTTGTTTCGGTCATAAATTCAGGGAACATGCGGACTATATCCTGGATGGTCCCATATTAAAATCAAAATTTTCCTTATTAATTTCATTTATTATATGTACCATTCAGCTTCCAATTTCCCACCTTATTAATTCCCTGATGCCAGAACCGATCGTTTCTAGTTTTCTGGAATTTAATGGTGACGTACTGTGAAGGTCACGAGGAAGCTCATGTGCCATTTCCTTGGCAGTGTATTTTTTTTTTTTTTTTGCCACTACAACTTTCAAATAGGTTCGTTTTCGAATCATAAACAACAGACTGGTGGAATACATGCTGTCTGTAAATCAATACAGGTTCACCACCCCGAAAAGCGAGAAAAAGGAAGGATTTGATCTTGTCCTGCACTCCCGCTCTCCCGGATGCGGAAGAGAGAGCCTTGATATTCACCTCCGCAATCCGGCAACGACAATAACTTTTGGGGTGGCCACCTCTCCACACCCGTTCGCGTTCGCTTCAACCCGTTGGCGAAGCGGTTCACTAACAATAGAGTCGTGACGAACCCACTCTGTTGTTTGCCGTCACCCCCTCGCCCTCCCACACGACCTCTTGTCTTCCCATGATTTCCGTATCTGACTCGGAAGGGCTCGGACACTCGTATAATTTGAACTATTGAATGGCCAAAGTCCAATCAAGAAGGGGATGGAAATGAGAAAGTGGAATGAAAAAGAACGGGGATGAAGACAATAGAATTTTGTTAACCTGGTTGTTTGCGTGAATATCCATTGTGAATGAGGTTGCTCTTCCTTTCCGCAACAATCCACCTACTGGACTGACCGGGACAAATTATTTCACCAGCTCAATCGATAACAAGTTGCAAACATGATTTCCCATGGACTTTTGAAACACGAAAAGAAATGATGTATAGAAGAACAACTTGAATGTGCTGTACGATTTGCTGATAATGTAGAGATACTTGAATCATTGTAAAGATTTTGGTAACATGATGACGTCCTTTATTTTAATGTCATATCATGTGTAATTGAAGCAAATTTAAAGGATAAATGTTTCAGATATAAATCTTATGAAGATAACAAGATTATGAAGATATCAATGAACTCATGGAGGTATATCTTAGAGGTATCATTATTAGGTATCACACATGACAAGGCTAATATTTTTTTTTTTTTTTTTTTTTTTTTGAGTGAGTGAGCCCTTTAATGATAGTAAGTAAGAACTCGGTTGGATTTGAATCATTTTCGCCTCAGTTTGGTAAGACCTCAGTATTGAAGTGCTCTGTCGCTGTTGAAAAGACCAGTCCTACCGAAGCACAGTGGGCCAGAAAACGATTATAGGTGAACAAAATTATTTTAAAGGAAGTGGGTAGTGAGTGGAAGGTCACGATAACTTCGAAAAATGGCCGAAAATCAAGGGAGAGAGTAAGAAACATTCGATGCAGAATTATTTTCCCTACAACTTTTCTTTCGTACGAAAAAAATTTAGCCAATTCCAATGGTCAAAAAAGTCCAGTCATGCAGCATGGCCCCATGAGCGAATTTTTGAAGAAATTCCACATGGGGCCACACACCACATTCCACACCAGTCTTCCACATTTCAGTCGCTACTGATCGTGTAGAGAAATTTCAGTTCATGATTTAGACAGAGATACTTCCATAACAGTAGTTCAATCTGAATTTGGACAATGTTTCATGCAAATATTACCGAATTTTACAACTAGCGAACGGCATTATTTCGATTTTTGACTGATTTTTCAACTCTGAAATTTTTGAAAACTTGATACATATCCTTATAGGAAATTTTACGCTGATTCCGAATATACCACATGTTAGTATGCTGAAAAAATAATTTCGCAGAACAAATCGCAAAAAACAGGCTATTTTGAAATTGTTGACTACATTTTTGAAAATTTCAACCCGAAGATGTAATCCGATCATGCTGGCCAACGAACTTGAACTTTCGTTTTGTGTCCTTAACATTTTAAAATTGGTTTGAAGTTTCTAGCACAATTCTACGGACAGTTATCGTCTTGAATGACACATACATATATACATACATATATACATGCATACATACATACATGCATCCATACATACATAAAAAAATGCGTTAAACTTCAGAATATGATTCAGAATAGTCTGAAACGGATTTCTGCATAAATTTTTTTCAATAATTCACATTATTCAAATTTTGAGGCGAGAGCAATAGCTCAATTTTCTTCAAAAATTCGCTAAAAGTGAGAAGAATGTCAAACATCGATTTCTTGGATCGAACAAGCTATTTTAGGTTTAGGGACATGGGTTATAATCGGAATCAGCGCAGAATTTCTTATAATAATAGCTCATAAAATGATTTTGTCCACCATGAATCGGTTTCTGGCCCACTGTGCCACGTCTGAAGATCTACGATTATATTTGTGTAGGACATCTAGAGCGCTCCTGTGACATGGCTACTTTTGCAAACGAATGTAAATATTTAGAGGTTGTTAAAGATCAACTTTTGATATTCAGGGGGTATATAGATTTGCTGATAAAAAGATTGAGAAAACGTATCTACAAATTTCAAGCTTTATCATTTTATTTTTTAAACAGACCAAAAGGTACTAAAATTTAACACCTTTTTCAGATTAACAAATTATTATTGGGCCCCCACAACTGGTCCGTACCTACATAATTTCTGCTCCTTTTTGTGAGAATCACCTGTATATTTACTTGTTTATTAAATTAGATTTGTGAATACCTCCACGATTCTCGGAATAGGTAGGCCCCCTTTCACACCAAACGAATCCGAATCAATCATAATCACTCTGAATCAAGTTGAATCTGATTGACCAAGATTCGGCTTCGAGCGCTCCGTTTAAATGTGAAGGGACTCTTTTCCTGCCTTCAGACCGGACGAATCAATCAATCAGTATTGATTCGAGGTTGCACTTGATTCATCCGGTCAGTCTTGAATCAACAACCTTACGAGATGGACGTGGAATTATTAATTTTAAAAGTAAAAGAAAATAGTGCGTCCACAGGTCTCACCAAATCCAGCAGTATTACGAACAATTCCTCACTCTTTCGGAAGAAGTCATAGAATTTCTTCTCATCATTTTGTAGGTCAGGATGTAAATGATGAAACATACCAAAATCCGGCCTTTTCCTATTTATGTGATGTATCCACACTTTTCTTGTTTTCTGTTTCCGTCGTTGCCTCCTACGAATCACTATTGCATTTAAAACAACTGCGTCCATGATGATAGCTCAAAAGCAACTAAAAGAAGGAAAACAAAAAGAAGATGAAAGGATTGTTATAGATTCAGGTTGATTCATCTGGTGTGAAAGCGTGCAGTTGACGAATCAGATTCAACTTGATTCGGAGTGATCCAGTTTGATTCGGATTCGTTTGGTGTGAAAAGGGCCGTACTTCGCGCAATCATGGTATCTCAGCAACAGTTCGCAGCCATTTCCCATCGCTTCTCACGGGATAATGTCTACCTCCAGCCGACGCGGGCTTCAATATTTCCTCTTCCCTCAATGAATTTGCAAGCACACGCATCTACTTCTTTGTCCGATCGCATAAGCGCCCCCTACGGTGCTCCCTGTTTGAGGCTACAACAGCCTCGCATGTACGAACACGCTCTTGTCGATAGCAGGAGCCCATTCACCCGCTCCACGTACCGTAAATAGTGACTAAGTACCCTCTTAAAATTTGATGTCCCTCACCATCCAAGTTCACGAGTATGAGAATGTCGGGAACAAAGTAATGCCGGTTAAAAAAGATGAGTTTAAAAGCCTAAAAAATTATCACAACGAAAACTAGTCGTCAGCAGAGTTGGGTGTGTGCACACAGCTTCCCTGTACCCGTTACATGACTCTACAGGGTGTTTACACTTTTGCTCCAGAGCCTCTTAGGGGTCGACTCTACAACTAATTTCTGATCGAAAGTTCCTCGCAGAGATTTTATTAAACGCTTTGTTTTCGAGTTATTCATTTTTTAATGTTTTGACATGGATATGTCTTTGCTCTGGGGGGTCAACCAAAAATTTTCGTGACGCAAAAAATATGTCACAATTTCTAATGATGTTCACGTACAACCAATCCGTTGCTAGGGGAATAGAACTTCCGTAGTTTTCATCGCACAGAATTCGTTCGCCACTCGTTGGAAAGCGCTTGATTTATGTGATAAATGTTCACATCTCAAGCTACCAATTTCCCCCTCCTTACGTACATGGCTACGTTCCTAAACTAAGTTGAATGGACTATAAACAATTTTAATAAGCCGGTTACAGTATTCTTAACGTAAAGCAATAGCATCATTTACTCCACTCCATAGGAAACATTATCATCCTCTTAACAACAGTCGACTGTAAACAACAACTCAGTTATCCTCTCTCCACAGTTATTTTCAACATTTCTATAAGTAAACCGTTGTTTTGTTGGAATTAGTCGGGATGCGGCCCAGGGAAAATAAATGAAATTATATCATTTATTGTTTTTTTGGTAACGTTTCGTCCTCTTACTGAGGACATCTTCAGATCTTGGTGTGTCTAGGAAAAAATTTATAAACATCCGAATATAACGGATTTGTCAAATAAAACAGTGGCTCACCAAGTCAACTCAATGTCAAGAAAGCTTGATCTGAAGATGTCCTCAGTAAGAGAACGAAACGTTATCAAATAAAACAATAAATGATATAATTTCATTTATTAAGGAAAAATCAGGCCATCATGAACATGAAAATGATAGCGCTTGAATTGGAGGAATAACTTTAATAGTATGTATAGTATGCCTATTGTGTCTCCAAGAATAATAGAATAAATTCTTTATCCAACATTTTGTCGCCTACAGTCCAAAGTTAAAGGATTTTTTTACAACTCTCGAGGACAACCGTTATGAAATCCCCAATCAAAGACATATCCATGTAACATGGTATCTGCTTGTAAAGCAGATAGTGGAACTCGTTTTCTGTGTTTTCGACCATAAGTCACTAAAATGGCCATAACTACCTGCCTTAATTTTAGGCGTGAGGATAAAGTTGGAAAGATGGTTGAACTTCTTTCCGGATAAACTACCTAGTGTGCAAGATTATGCAGATAAACTAGTCAGGAATCTACCCCAAAGGGAAAAAATGGTCAAAAACGAAAAGCTACGTATTTTTTTAACCCGTTAGACGGCAATGATGATTCCACGGAATTCTCGTGCACGTTACTGGAGAAAGTTTCTCACTCTGCTTCCGAACGG
This sequence comes from Adelphocoris suturalis, assembly GCA_030762985.1. Classification (NCBI taxonomy): domain Eukaryota; kingdom Metazoa; phylum Arthropoda; class Insecta; order Hemiptera; family Miridae; genus Adelphocoris; species Adelphocoris suturalis. The sequence continues at coordinate 21,628,583 of CM061051.1, forward strand.
TCTAGTCAATTTCACATTAACTTTGCTAATTAGGGGAAAGAAGTATGTTCGTATGTTGAAAAACATGGATTTTTCTATGAAATTAGGGTTTTTGTTTAAAATGACCCCCTGAAAATACGAGTTTGGGACTGGTTTCTACTTATTTTTTTACGCTGAATCAAATGGTAACCCTCACAGATCCCCCTGACCCCGCCATAACCGTGTTTTACGCTTTATCTAACTAGTTTTACCCTTAAAAACACGGGAAAATGAGCATAAAATAAACTGGAAACTATTGAGTTGAAGTGTGAAACTCGGTTATTACGGAGTTGGGGGGATTCGCAAGTGTTATTATTCGATTCAGCATGAAAAAATAAGTAGAAACCGGTCCCAAACTCATATTTTCTTAGGGGGTCATTTTTAACAAAAACCCTTCAATTTCATTGAAAAAACCATGGTCTTCAACATAAATACAGCTTACATTTGTTAATATTGTGCTTCGATGTTAATAAACTTTTTTGACTAAAATTCTGCTGAAAAATATAAATTCAACAATTTCTAGCCGTTTTTAGCCATTTGTAGTGATTTTTCTCTCTAGCAAATTTTTTTGATCAATGCTCAAAAACTGCTGGCCAACAAACTCACCCTTCCGTTTGGAAAGCTTGATTTTTTGGCACAAGAACGGAATTTTTTATCCCAATCCTAAGGAAAGTTGTCTGGAATGACACATATATATGCATGTTAAATATTATGCATGTTAAGTATGCATATTAAATATGCATATCTATTTTATATATAGATGGAGGAGTGGTAAACTCCAGGATTCGTGTAAAAATGCCGCAAAACGGATTTCAATGAAGAAATTCTTCAAAAATGTTTATTTTAAAAATTCCCGAGTAATTGCAATGGCTTCATTTTCTACAAAATTTGCTAAAACCATCAAAATTTAATTTCGACATTATCCATCCAGGAAAAAAATATAAAAAAGTTCATAGCACAAAATCTACGTCCCAAGCAATAATGAATAAAAATCAGAAACTCGAACAACTTGGCTTCACTTAAAATCTAACTCAATTTGCGAGCAACTTTCTTGACGTGTAAGAATCGAAAACTCAGTGGAATGTGTTGGTAGAGTTGTATCCTATTCTATCTAAATGTGATAAATCCTTAAAGATGTGGTCAGACGTGTGAGTGGGGGCAATAACTATTGCATGCACGAGTCTCATATTGATAATAATCTCATCCAGGGTCAACCAAATTAGGGTTAGAGAGAATGCATAGTATAATACTATATACATATAGGCTCGGGACCGTAAGAGTTTTGGTTTATTATTTCCAATAATAAGCCTAGGTACGTGATCATATAGCAAAAAAATTTTTATAACCCCTCCTCAAACTTCGTCACTTTACGTTTAAAGGTGCGTAGAATCCAAATTTGAAATTTCCGTCCTCCGTCCGCCGTCCGGGCCATAAAAGGCCTTAGAATTGAATCTGTTCTTTCGCACATAGACTCCACTTTGGGTCAAGTTGGTCCTAACTTCTCGCCAGCTCGATCGCTCCACATCCATTGGTGCTATGAGCCAAAAATAGGTGAAAAAGTGTCCTTTTTTTTGTATATTTTAAGTTGTATAGAAATTGGAGATTTGTGAGTGAAAAGAAAATGTTAGCTATTAATTTTATGGAAAAAAAAGTACTCTAAATGATACTCCTCTATTCAAAAAGAGATTTTGGATTTTAGGCTATTTTTGCAATTTTATAGATTTTTTAAAACTAAATTTAATGAAGTTCAAGTTTTTAGCATAATTTCGTACATAAATTTTTGAATGTTCTATTTCATAGTTGATAAACTTTATTTGACCAATTGAGCTAAAAAATATCAATTTAACAATTCTTAGCAATTTCAGTGATTTTGTCAGCACATTTTTTGAAATTTGACCAATTAGGTGATATCAATATACAGTATAGGTAACACTTTTATGTGTTGGAAAGATGACTTGGTAATAAATTGTTTTGTTTATCAACTATTTTTAAAAGCGTAAAATTGTGAGATTCCGCTACTGTAATGGATTGAACCCATTTGTGAGGTCCGAAGCTCCGAGTTCCGATACTAAATATACTATAAGCGGCGTTTAATAATTATGGACCAGAGATCTACGTAGAAGGGCTATCTAATACATAAATAATAAACCTTTGTGTAATAATTTGCAGCGTTTTTTTTTTTTTTTTTTTTTTTTTTTTTTTCAATTAGTCTTTCAAATCGCGTTATATCCCAGTTTTCACAACATAGGGCCTCCAACCTTTTGCTGCTTAAACACTATCGGTGCCTTACAAGAATAATCCCTCGTAAATATCATGTATGATGCAGTTTTCAAAAAATTCAAACAAGTCCAGCATCCGCTTCGATGCCAGTCAACGATAAATGTAAATGCGAATGCAGTTCATTAATGTTAACCTGTTAGGTATCGAGAGGGAACGTTTAGTTAGTCACTTAACATGCTGATTCACAGCATCCCTTAATCCTCTCCCAGCGTAAATCTCTTTCAGCCGGATGTCCAACTCTCTCCCCCAGCCTAGAGCTTCAAGAAGATTAGAGAGCCTTAGACCAGTTGACTACTGAGACGGCTTTGTACAGAATGACCCAGTTTTAAGCTTTCTGAAACATCAAGAACTGATTCTACAAATACATTTGGACCAAAAACTGTAACTTAACCTCTAAAAAAACTCTTTTATTTTGAAGTTTTTGAAGTTGTTTTTAAATTTAAAAATCTATAATAAGAAGTTAATATCTTTCGTTGTACTTTGCGATTTGTGCATCCGCAAAAGAGAGGGGCATTTTGAACATTCATTATGAAATGTTTCAATTATAGATTAAATTTCTATGTAAGCCGGATATTCGTTTTGGTGATTCGACACCTTACACATCAGACCATCAATTAGCCGAAACCCATATTAGTACGACTTCAGGGAGGCCTGAAAGTCTCATCATTCCATTCACCGACAAAGAAGACATTAAATACGATGTCGAACCCAGTTTTACGAGGCGAGTTCCCCAGTAAAACAACCTCTAAAAACCATTGAATTTCCCTTGAAATCGGCATTTTTCTTTACCCGACCCTCATTTTCTTCCCCTTATTCTATTGCAAAAATTTTTTTCAATTATATCGTTAAAAATCTGAAATCTTGGGCCAGTTTTTACAGATGAGATACACGAAAAACAGTCCAGAAATGGGACACATACATCCGGTTTAAAAACTTGGAATTTCTCATACTCGTGAAAATTGCTTGTTCAGGCAGTTTTTTCAACAACTGAATCCTTTCAAAAAATTTAAATTTGGCATTTGATAGGAAGGAAATTTACCGCTCTTTCCCACGGTATCCTTAAATTTAAACGAACTGTTTTATTTAATGTAGTTATGGCCGTTTTAGTGATTTAAGATCATAAACACGGAAAAAATTTCAAAAATAGAATGACTTGAAAACTTAGCGTTTAAACCGAGCCCCAGACACTACCGTTACTAAGATACCTTCGTTACCAAGATTCGGTTCCTCTTTATGAAGGACAAATTCGTTTTGTAAAAAGACGAATTCAATTTGAAAATGCTATAAATAAATAAATACATTCATATATAGCATTTACTGTTGTTTATACAAACTGACACTCTAATATTAATTTATTTAGTTAGGTAAATGTGTTATATTCACATGTTGATTATCATGTTGTGTTGTCAACAAATAAAATTACTTCGCCTCTAAAATCTATCAAAGATAGTCGTTCTAATTTCACTTATAAAAATAACTAACTCTGCTAAAATAAAATTCACTAAATAACACATATTTACAAGAGGTTATGCTCCTAGCGAGCTTCCACTGAAAAGTAGTAAAAAATAAATAGGTACAAATATAAATCAAGTACCAACCATGAGCGTAAAAATTGAAACGCTAAATAAAGACAACTTTGACACTTGGAAAGTCCAAATGGAAGCCCTGCTTGTCAAGAATGATGTGCTCGGATATGTCAATGGAAGAAAAAAAACGTCCAGTCGTCACTGAAGGAAATCAAGACACCATCAAAGCAGCAGAAGAATGGGATGACACCGACTTGAAGGCACGAGCGGACATAATTTTAGCAATATCACCTTCGGAGATTAAACAAGTAAAAGATTGTATAACATCTAGAGAATTATGGTTGAAATTAGAAAGTATTTACCAATCCAAAGGTCCTGCTAGAAAAGCCACCTTATTAAAACAATTAATTTTATATCGAATGAAAGAGGATGGCAATGTTAGGGATCATCTTGCTAAGTTTTTTGACGCAGTAGATAAATTAAAAATGATGGAAGTTACAATACACCCTGATATGTTATCCGTAATACTTCTTTATAGCCTCCCAGATAGTTATAACAACTTCAGATGCGCCATTGAATCGCGAGATGAACTGCCAGATCCTGAAATATTGAAAATAAAAATAATGGAACAAGGGGATGCTAGAATAGATAATAGTTGGAATTTAGAGGCAATGACAGCGAGGGGTAATAATTATAGACTACATTCTTCTAAAGGTAAAGAAAACTATCAAAATAGATTACATACAGAAAAACTACAAAACCACGAAAAACAAAACTATCAGAATAGGGAATGGACTGCTTATAGGCCGCAAATCGATAACCGAAATTGCCCGTACTGTAGTAGGCGAGGTCATAAACCATCTTCCTGCTATTACAGACCAAAGGCAAGAAAAGTAGAAGAAAGGGACAACAGCTTATTCACTGAAGAATTCGCTTTGAAAACCAACTCCAGAGTATGGTGCTTGGACAGTGGATGCAGCTCCCACATGTGCAACGAGGATGAAGCGTTCACGTCTCGAGAACCCATTTCTGATGGAAAAGTAAACCTCGCAAATAATGAATCGACAAAAATTCAAGGTAAAGGTACAGTTAAAATAGCTATAACTAGAGATGAAAACGTAAAAATTATGACACTAAATAATACACTACATGTACCTGACTTACGTACAAACCTCATGTCAGTGAGTAAAATAACTGATAAAGGGCATGCCGTAGTATTTACGAAAAACGAAGCTGTAGTTCAAAATGATGAAGGCAGAATAATACTGACCGCAAAACGTAAAAATAATTTATATTATGTTGAAGAACGAGGTATAGAGAATTGCCGTGTAATTTCACAAAAAAGAAACATTAATAATATCGAAGAATGGCATCAACGTTTAGGTCACCTGAATGAAGGAAGTATGAGAGAAATCGTAAATCACCGTAGGGCACTAGGAATTGAATTTAGTGGACAACTATCTACCTGCAAGGTATGTGCCATGGGGAAAATGGCACAGAAGCCATTTCCAACAAAATCTTTTAGAACTTCTAAAATTCTGGAAATCATTCATACAGACTTTTGTGGACCTATGCGAACATCATCCAAGAAAGGTTCAAATTATTTTTTAACATTTATTGATGACCACACACGTTGGTGTGAAGTAAGATTTGTGAAAAACAAAAGTGACGTTCTAAATGAATTTATAAAATATAAAAATTTAGTTGAAAATCAAAAAGGGGGTCGTATAAAATTTTTACAATCAGATAATGGAAGCGAATATAGAAATAAAGCATTTGATGAATTTTTAGATAAAGCAGGAATAGGCAGAAGATTAACTGTGACACATACTCCAGAACAAACGGTATAGCAGAACGAAAAAACCGATCACTTGTTGAAACTGCGAGATGTATGCTGATCCAGTCAGGACTGCCACCATCATTCTGGGCAGAAGCCATTTTTACTGCAAATCACGTTCGGAACAGGTGTCCTTCAAGAAGTTTGGATGGAAAAACACCATTTGAAATGTGGACAGGTAAACCCCCTATTCTAACCCATTTTAGAACATTTGGTTGCAAGGGCGTTGCTTTTGATAAATCACCAACCAAAGGAAAATTTCAGCCACGAGGGAAATCGTGTATTTTTCTTGGTTATTCGGAAAGATGTAAAGCGTACAGAATATTTTTGGAAGAAGAAAGAAGAATAACTGAAACAAGAGATGTGAGGTTCCTGGATGAATTTCAAAAAGAAAATCAATATGAAGAATTCGAAACGAAATTGAAGAAAGAAGCAACTGAGAGTAAATCAATTACAATACCACTGAAGAAGACAAATTCAAGAAACGAACAAGAAGGAGATAATCAACAACAAAATTTAGAAGACGCTGATGAATATGACACAGCTGATGAAGAACCTGACCCGATAACTTCCACTACCAACGATGAGCAGCCAGTAGTTTCCAGCCGAGGGAGGGGAAGGCCTCGGATCATTCGGTCTGGAAATCCTGGCAGGCCACGGAAACTATATAGGCCAGTTCAACCGCAGAACTGTATTTTGGTGGGTGAGAAGTAGTTGAAAACTCTTTCACGTTTGAAGAAATAGCTAACATTGCTGACATATCCATGAAAGACGCAATGAACAGCCCAGAAGCACGTGAATGGAAAGAAGCAATAATATCAGAATATAGCTCGATAATAGAAAACGATACATTTGAATTAGTAGAACAAACAAACAACATTAACAAGATTGGGAGCAGATTCATTCTAAAAGAAAAATTGAAAGCGGATGGTTCTCTAGAAAGGCGAAAAGCCCGTTTGGTGGCTAAGGGTTTCAATCAACGGTATGGAGTTGATTTCAGAGAAACTTATGCCCCTGTGGTCAGAATGGGCTCAGTAAGATTGCTCTTGGCATTGTCTGTAGAACTTAGATTGGAAGTTCACCAAATGGATGTCGTAACAGCCTTTCTTAATGGAGACCTGGAAGAGACCATTCACATGGAATTACCTGACATGTTTGAAGAAGCATTGACCAAGATAATAAAAAGAGGAGATACAAATCTGAAACAAAAAAGTGAGAGGTTACTGAAAAACTATGAAGAAGGGAAACGATTATGTCGTTTAAAAAAGGCTTTGTACGGACTCAAGCAGGCTCCGAGGCAATGGTACAAAAAGTTGGACCAATGTCTACGAAAATTCTTGGTACCATCAAATTCGGATCCATGTTTTTTCCATGCAAAGCGGGGAGACGACGTTATCTTTCCATGTTTTTTCCATGCAAAGCGGGGAGACGACGTTATCTTTGTTAAACCGGATATGATTCCTTCTGAAAAAGAGATGAAGAAACTGCCATATCAGCAACTCATAGGCTCCTTACTTTACCTTTCCGTTTGCACACGACCTGATATAGCATTCGCAGTGAATATGTTGAGTCAATTCAACAATGCATACACTAATGACCATTGGGCAGCGGCAAAAAGAATCCTGCGTTATCTCAAAGGCACGTCTGATTACGCGATTAAATTTCATAAGACTGGCAAAGGACTCATTGGTTACGCTGATGCTGACTGGGGTGCGTGTCCAGATGATCGGCGATCTTACACTGGATTCGCATTTCTCTTGGGAGGAGCAGCAGTCACTTGGGAAAGCAAAAAACAAAAAACCGTAGCATTGTCGACTGTAGAAGCAGAGTACATGGCTCTAGCTGAATCTGCGAAAGAAGCAATTTTCTTAAAAACATTTCTCTCTGAGCTAAACTACGGAAAACTTCAGTCATCTGTAACTATTTACAATGACAATCAAGGAGCTCACTGTCTTGCCAAGAACCCAACTCAGCACTCGAGAACAAAACATATAGACATCCGACATCATTTCCTGAGGCAATGTGTTGAAGAAAATACTATTGACATTCAATACCTACCAACGGAATCTATGATTGCTGATGTGTTGACAAAAGGGTTGCCTGGAGCAAAACATCATGTTTTCACAAGTGAACTTGGAGTTGCCAGTTTGAGGGGACGTGTTGTTTATACAAACTGACACTCTAATATTAATTTATTTAGTTAGGTAAATGTGTTATATTCACATGTTGATTATCATGTTGTGTTGTCAACAAATAAAATTACTTCGCCTCTAAAATCTATCAAAGATAGTCGTTCTAATTTCACTTATAAAAATAACTAACTCTGCTAAAATAAAATTCACTAAATAACACATATTTACAAGATTTACAAGTCAAATTAACTTTTTTACAAGTCAACTTATCCTTTTTACAAGTCAAATTAACCTTTTTACAAATCAAAATAACCCTTTTACAAATCAAAATAACCCTCCTTGAACAATGCGCGAAAATCGTTGAAGGGCAAAGAAAAGAAACTGAATACATTGAATACGACAAAGTAAGTAGGTGTAATATTAATTAGGAAATTTTAAATTCGCTCGTTCCCCCTTTCGGAAAATCCCAAGAAGATAGACACGACAGTCAGACAAACAAACAGACAGACGGAGTTTCATTCTTATAAATAATAGAGATAGATATATTGGAGATGAGTCGATACCAAAATTTATCGATTCCCGATACCGATACCGATACCTAAAAAATCTATTCCCGATTCTCGATACCGATACCATCGGCGCATAATAAATTACTTACCTGTAGGTGGAAAACAAAAATTCCTCTTGAACTAGTAATATATTCAAATTATTTTGTACAACATATAACTTATACTAACAAAAAATTGATCCCAATATATTTGCAAATGAGGTAATTTTTAAATAAAAACAAAATATGGATAATGAAACCTTTATTCTCCATCTGTTCTACTTGAGGTTTTTGTTTAAAAAGACCAACATTTTCAAAGACATTCTGCCTGGGTCCAGGTTAAACAAAGTTGTTACGTTCCGCAAGTTGTTACTGCACATCTATCGATAGCCTCTCGCAATGAATACTGGCACCAATAGCTTACCGTTCCGTCGTAGATGAAGTTATTAGTCTAATTATCTAATATATTTTCCATCTTCATTTATTGTCATTAGGAGTTCTTGTTCCAGTGAATCTTCACTACTTTAGTGTTTTTAATGCTTTAGTTACTTATTAAAATTAAATAAATTTTAATGATCAATTCTTATTACAAATTCTAAATTTCAGATTTATATTTTCATTCAAGGCTTTAGTTAATTTGATTTGTGCAAATACAAAATTTGATTTTTTTTTTTTTTTGTTATCTATCAAGTATCAATTAATAGGCAACTTTTATTGCCTAGGGTTGATTTCTTTCTGAATAAAACAAGTTAAGCAGACTGACTAGGTTTTTTAGTTTTTCGTCGGTAACTGTAAGGTACTTATTTCCAAATAAGACTGGCTCTAGGCTTTCATACGTGGAAAACATAGCTTTGTCTAATGCTTCTGTTGTCACAAACAAAATAACTCAAGCCTACTTGTAAACAATGTTATAATTGTAAGTTGTGTTTTGGACAATTCATGTTTCGCAACTGCTAACTTCACACAGTACAACCATCTTCGTTGTTAGTTGGTTGCAATAGTACCGTAGTGTAATAAGACGCCCATCACTGGGCGGTATCGGTATCGGCTTTAGGCGATCGATTCTCGATACCGATACCAATGCCTAAGAACTGGTGGTATCGAGAATCGGTATCGGGAATCGACTCATCCCTAATATATATATATATATATATATATATGTATATATATATATATATATATATATATATATATATATATATATAACTCGGCCCTTCGGGCCTCGCAAGGGGCTCCGCCCCTTGACCCCGCCAGGGGGGCTTCGCCCCCCTGGACCCCCCTAATCTATTCTCGGCGCTTCGCGCCTCGCCGGATCTTTTCTCTTTTCTACTGTGTAGAAAACGAGGATAATTTGCTATGCAATTCGTCTCACGAGAAAAAAAAAAAAAAAAAAAAAAAATTCAAGCCTGGCTGGATTCGAACCCACAACCTTCGTCTCACGAAAAAAAAAAAAAAATCAAGCCTGGCTGGGATTTCAACCCACAACCTTCGTCTCACGAGAAAAAAAAAAAAAAAAAAAAAAAAAAATTTTCAGGCCTGGCTGGGATTCGAACCCACGACCTTCGTCTCACGAGAAAAAAAAAGAAAAAAAAAAAAATCAAGCCTGGCTGGGATTTCAACCCACAACCTTCGTCTCACGAAAAAAAAAAAAAAAAAAAAAAAAAAAAAAATCAAGCCTGGCTGGGATTTGAACCCACAACCTTCGTCTCACGAAAAAAAAAGAAAAAAAAAAATCAAGCCTGGCTGGGATTTGAACCCACAACCTTCGTCTCACGAGAAAAAAAAAAGAAAAAAAAATTTTCAAGCCTGGCCGGGATTCGAACCCACGACCTCTCGCTTCCCATCTCGGGACAAAAAACGTTACACAAAAAAAGTGGACATTTAAAAAAAATTATTGGGGGTCGGCCTAAGAATTGCATAGCAATTAATATATATATATATATATTAATATATAAAATTCTCGTGTCACAGTTTTTGTTGCCATACTCCTCCGAAACGGCTTGACCGATTTTGATGAAATTTTTTGTGCTTATCCGGTATCTATGAGAATCGGCCAACATCTATTTTTCATCCCCCTAAATGTTAAGGGTAGTTCACCCCTAAATTTTTTTTTTATTCTTTAGACAAAATTTTTAATTTCTATTTTAATTAACGTCTGCCAAGTTGGGTGAGCAGTATAACTTTCTCAAGCGAGCGAAGCGAGCAGTATCCCCCACAGAAGTTAAACCTACCCTTAGAGATCTACCGTTTGCGAGCGAAGCGAGCAACATCCCCTACATGTGTCAACTGTAATACATTCCATGTATACAGCCACACTTTGCGAGCGAAGCGAGCAACATTCCCTACATACCACATTCCCTATTTGCCACACTTTGCGAGCGAAACGAGCAATTTAATGGGGGGTCCGGGGGGCTTGCCCCCCGGCTGGACGTGGAGGCTTGCGGAGCGAGCCGGAGCGGCTAGTATATATATATATATATATATATATATGAAAAAGTGTTAAACTCTAGGATTCGTTGCAGAATGCCTCAAAACGGATTTCAATGAAGAAATTTGTCAAAAAATTTGTATTTTAAAAGTTTCCGAGCCTTTGCAATAGCTTCATTTTCTACGGAAATTCGCTAAAAGAAACATTTATTTTTTTCGAAAAACCTTTATTTAGAAAAGTAAAAACTACATACTCCCATTACTGACTGATAGAATTTTAAAAGAGACGAGCTATGAACGAAACATTGGAACTGTGGTTGGGTGTTTCAGGAGGTAGGCGAGGTGCGGCTGGAGGGGACGTTCACGAGCAGCTCACCGGGGAGGACGTTGTACATGTACTCGGCGACCACAACTCCGGGAGAGCCAGGGGTGACGCTACAGCTGAGGGACCCAGAGGACCCGGAAGACAAGAACGAGCTGTCTTCCGTCCTGGCGAGGATACAGCAGGAGGAGTCCGGCGCCCTCTCCATCAGCTACCACGAAGGCGACTCCTCCATTGATGTCCTCCTCGGGCCGAACTCTCTCCCGTCAACCAGTAAGTACCCCAGCTCAACTATTTTCGATAAGAAATGTTGAATAACAATTAGTTTTAAAGGAAATATTTCGTAATAAATAGTGGGTCCGCTGACTACATTTCTTACAAAGGTTGAATAACCCTCTGACCGGAACATCATTTTGTACCCTGTTACACGGAACATCAGTCATAATGACCGCTATTTTGGAAAATACTATTTATTATTAGTTGTTTTCTCTTCTGGAAATTTTAATCTTTGTCAATCAATGTTTCCTCTTCAGTAACTACTTGGGAACTAATTTAGGACAAAACTAGAGCGTCAAAACGAATTCATATTTCAAAAAAGAGAAACACTAGACTTATAAAACTTGAACAATAAATATTCTACTGTCTCATAAACAAAAGTCACTTCATTCGAAAAAAAAAGAACCTTTCTTACAAAAGTAGGCATCTTTCTAGTTACCTACGTGACTAGCAGTTACAGTCTTACATTTCTTTTGGTAAGGCACTAATAAGATAGCTGAGAACAAAACATCAACGAAAAAAACAACAAAAAGACCGTAAAACAATGAAATCACTTAGGTAGGTTGGTACGAAAAACCACTAGTAAAAAAAAACAAAAGTCATCTTAATAAAAAAATGAAAAGAGAATGAACCTTGTTTCTCAACAAAATCACATCAATCACCAAAAATCACTGCAATAACAAATGTAAAAAGGAAATAAATCTCAAAGAATGTTTTTTGTTTTTAGTACCTTCACACACAGTTTTTGCGAATTTTTCTTGTACATTCAGCACATGCAGGTTGGTTACACTTTATGCATTTATATCCTGCCTTCCTATTCTTTTGGTAAGGGCAAAATCGGCAATTTATCTGCGTTGAAGTTTATCTGCTCGTGGTTCGATGGAAGATGTTTCCTGACGTGGGTTTGAAGCACCACTGTCATTATTTTTTGTTCGCAGACGTCTTTCCGATTTTTCTTTCAATTTAGTTGCCTCTTCACCTGCTTCTGAGATAATCACCCTCAGGTCTTGGGGTAAATTAGGTATTAGCAATCTCTGCTGAACGAAATTATGAATCAATCCGAATGTGACTTCTCTAGTAAAGTCAAACCTTTTCATAACATTGTTGTCTTTGAATAGTCCATGTAAAATGTGCGCATTTGAACTATTGCATTGCCATAGCAATCAAGGTATAAATTATTGCCAGTGGCCTTCTCCTTGTTTTGCGGTTTGCACTGTAGTTGCTGCACTTCATATCGAGGCAATCAATGCCACCTTTTGTGGCATTATAGAAACCTATTATTTCTGGTGTATTTGCTCTGATATCTGTGAATTGTGTATGATGCATGGATGACAAGAGTACAACGGCTTGGTTCTTCCTGAAACATAGAAGAGAAGCGTGAGGTCCTTGGTGAAACAGAATCATGGTGCAGACAGAACATCCGTCATTATGACCGATATGAAAATCGTGGTGCAGTCGAAACACCCGTCATTTTGACCTTTATCTGAATTATACTCCAGATGGAATATCGGTCATAATTACCCACTAGGTTTCAAAGAAAAATTACTCACTGCTGAATGACGAGTGACAGCACCCCACCGAAGCTACCTGCGTGGATGCAGTGAACCAACTGAAGCTGTCACAGAAGGCTAGCTCGCTGGAAACAACACTAGCACCCTGAGCGATCATTAAGTAAACCATATCCGTCAAAATGACGGATGTTCCGGTCAGATGGTTAACACTGCAAAATAATACCATACCTAGTGGTTTGTTATTTGGGAGTATCACGTTTGGCCACTGAGGGGTAAAAACACAACACGTTTGGCTACGAAAACGCAACACGTTTGGCCACCTATACAGTGAGCGTGGTGACACGTTTGGCCACAAGATGAATGGCACGTTTGGCCACAAAAATACTATTGTCAGAGAGCCGCTTACCAACGTCGTCATAAGTAGTTTTGAAGCAGTCAGCCTCAGTCGTCACTATCATCGTGATGTTCTCCGGTGTTGTTCTTTGTCCTGGCAAATCGTTCCCCAACTGTGGTTATGTACAACAGGGAATCCTTGTTTTCGATGTAATTTTGAAACGCCGACACCAGGAACTCAGTCTCAGTGTGTGGGATTTTACGTACGGAATCTATAGTATTCCTACGAACAGTGGCGTAGCTAAGCCATTTTCAACAGTCGAGGATTTCATTTTATTTTATAGTTTTGCTATTAATTTCTAGTGCTTGTTGCTGAGTGTACGAAGATTCTTAACAAACTGCCAAACGTTCATACAAGTAGGTAGGTGCTCAATGGCTTTTTGTAATGATCTGAAATCACGGACGCTTTCATATTCATAAACCTATCTATAGATTATTAAAGCATAATGCTACGTAGAAAAAATACTATCCAAATAACTAACCAGAACGTGAAAAACTACGATAAATACGAATCGGTACCTACCGATGAATTGAGGAGCACTAGGTTTATTATACTATTATTCTAGATTTACTGCATGCAAATTCATATACCTATGTCCAAGTGAACATTCTTAAGTTCTAGTTCTTTCTCACAAAAATCCAAGCACAATTTTTGCAATATTGTCCAAAATCCAACATAATATTTCACTTTGTTTGCTGGTAAGGAAAGCAAAGGCCACGGGAACGTAAAAACGGTTGACATAAACGTGCAGCTCATGATTTTGATTAGAAGTGTACCTACCTATGACCCCATTTCAACGGCGTAGAACCCCGTGGCCAAACGGGTCGTTTATCGTGTGGCCAATCGTGTCGCCTCTTCAGGCCCCTTTCAGAGGCCTTCGTGGCCAAACGTGTTTCACCGTTTTATTTTTGTATTAGTCCTTCTATTCATATCACATCATAAAAGTCAATATACACCTACGAGGGTGGATCAGATATAAACGAGGATTAAATTTTCTACAGAATTGATGAGTATACCAGAAAAAATTCTTCAAGTTTTCCCTTGTTCGCATTGCAGTGTGCGGCCTGGCGTTGTCATGGAGCAAAATTAGGAAGTCCCACGTAGACGGCAAATTCGTGCGTGCGATTGTGGCCTTCGATGCCGACGTGTGGCATATGCGATCTAACTTAAGCTATGTAACGGAAGTGTCCAACGAGGAATCGTCCTGCGACACGTACAGGCGGATCGGGAGAGCACGGTATTGCGCTCTTTTCTGATGAATCTGCTAGTAGCGCTGGCATATCCGTTCTATTTGTATAGAAAGACTTGAGATAGTGAGGACCAGTAGGTTCACGCTAGTAGATATTTTTTCAAAGATGTACCTAACAGTGTTGTTGAGCTTTTATTATCAATGTATTTTGTCCCGGTAAGGGTAAAGCACTGGGCTCCTGGGCAGGTCTTGTGTCAAATCCTCTAGACCTACAGTTGTTGTTTTTTTTTCCGAACTTCAAATTATTTTCTCCAACTATCACTTACTCCATTACTTACCTTGTTTTGTGGGCCATTTGATAGGGAGCCTCACTGAGACATTAAATAGGTACATAATGGGCTCTGGGGGAATAATGGGCTGACACGATTGAAAATGCCAAGGAAATGGCACATGAGCTTCCTCGCGATCTTCACAGTACGTCACCATTAAATTCCAGAAAACTAGAAACGACCGGTTCTGGCATCAGGGAATTAATAAGGTGGGAAATTGGAAGCTGAATGGTACATATAATAAATGTTGAGAAGATCAATCAAAAGTGACACACATACGTATGGCACCTCAAGGGACTCTACCGGGATCATCTCTGAAAATTTGAACAAAATCCGATAAAATTAACTAAGCTGTGACATTAACAAAAACATCACTTTCGCGCATGCGCCTAGCGTACCGCTGCTGATGATCGCGAAGAATGTGATACGGGACCTCAAGAAACCTTGCCCGCATCATCCCTGAAAATCTAACCGAAATCCGTTCACAATTGCCTGAGTTATGACCGAAACAAGAAAATTTTGTTTGCGCCTGCGCAGAGGCTACCGTTGATTCGATCATGACGGAACTGATAGGGGACCATGTAGAGCTATACCCGCACAATCCCTAAACATCTGAAGAAAATCGCATCAAAATTGTGGAAATTACGGCTGTTGCAAGGACCGTAACAAGAATATTTTGTTCACGCATGCGCAGAGCGTACCGCTAATGCAATTAGGATGATTGTCTTATGGGACCTCAAGGAACCGTACCCACATCATCCCTGAAAATCTGACCGAAATCCGTTCAACATTGACCAAGTTATGACCGTCACAAGGAATTCACGTTAGCGCCTGCGCATAAGCTACCGTTAATTCGATCATAATGAAGTTGATAGGGGATCATTTAGAGCTTAACCCGCACGATCCCTGAAAATTTGGTTAAAATCGGATCAAAATTGTGGAAGTTATGGCTATTACAAGGAAATGTGGACGGACAGACAGACAGACAGACACGGGACCAAATTTGTTCAGGAGGCTCTGAAACGCAAAATGCGAGTGGAAATTTTGATTTTGGAGTAAAAAAAAATTTTTCATTTCGAAAGTGAAAACAAAGCTTCCGCTGCCTTGCAGTCTCGGAAGCAAAATAGGATTTCCCTCTTGTTCACCTAGGAAGTTTTCACGATCAAGAATATTCGATGATGAGAGGTCCGATATGATTGAGCATCGATGATATCCCTTACGATGACATGGATGATTCATATTAAGTTGATTTCCAAACATCCATGAGGGATTCCCGAATGTTTAGTCCAGTAGTGGTGTCGAAAGAATAGGGTGTGCTTTGCAAGAATTACAAATTTAATGAAATTTGAATGGTTTCTGGCTTTGGCAGATTTTAAAAAATCCAAGTTTCTAACCTCAACAGAACTGCGCTCTCTTAGTAGTGGGGGAAACAGCGATTTTTCCAAGTTTTCGCAAATAACTGGTCAACTATGTGCACTTTTTAGGATTTTTATATTTACAAAGTTGTAGAGCATTAAAATTCCTTCAAATTTTATACTCAAATATTTTTTGGCCTAGACTTGACTAAAATACAGGCCTCCAAAGTTCAACTAAATCCATCAAAATGTAAAAAATAGAACAGAAACACACAGAAACAGCTGATCTACCTTCTCCAAACATCCACTAGAGTGTGCTGGCGTCGTTTCATCACTCATTCCCACGCCAGGAATCCAACCTATGTTAGGTAAAAGGTGTCACACCTATGATGGAAGGGCGTTTTACACACAGAAACAGCTGGTCTACCTTCTCCAAACATCCACATATCCACAAGAAACTGTTAATTTGTGGGGAAGCTTTGAGATTAGATTTTGAAAATCTAGTTCGTTCAGAGAAAAAAGAAAATTCGTTCATACAATCATGCTGCATGACTAAAACGTTTTTGTTCTATTCAAAAAAAAAAAAAAAAAAAAAAAAAAACTTGGCAAGTTAAGCTCCCTTTTCCTGTGCACGATTACATATTCCTAAATATTGCATCAACGGTCAATAAACGAAACAAATCATATTATACGTACATAGTTACGAGTATTTATTTATATACGTATGAAAAGTTATTAAACTCCGGGGATCATTTCAAAATGTTTCAAACCGGATTTCCATGATGAAAATTTTGGGAAATTCGTCAAAAAAAATTATGATAAAAACTGATTATACACTCACACGCTACAACTCATATATTTTAACATCATTAAAATCCAGGAATTATTTCAAAATGCCTCAAAATAGATCTGCATAGAGAAATGATCATGGAAAATGTATATTAAAATTAGAGATGAGTCGATACCAAAATTTATCGATTCCCGATACCGATACCGATACTTACAAAATCGATTCCCGATTCTCGATACCGGTACCATCCGCGCATATTACCTAACTTACCTGTAGGTGAAAAACAAAAATTCCTCTTGAACTAGTAATATATTCAAATTTTTTTGTACAACATATAACTTATACTTACAAAAGATCCCAATATATTTGCAAATGAGGTAATTTTTAAATAAAAACAAAACATGGATAATAAAACCTTTATTCTCCATCTGTTCTACTTAAGGTTTTTGTTCAAAAAGACCAACATTTTAATTCTGTCTGAGTCCAGACGATTTCTCTTCTGGTCGCGGATGTTTCCTGGCGTACTAAAAAGTCTCTCGCTAAAAACAGTAGAAGGAGGCACACACAGATATTTTACAGCTAATTTTCTCAGTCTTGAGTCGGGACTAGAAAACCAGTAGGACCCTAACTTTTCAGCTTGTTTTGGATCCAATAGCCGCTCTCCCAAATACGCTTTCTGAATAAAACAAGTTAAGCAGACTGACTTGGTTTTTTAGTTTTTCGTCGGTAACTGTAAGGTATTTCCAAATAAGACTGGCTCTAGGCTTTTATACTTGTAAAACATAGCTTAGTCTAATGCTTCTGTTGTCACAAACAAAATAACACAAGCCTACTTGTAAACAAAGTTATAATTTTAAGTTTTGTTTTGGACAATTCATGTTTTGCAACTGCTAACTTCACACATCGGTTGCACGGTACAACCATCTTCGTTGTTAGGTGGTTGCAATAGTACCGTAGTGTAATGAAACGCCCATCACCGGGCGGTATTGGTATCGGCTTTAGGCGATCGATTCTCGATACCGATACCAATGCCTAAGAATCGGTGGTATCGAGAATCGGTATCGGGAATTGACTCATCCCTAATTAAAATGTTGAAGCAATCGCTTTGTTATCTACAGAAATTTGATACAATTGTGTGAATATTATAAGTGAGTAACTATCAACTATCAACTAATATTATAAGTGAGTATCAACTGTATTGTATCAAAAGTATTGTATTGGTATTAGAAGGATAAAAGCTTCTATTTGACTCAGTCACCATCTTAAATAATGATTAGTTGATAATCACTAGAACTCAATGATATCGAACGCGATGGATTTTCAAAAGCAATCACGTGGTGAATTGAATTCCAATCAATGGCAAAGCCTGTACGGGCTAGGTAGAAGGTAGAAACGACACGTAAGGGCTACAGGGATAAATAAGAGAGGTTTAAAATGTTTTCCATGAGGCAGGAATTTTAGTTCAGGAACAAGTGAAGCCCAGATTACGGCAAACAAAGGGATTGGATTGATATTGCTCAGATCTTGAGAATAAAATTGGATTGTGGTGCGAGAAAGGAGAAACAAAGAGGAGTAAGGAGCTTTGATAAAGAAAAAAATGAAGAGGAAGTTGAAGAGAGCTAACGAGCTTCAAGCGATTACTCCCTCGTGCACAATCAGCCTAAGTCCTATAAACTCAATTAGATAGGTTGGGTCTTTGATCAATCTGGAATAAGGTATCGCCCATAATACTGAAGATTTGGTGAGGGATGTCGATGTAATCTCAACAACTAACCAACTTGTAGATGGAAAATACGGGTGTGAATACGAACAAGGTAGTTGACAAATTTAGAATCTGTTCGATAGCCTGTATCTACCATCCTCCTTTCCTCTCAGCGCACAGTACGTAATCTGAGCGATTTGAGCAAAGGAGAAAATACACTGCCAAGGAAATGGCACATGAGCTTCCTCGTGACCTTCACAGTACGTCACCATTAAATTCCAGAAAAGTAGAAACGACCGATTCTGGCATCAGGGAATTAATAAGGTGGGAAATTGGAAGCTGAATAGTACATAGAATAAATGGAATGAATAAGGAAAATTTTGAATTTAACATGGGACCATCCAGGATGTAGTCCGCATGTTCCTCATAACTAAGCTGTGACCGTAACAAAAACATCACTTTCGCGCATGCGCCTAGCGTACCGCAGCTGATGATCGCGAAGAATGTGATACGGGACCTCAAGAAACCTTGCCCGCATCATCCCTGAAAATCTAACCGAAATCCGTTCACAATTGCCTGAGTTATGACCGAAACAAGAAAATTTTGTTTGCGCCTGCGCAGAGGCTACCGTTGATTCGATCATGACGGAACTGATAGGGGACCATGTAGAGCTATATCCGCACGATCCCTAAAAATTTGAAGAAAATCGCATCAAAATTGTGGAAATTACGGCTCGTATGAGCGAATTACTTTAGATTACCAATCGTATTGTAATACGTTGAATTGTATTAAAATTTAAGAAAATTGAAACAAAAGATCTTGTTAAAAGGTTCCAATCATGTAGCATCATCGTACCTATGAGCTAATTTTCTTAAATTATAATATATCGTATTCGTGAGATTGTATTGAAATTTGAGAAATTATAGTAGAAAGAAATTGTTAAAAACCAATTTTATCGAGAAAAAAACAACTCATAAAGAATCAAATTCGGTGATTCAAAAAAAGATTTTCAAGTTTTCTTTGCAGTTTTTTAATGACATTTGAGAAAGTTTTTCAACATAATTTTGTTCAAACAAAAACTGCTTTTTCTGAGTTTTTGCGTAAAATTCGATGTTGTCTCACATGTACAAAAACTCACAAAGAAAGCATTTCCTCCAAAACCCATATACCTAGACATTCATAGAATTAAATTTCGAACAAAAATTATAGATTTGTGCCCATCATAAAAATATGCAGATTTTAAATGACGTTCTCATAAATGAACAAAATAGTCCACTGATCTTATTTTTGGCCTCAGTTTTTGGAATTTACGCACTACATCCACTATCTTTCCGCCCGATACGGCAAATCATTTATGTCCCATGATTTTCCTTCCCCTAAAGTGCTTTAATTACGCACTGTGCAGCCCTAGGTCGAATATCAATAGGGCTGTTCATGCCATGATGTTAACAGGTCGTCCTGGGAATCAATGAAAATTGTAGTCGCAAGTTATATGTAGTGACCGAGTGCTGTTTCCGAGACGTACGCTGCCTGATGTGACAGAGGTCCCGTCAGGGTCTCAGAGATTGCGCTGTCGTCGCCCCGTTGGTGAACAACGGGCGTCGCCGCCTTTTCTCGTGTTCTTGAGAAGCTGAGTTTGGCGTTGGATGGGTGGAAACCAATCTACTTCGAACATGGCTCATTAAAAGCTATTAGTAGGAGTGGTATCTCTCTGACGGGATACTGTCAACCTCCTCTACCTTTTTATCGAGGATTTACCCCCCCATTGCACCTCTGGGGGGGTACCTAGATCCCTGATAAATCCCTGAAATGACTCAAATGTACTTGTGTGTATATTCCAAGACGTCCAAACGGATCATGCTGTTACTTCTAGACCTGAAAATGTGTTTGGATCATATTTAACCTTCTCCAGCTTCCGGGGAGTGATTGGTGTTTTCACATAAGGTGTAGATGATGTGCGGGAAGTAAAAGTGAATTTTCCCTTGAAAAACTGAATTCCTTGTTCTTCTTTGATTTGAAGACCAATTTCTGTCGACTAAGGTAATAGGAAAATTTATGGTAAGGTCGTCTATCTCACGAGTCAAAACTTATCAGAAGAAAGTCCTCAGGATCATTGTTCAAAACCTGTTCATTAAAATGCAATTACACGAAAATTCGCTAAAAGGAAAGAAAAAGTGAGAAATTCAGCACTACTGGTAGCGTGTTTCAAAGGTTTGTTTTTATGGGAATGGGGCGAAAGCACATATAACATTCCCGACCTGCCCGGACCAACTCACCATAGCGGCTTCCAGGGCAACTCGCCAATTTCTGGACTACCATCCCATTGGTTATTGTATTACATCACATAGTTCAAGAGAGGAACGTAGACCACCCCGGATCAATCGAGACACCCATCTATGAAATACACACCTCTAATTATTCGCACTCATCAATTAAACTTGCACACATGCATTAACACTAATCTTAACATCATAATATCATGGTTCGTCGGATTTCTGATGGAAACTAAAAAATCTCACAAGAGACATTAAATCACCCACTAATGTGGTAGGTACTACAATATGACACAGAAAATATGTTAAATATACAAAACGTTCAAAACTTCTTTAAATTCAAATGTTTAGCAGATCGAATTTTCTTGAACGTCATAAATTTTATATATAATATAAAATTCGTTCATCAGATAATTTTCACGGCAGGGATTTCGACCGAGGAATCATCAAGTTTCAAACCTGTAAAATTGACTGTGGCAATGTCACCTACGTCTACAATTGAAAGTTTAAACCTGAAAAAGTGACTGTGGTGTTATCGATCCATGGATCGATTCAGGGTTTTGAATAACAAGTATTTATTTGTAAAGGCACTTAAGACATACTACCTGTTTCCTCTTTATTAAGATCTTTGTGACCTTACCCAGACAGAATATGGGAAATTAAAAACTACATCGGTACATTCCCTAATCTTCGGAACTGTTGACCTGACCTGTTTGCGTTCAAGATTTCAAAGGATCAGAAAGTTTAGCGTAGAAACTCCACACCGCAAGATTGCTTGAAGTTCTGAAGCACACCATTTATAATCGAGCGCTATCCAATAAATCCTCCAATTTGACTACTAAAGAAGTTAGAATAACATGGAAATAATGCTATCCGGATAAGCAAAGACGATAGTGGATAAGTCGGAGAATAAGAAGCTTTACTGAGTATATAAATAATGTTCATGATGTTTATCTCCATTATAAACGCTGTCGAGAAGCCGTATAAAGTACCTTTGGTTTCATCAGCACTTAAGCGAGGATGAGAGCACTTAAATGGTTTTATGTCCAACGGAAATCGTGAATTATCAATGTTTTGTGGAGCACATTTGAAAATATCGATTGGAGCTTCGTAACGAGAGTAGCTGAGCGATGTTAGTCCTAAAGGGGAGATTTAACGACCCTTTGTAGTAAGTTGGGGTGGGGTAAAAAAAGGAGCCATTTTGCTTTCAGTGCTTGCTGAAGGAAGAAGTACATTATTTGTCGTTATATGACAAATTGGAAAGGTTTTATTCCAAGGATTCCGAGAGCTTTAAGGAATATTCATGAAACATGCTGAAAAAATACCTTCTTGTCTTAGGCACCGATATCGCTCAGATATTTATAGACCTTGTGCTTTAGAAATCCTACACGCCAATTGAGTGAGTCGTACTTACTGTTCACAGTACTCTAATGGATTATTCATACCAAGAATGACGATTTTGACAATGAATATCATATATATATGACAATGCTAAAAGACTTTTATGAACTATATTTTATGGCGTGAAATAATATGTAGTACAAACACTTTATCGTTCTCCCACAAATTGTTACATGTCGTGACTAAAATGCCATTTCTGACAGTAGTTTAGAGTTAGTTTATTATCAGTAGGTAATATCAAAAAGCGATAGCACGTCTAGCTCGGCTTTTTCATTCACTTTTCTAATTGAGTCACAGTGAACGAGTACAAATTGTTCATATTTAGAATCTTAGTAATGATCCAATTTTTCTAAGGACAGTAGGATAGACAGACTTTTCTTTGCAATTTGTGAACCCTCATTCATCTATAATATCGTTGTCCTGATGGAAGCAATACTTTGTTCCTTATCATGAGTTTTATAACTATAGTAAAGGTCCCTATAATTAAGTAGAATTTGGGTACGTTTAATATAACCTTCACTTTTCCACATTGTTGTTCAATGAAAATTTCTACTAACTACCTACCACCCTAATAACAATATGAATGTCCGAATCAAAATATTTTTGTAAATCCAAGGAATGCTAAATTCACCGAGAGAGAATTTTATGACCACTCAGTATACTTGTAGCCTTTCTAAACTTTCTCAGTAAAAGTAAACTTTCTTTCGTTAACTTAAGTTTAAATTAGGTTAAATAAAATGTCTCAAAAAAAAAGTGCGTTATTAAAATAAATTTAAATGCCTAATTTGCATTTGTGTACATGTATGAAAGAAAGTGGAAGAATTTCTTTAATTTTGTGCTAAAAAAAATTGATTGTCTCACTCTGTTGAATTATTCTTTTTTCTTTCTGCATCTTTAGAAACATGTTTCCATTCAACGTTTAGTTCTACTATTACGTATCTTGCATTAGGTATCTGTTACTTTAGCTCATTGCGCGACACACGGGTATTGTGATCCCAGAGGGATATAATGATAATTTTTTGTTGGTAACCTTGCAACCACTTGTTTTCACAACAGTTTGTCGATGAGCAGGATCGCCTGTGGGTTTTGTTCTGCACATATTATTAAAATATATATATAGGAGGAAGCAAATATATATATATATATATTTGCTTCCTCACTACCAAAGTTAGGGAAGCTTTGTGTTCGTGATTGAAGTCGAAAAAATTGTTGTCCTCCAAATCAAAATGTCTACTTGCTTTTTTCGTTTCTGAGCTTGGCGATCAATTTCGGTTCCGAGTCTATCTATCTGCCTGTCTGTCTGATTTCTGTCTGTCTGTCTGTCTGTCGTAAGACCTTGTCACGCCCAAAACTATACCAAGTTTCAGTCCGATTTTGATGAAATTTTCAGTGATTTTGCGGGCTAGCTTCTAGACGTTCCCCTATAAACTTCATTGCCTTTGGATTAATAATATACAATGCACTTGTGCAAACATTATTTTCTCATAATGTTGACCTATCAATCATTTCGACTCGTACTTTGTTCTTCAACTATTCTATACATCCATGTTACAATGTGTGAGGAAGCTATATTGTCCACCCACCCTGGCTGACTTTTTTGTCTCCATAGAACCCAATGTGTATGAAATGCTTGCAGAAAGACCCTTGGGTATGATATAACCACTTAGTCAAGTGTAGGTGGGTATGATATATACTCACATGACATAGTAGTGTTTGACAGGTACGTGAGATACTGTAATAGTTTATATACTACATTGATTTGATTGATTTATGAATTTAATTCGTTGTTTCACATGTAGATAAAATTGGGTTACATTGTTCGATACGGCAAAATAGAATGAACGCACGGTAGTGATTTATCGCGTTGTTCAGAACTAACTACCGGTGTAGAAGGAAGGCGACACTAATTACTAAATTGGGTGCTGCTAAACGAGCGTTCAGGACGGTGTACTCGTGTTGTATAAACGGCTAGACAATCCAAGATAACGGTGATACTAATGAGGCTGATTGATATCTCGGAACACCATCTTTGTGTAAACATCAAGGTAAGCCCCAGTTGTTACCACTGTTCTGCCAGTTCGGTTGTTGTGATGGCATCCTTGGAGACCGCAAGACTTTTAGCGAATTTTTGTAAAAAATGAAGTTATTGCCATAGCTCGGAAAATTTTAACATCGGAAACCATCGGAAATAAAACAGATCATTTAAAAATTTATTTACAAAATTATGCTGGAAAATGTACTTAAATTTCATTAAAATTTGCCAATAAAAAACCCGAAAGTTTTAGTCATGCAACATGATCGTATGAGCAAATTTTGTAGATTAGATAGTTCGTTATTGATTAACTTTTTTTTTTACTAAATTTCTGCTACAAATATAAACTCAACAATTTTTAGCCATTTTTAGTATTTTTAAGCCATTTCTAGTGATTTTTTTCGTACATTTTTTTAAATATTTGTCGAATTTAATGGGCTCAAAAAGTGTAATAAAAAACTTGATGTAGAAAATTTAATTTCAAAATGAAAGTTTTCGACCAGAAATCCGTTTTATGGAATTCTAAAACGAACTCTAGATTCAAACGCTGTTGGTAGATCACATGACATATGTATACATATACATCCGTGTACATCTATCTTCCGGATGGATCGAGCTACTGGGTTATTATTTAACACAAGAATAGTTCAGCGATTCCCTAGTTCGGAGTATGTCTACCAGAAAAATCAAACGTGTTTGGAAACCCCAAAACCCCAATTTGATTTAGAAATTTTCAAACAAATTTTTATAATCATGTGTTTGATTAAAGCGTTTTTTCAATGAATTTTTGCACGCTTAATCGAATGAGACCAACCCCTCACCATGCACAAATGGCTCAAACTGTTCTCTCGATGTAACGAGTTTTACTTATTGAAACCTCATTTTTCGCTATACATTTTTGCGTCAACAGTTATTTTTCTCACCAAATGCTCGTATATCTGGAAAAAATGGCTAAAAATTAAAAAAGCGAATAATTATAAAAGTGCGGTCATAAGATGCGCTGCATGGCTGAAACTTTCCTTATCTTGCGACTTCAGAATATATAAATCACCAAATAAATGACCACCCAAAAAACACCTAGAAACCCAAAACCACCAAATAACACCACTAAAACCACAAAAAAATCAAAAACCACCCTTAAAAAACTACTTCCTAAACCACACAAAAAAGCATCTTCACCAAGAGAACCCATAAAAAAAATTAAAAAAACTACCCCCCACCCCCCTACCAACCTCACCTTCAATACCCCTTGAATACTCTCTATCCACCAAAACACCCAAAAAACCACCTTAAAAAAACACCTTCAAAAAACTTGAAAATCCCAAATTAATTCCTTCTTCTTTCTAGAATTTTCTAGATCATGTTTTCAATTTCTCCATTGCAGTCAAATCACAGGTGGTTGGGGGTGGCTATGTTCGGAGGGGACCTACGTCCCCATTCATTTACCAAGAAGAATAATCAGTTGTGGGTAACTTATGCTACTCATCCAACTTATACTGTTTCGAAACAGAAACATTTCATTGGAGAAGGTGGCCAATAGGGGTGGAGCTAAGGAGTTACCGCCTATCTTGGAATTCTCATTCCTCCAGGAAATTCGTTACAAATAAATTACAAACAGGGAAGAGGGTAGGAGTTGGTCTGCTGATAAGAAGATTGGAGCACACGTGTGTCTCCCCTTAAGCCGGGAATAATTATTTGTTTCATATCCACTGCAACTCCCTCAAACTTTGCGTGGGCTTCAAACTTCCAAGGTGCCGCGAGGTTCACTGGGTCCCGGAAAATCTTAATTCTCGTAATCTATCTCTATCTTCGTGAGAGTTGGAGAGGGAGCTTTACAACAACGACATCAACTCTTCAGAAAGCTTATTAACTCAACTTCTATGTAAATAAGTCTCTGACTTCGGAACAAATAGTACATACACACATATGCAGAAGTAGTAACTTGACGTATATACCACCATTATTATTAACGTTGTTATCATTAAGCAAATAAATATATCTTTTCAAGATCAAGAATGATTGTAATGTGTTGTATGTATATGAACTTACATTATTGACGATGGGGTTGCCCCTTGATGACTGTTACTATGTTTAGAATGAGAATGATACAAGCGCTTTCAGATTTCTGGTTCTACACTAACATTCAAGCACAACTTCTCCTTCAGTTGGGTTTTTGAAAAATACTTTAAAATTACATTCCTCAATAATTCATGGAAACATAATTGAACGTACGCTATGTGAAATGATAATTTAAAAAAGATCTGTAATGTTGGTTCCCAGTAGGTGTTGCTTTCTCACTTAAGGACGCTCCAAACGGTATATATGAGGTTTTTCAACTTTTCTCGGTCAATAGTGGACCGATCTTGATGATTTTTGCGGCAATCTATTGGTTTTAAAATTCTAAATAGGATCGTTCCTCTGAAACTTTCAAATTCCAACATTTTCAAATTTGGATACCATTTAACCAGTAGGAACCATCTCCGTTGGGAAGTGAGAGGGTGGAAATCCTTGTATTTGAGCCCTGCAGGGTATTGTAAGTTTTCTTCTCTCCATTCTTCAATTGTCTTTGCCATAAACTTCTAGTATAGTTCGGTAAATGGAACATCGGGGGACAATGTAACTGCTGAGATAACTTTTTCCGCAATGTCGCTTCCTTTTCTGCCATTCCATTCCCTGAAATCTCTACGTGCTCTAGAACGAATATCAATCTTACTATTTTAATATTGGTGTGTAAATATTATATTAGCTGAAAGATGTCAGCCTCGATGCAGTTAATATGAGAAGATGGCGTTATATGCGCTGATTTATTTACTTCACTTTGTGAGTTTGACAGAATAATTAGTTCATAGCCTGATGGCTCAACCTCAACCCAATACTTGAGTGCCTCCATGATCGCAAAAGTCTCCGCTGAGAAGATAGATGCATTGTTCCAGAGTCTGAAATGCCGGGAGTGGTTATTGCTGGAGTAAAAAAAAACACATCCAATAAGGCCTGATATAACTGAACCATCCGTGTATATGTAATAGTATAAGTACCTACATCAATTGCCTTCTTGATCTTCAAGTTCTTGGATATATGACCGCAGTTATGGGATTTACAAAAGTCACGCAGAAATGCATAACGCCTTCTTGAAATAGTAGGAGAATTTTGCATTTTGGAAGGAATGGGAGGGAATTTCATACTAGTGGGTCCGCCGACCAGAGGCAAATAAGTTTGAGATAATGTACAAGTTTCCGCAATTGAACTAGATTTTTTATGATTTAACAATGACTGTCGTCAGTGACAACGACAACGACGACGTATTATTTTCAAGGATAATTTTAAAGCTTTTTTAGTGGTATTAGTCGACTCTGCGTGGCGGAAACTATTGAAAACGACATCAAATTCGAATATCGGTCGATTTGACGCTTACCTGTCTTCGGATCGTAATCAATATCAATACAGCTAATTTCGGATGTCAAGAAAGTCTACCTGCCAAATTTCATGTTGATTGTTCCATGCGGAACACACATGCACGCACTGTAGTGCAGAACACACATGCTCGCATGCTGACACGCTGACAAATGCCACGTCAAGGTAGACGCCCACTTCGTTCGTCAATGAAGGGACAATGAATTCAAATGGAGAGTTGGCTATGTTAACTGGACTTTGGTCCACTGACTAAGTTCCTCATGAAGTTTGAAAAACTAGTTGTTTAGTATAATTTACTCGACTTCGCTTCTTATTCACAACTTTACGTGTCGGAAGCTATTGAAAACGATACCAAACTCGATTTTCGATTGATTTGATGAGGATCGTCGTCACCGACGACATGTTTCTGTCGTCGTATCGTTATCACGTTCCTGTCGTAGGATTGTCACCACTAAACGGCTGAATTCCGATGTCTAAAGTTCCTACCTACCAAATTTCATGTCGGTTGCACTAATATTGCGGCCTGTAGCGCGGAACACATAAACACACTTACAATAGCCGAGTCAGAGTAGAGACTCAATTTTTTCGTCAAAAATTTCGGGTCTGAAGTACTTGGAACCACGTTGGGAGTGTTAGTAAGAAGAAGATTCCATATATTGCCGGAGGATTAATTTTGTGCTGCTGTCGAAGGACATGGTGTGTTATGGATTCACGATAAAGTTTCACCTTCATATAAAAACATGTCCATCCCATCAAAATCACTCTATTAGTCACATAATTCGTCCGTTACAGCCAATTTCAGGGTTGCGCATACGCAATGGTTACTAGAAGCAATCGCTACGAAATTCATTGGATACTATCCCGAGACATTTACCCAAGTAATGTCTCTCCAGATTTGAACGATTTCGAACAATGATAGATCGCAATGAATCGAAGTTTTGGTAAATTCACGTTTGCGCATGCACACAAGCAACTATTCATCCTACGGCAATGAAATTGATAGAATATCGTCTAGACTTTAACTCGCTCAATGACTGAAGAATCTACCGAATTCAGTAAATTAGTTTCGGTTCAATGGTCATGGTCAACCAATTTTTGTTTCGCACATGCACGATACGAGTGTATTACTCATCCAATCCGGATAAAATTATTAGGGTCACATCCGAAAACTCATACCTAACAACCTCCTGATTTTGAAAGAAATCAGACAGTTAGATCATACAATTCACTTTGGCGCATGCGTACACTCTAATATTGATCCAGTGGTGAAGTCAGTTATAGCAGGAGACCATGCAGAAGCTATCCCATGCAATTCCAGGAAATGTCGAAAAATTCGGACTAAATATTATTAAATAGTGTGCATTAGGCGTGACAAGTAATTAGCAGAAGCAGACAGAGACGGAGAGAGAGACAGAGAGGGGACCATAGTTTATTGATCCGCCGGCACATAAACGCAAAAAGCTAGTAGAATTTTGATTTTGGGGGCAGCAAAATTACTATCTTCAGTAGCGAGAAAGCAAACTCATGGTCGACCTTGCATATAACCTCTAGGTAGACTAAGTAAAACTGGTTTTCCTCATCTCTCCCTGCCAAACACTCATCTGCACTACCTTAAATCGTACCTGCGTGTCCATTCGGCCTCAATTGTTCTTTCCACGTGGATATTGGTATATTGGTATCGTAAGTATTTTGACGTTAACAAAGACCTGGTTTTTTTTTTTTTTTTTTTTTTTTTTTTTTTACAAGTTTCTCAGAACAGCTAAGTAATTCTCAAAATCAGGACCAACAATCCTAAGGACCTTACTAAGGAAAAAAAAAAAAAAACCGCTGGCCTTGTTTGAAAGTGGATAAATTCTTGTGTTCAATTCAAAAAATGTTTGTACACGACATACAACTTTGAAGATGTTAATGATTCTTGGTGATTATAGTTCGTAATTATGAAACCGTTCGACTTTTTATGTTTTCCAATGATTTAAAACTTATTTGCTTTTCAACATTATATTTCCAAAGCATTTTTCAAATTACTTTTCAACACTGAAGAGTAGTCTTAGTCTGCTTCTGACATTATGCATCGTCTTCAGTTACCAAGGTGCGTAATGATTGTGATAATTTCCAGTGTTAAGGGCAAATTTAGCACATTTCTTACTCATGACATGAAGACATTCACAACACACACACACACACAGACATTCATTTTTCGTTCTACTTGTTATAATACGTAATAATATCGCGAAATAATTGTTTTTATTTATGTTTAGTATTGGTATTTCACTGGTAATTCAGGTTCCTATGAATTAGGACGGTATCTAAGCTGACCATAAGGTATCTGAGAGATAATTGCACCCGTTCGTGTAATTACGAATAATTCGAGACACAACGTTTATCGTCTCATTGAGTTTGTCGTAAACTCTAAATATGACCAAAAGAATGTTCAGTGTTTACTCAGGAGAACGTAGTAACCTACCCATTCCGTGAGATGATGATGGTTGGTATTTTATATCATTATTTTTTTAATTAAACATTTTCGTGAGAGCTCATCAAAAAGTTATTTTAAAATGTCACATAAAAACAAAGAGACTTCGTTCGTCATTCTCAGTCACCAGGTAACGGTGGGGAGAGAGAGGAAGGTTCGGTTACCTCATTAAAATCTGAAGACTAACGTAATCCTTTTTATCAATTCAAGACGAATCCGACCGAAAATGTATTATGAAAGTTGATTGTTAAGGGTTTTACAAGGTGTTTAATTTGAATTTGTGAGTCAAACGTGAGAATCTTGCTAACTGGAAAATCCTATTTCATCAAATGATATCGAAATCTTTACCTATCTTTCAAAGTATTAACTGATTTTAACCAACTATTCCCAAGTAGGATTATTGAAAACAACGATATATCATAGGTACTCGTTTAATTCCAATTATTTTGTGTTAATACGAAATACACTAGCTTATTTTGTTGAATCAATAGCTACAGTGTTTCAAGTATGAATAAAAGGTTCAGTGGAAGGATATTTTCAGGTCTGTAGACG
Organism: Adelphocoris suturalis; assembly: GCA_030762985.1. NCBI lineage: Eukaryota > Metazoa > Arthropoda > Insecta > Hemiptera > Miridae > Adelphocoris > Adelphocoris suturalis. Next base: position 21,659,360 of record CM061051.1, read on the forward strand.
AACAACCCATCTGTCAAGGTTATGTGATACATGTCATTTTCTCTGAAACGTTGTGATTTTTGCAGTGTTTTGCAGTTTGGTAGCGATTCAGGTCGAATGTTCCACTCCGATTCGCGGTTCCATAGTTCTGACAGTCATCGAATACATGGACCTGATTCATACTCTTCTGATTTAAAATTTGAACTTAGTAACATCAACCAGCCTTATTCCCTTTCTTTTCACAACAGTTTGGTCAGGAGTTTGTTTACAAACTGCAATGCCTACACAAAGGAAGTCAAAATTAGATTCGCCAATTCCACAATTCGGGAAGCAGTTTGAAAATCTCGAAGCAATAAACTGTAGCCGAGTGCGTACTACTGATTATAAACGCTGACAATTGAAAGCTTACATCTCTTGGACATATTAATTACGAGCAGTTGTTGGAAATGGCTCCATCGAACAAGTGCTTCACAAATAGTCAGCATTCCATAATCGTGATGGTTTAGAAAATGTATAAATGATTGATATGACGACCTTTGAACTAATTTTGAGGTCAGAAAAGAGTACTGGTCAAACCAGTGTAGCGGATTGACTGCATGATAACTCTGCTGTGAAGGGTTGGGTTGGTATATCACGAAATTCCTCACACGTTCAAGGCATCAATCGAACGACTCGGGGCGTTCCTCGTATGCCTGGCTTCCCTTTCCTTGTGATAGATTGCAAGAGAATTTGCAATGTGATCTTCAACCATCCAATTTACTAACTGACCAGCTCTCCTACGTGCCGGTAAACTCGTCTCTTGGTGCTATTTATCACTTCTAATGTTTATTTAAACTCAAATTCTTTTCACCGTATCTATTTTTTATTCATATGGCCGTAGGATAGAATAACTAATCCTCATTGTTTTCATGATTTGCGAAGGTTTTCAGCGGAACCACTTGATTTACAATTATTTCCTTCACAACGTTTCCAAAAAAACAATTATCAAACGATCATTATCAAAAACAATTACGAAACGATTATCAATGGAATCGCTTTGTCCATCAAAATCGCCATCGTTTTGAGAGCATCAGTTTCTAAAAGTATGTTTCGATATTCATATTTATGCTGACTGATGATGTTTTTGAAGTACCTATTCATTTTGATGAAAAAACTTAGAACCAATAAATTGGTGATAGGCAAGTCCTCGTATTTCAAATACATTAGAATTTGAAAAATTCACATTTCTATTCGGTTATTATGATTATTTTTGTGAATGGTGAAGTTTGTGCAAAATTTGCTTACACTTTCCCTAAAGATTGCCTGAAAATTTGATAGAAACTGTAGCAATTGAGGTTGTTATAATGGTTTGCTTACGCACAGACAGACCGACGAGAAACCAGAATGGTTGTTCAGAATATTCTAGCAATTCAGATGCGAGTTTAAATTTAAATTTTAGTTGAAAAAGTAAATTAAAAAAAAAATAAATTGGTGTTTTTCACTTTCTAGAGATGCACAAATCCATTTATTTATTAAGGAAGCACTTTTGCTACCTTGGTAGACTAGGAAGCGAAACCCAATATAAATAAAAAATAAATGTATTAGAAGTAATAATTGAAAATAGTTTTACTTGTGGAACTTCAGTGAAATCTACCTAATGCGTTTTGACACTAATAAGTATTTCTACTTATTATTATGTATTATCTACTAAAATGTATGAGGAAGTTTTACAGGGTTAGAGACGTAGTGTATGTGTATAAAAATAGAGCACGTAGTTGGTGCTCACGTATTCCTCTTCTACAGATATAGTAGATAGTCTAGCCTACATTGTATACAGTCCATGTCATCTTCAGTTTCATTTTCTTACAAATCTTTAGTGTCTTGATCTTCATCATCCTGGAATGTTCTTGTCCTTAACAAAATTGGAACTAAGAAAAATCACTTCCTATATGTTAAGAATATTATAGATGAATTTTGTTTGGAGGTGTTTACTTAGAAAACGGAGTTGTGTGGGCGGTGGAGAGATCAGAGGAGAAGGAGGAGAGTTCAAATTACTATGTGGAAAATAATTTGAAACGACAATACTCACATAGACACCTTGTGCCATATGGCCGCTTACTAAACAGATACCGAAGCTCCAGGCTTTGCGATTAGCTAGACCTAAAACCAGTCCGTCGTCAAGATAGTCGAATTTGGTACTGAGCTGTGTGATGCCGTAACTTGAAGCACCTCTTCTACGCCATCTAGTTTCCTACATAGTAATGTATATAGGCTTGCACCAATAAAGCGGTGATATTAGAAGCTACCGTACCTAGAGCCTTGCACCAAATATTCGCAAAGGTTTCAACCACCCTGTCTGACATGAGAGGCAACGAGGTGGAGGTCGCATTGATTTGGTGAGCGAAGATGATGGAATTCACTTCAATTAGCTTGTGGATCGGCTTGCAAAAAGACAAGCCGAGCAAGCAGTGGTTAGCCTTGATTGTGAAGGAGGAATTATGTTGCTTGATCAACCAATATTATCGAGAATACTGGACTGAAGCTTATCAGACCGTGCAAAATTTTACAAAAGTTTTCGAAAAATGGCCGATACAGAATTAACCACGGACTCTGTGAGATATGTAAAATCCATTTCACTCAGCAGCGAGCTTCCAAGATTGACGTATAAAGCATAATATATCAGTTGACTATTCTTCCAAACACCTCAACAAAATCTTTTTGACTCGTTTTCAGTTCTAACTTTACCTCTTCATTTTAGGAATCTACTGAGATCACTTAAACTCTTCAAAGGTTGTACAAATTATCACCAGAAACATACAAAATAGCATATTTGTACATTATTTGATAAGGATGTAATTTATTCGTAATTTTATTTTATGCAATGTATGGCTGTATACAGCCTATTAGTACACCAATACATATTTAATTTATCTTATTATTTGGCATTATTCATGGTATATACATATGGTATATACACACAGAATTACACGTTCAACGATTTTTTGAAAATTGAAGACGTTTTTTTGAGATTCAATGCAGGTTTTTATATGTTATATACATATACCATGCATAATGCCAAATAATTAGAAAATTTAATATGTATATGTACTAATAGCTTCGAATACACAAAATTACACGTTCAACCATTTTTTGAAAATTGAAGAAGTTTTTTGGAGATTCAATGCAGGTTTTTATAGCGTCATCCTCAAGATTAACATCTGGGTATGATGGAACGTCATGAGCTAAGCTTCAAGTATCTTTGAAAAAAAGGGGGAAATACAAAAACTTCAATTTAGCTAAGACAATGGAGTAGACGCCGATCGTGGATATTCATATATTGGTATTAATTCCTGACCGATTTTACAAATTATCTTTGCGTGATTAAATTGTCATTACTGAAATCAATGTTCTTCATGAACGGGGTCCATAGGAAAATCAATTATTGTTTCGGCACTCTCAATTCACTTTTCAGCTCAACCCAATTACCGCTAAGAAGACTGTACTGAAATCAATGTTTTTTTTTTCTCTCAGTCTGAAGCTTTCAAGTTTATTTCCTCTTTTATCTCTCCGGCTCCTTTTGAAAAGAGATTCTCAAATATTCCGCCACCATTATCTAAATATGATTCAATCCTCACTTCATTTCCTTTAAAAAATTAAAATATAAGAAGACGTCTTCTTTCAACTCTCCGATTCTGCTGAACGGAACTGGAGACGATCATATAATCGATGCCCTTCCACTAATCCTTTCATCACAAAAATGGTTAGTAATGATCGTTTCAGTACTTGGAGGAAATGAAATGCATAAATTTTTCTCTCTTTTCCCCATCGAAACGAGAAAAGGGGTCAACTGGTTTTCTTTCATTTCGTTCCAAGCTTTGATAATAAAAATATGAATTCAGATGAAACATCTCCATAATGAATCTGAGAAAAATGCTGCAGTTCACGGTGTTTTGGAGGAAAAATACTTATCGATCCCATCGAAATTCAGACACTTTATTCTACATAGAGCAATAAAGTCATACTTACAGCTATGGACTGAGATGATCACTCAAAAGGTCCACAAAAATGTTTCAAGAACAATGGACAATTTTCGTGTGTTGAAAGTTTTCATTTTTGATCTGAGTTTATTCATTGCCGCTGTTAACTCCCATTGTAAATTTTCAGCCAAATTCGGACAAGAATATTAGAGAATGTTGGTATCATAGGTGGCGATGATATTCTACCTTAGGCAGAAGCAAGGGTGAGTTGCTTCCCCCGTTCACAGTTAACAGCAAAATACGGGAAAATAACTATTGTATAAACGATGCAGCAAACTTTTCAAATAGTTGTGAACCCTATGTTTTTGTGGATGACACTGCCTTGATGTTTGAGATCAATTATATTTCAAGCAAATAGGACTATTAATAAACTTGAATATTGGTTCTAACTAACCTTCTGACATTAAAATCAACAAAACGAAATACTTTAAATTCGGAATAGCCCATAATATGAAACATATAGTGATAAAAAACTACACAAATCATGGCAATTCTTGTTGTTGTACTCCAATTACACTGGTGTCCAAACACCGATATTTGAGAGTAGTATAATACCAAGTTTCAATCAGAACAGCAGCAGCCAGCAGCAGTCAGTATGGCATTCATACTTGGTGATCGGCATTATTCAGTTCTCTTTTCGAACTTATCACTATCAAAAAAACTGTCCAGAAAATCCGCTTTAAGCTTCCACGTAGATTTCCTACCGATAAGTTATAATATTTTGCAAAAATATTCACAGTCAAACAACTATAATGAAAATAACTTACAGCGTTCAAGTAGGTTTCAATCAATTGCTTGGAATAATATCGATGAATGAATACCGAAAAGTCATTACTGTTACTTTGAAAGTTCTTGAGATCCTAATTTTTGATGAGTATTTCAGCACCCTGTTGTTACCCTTTAGGGTTGATATAAATAGATGCCGATGTTACTGGCATTTCGCTGTATGAGTTGAGAGCCGAATTTCATGAAGATTGGTCCAGTAGTTTTGGAGAAAAGCTTTGGATGACGCACAGTGTGGCCAAATGGCTGAAAACGGAAGTAAAATTCATATCTTGGAAACGGATCGACGTATTTACTTCGAAATGGTTTGATTCAATTCAGGAAGGAAACATACATTAAGAGAGGAATAAAAATATATAATGGGCAATCCCTAATAATGCAGTATGACCATTTGTAAGCGAATTTTCATAAGAAAAGAAACCCGAAAACTTGTGCTATAGAATGTCAGAAATAGAAAATTTTATCTTGAAACCAGAATTCTACACGAAACAAAACATTCAGACCAAAAACATTAAATTGAAACAATATAATGTTTTTTGTACTCAAATATGATCGAAATTTATTATGTTCCAATTCATGGTCTATTCTAGTCAGTGTAGAAATAAAATTTTACGAAAAAAAAATACTATTTTTTTGTCAATTTTTACCATTTGTAGATTTTGTATTCATTTTAGTGAACAGTATTAAATCCCCTTATTTTTTCTATTTGGGTGATGGTTAAAAGAGAAATAGATGTTGCAGGCGAAAATTTCACTGAAGACACACAAAAACGTGAATACATCCGCAGGCAAACGCATCGTACCTAATGTTTCATTTTATTTTTTTCGAAAACTAACTATTTATACATATGACTTCTGTCCTTCTGTGTTATTTATCACCTTCAACAAGCTACACTCCCCCCCCCCCCCCCCCTCTCCACACCCATTTTGCGAAACTTGCTCAGATGTTCGGAAAGATCTACTTAAGGCTGAGTTCAATTATCAGATCTTTATCTGCTCCAAAAAGTGAGATACCTATGTTTATAGTTCATTATCCACCGTCTCACGGTGTGTGGAAACGAATTTTTTCAATTACGAGTATATTCGCATACATTAAAACCTCTGGAAAAAAATGAAGGACGAGCGAGGACACGAAACTTTGAGAGGTTGATCTATGGATATTTTTCAACTCAGGAAAACGAATTGCAGACCGTAGCTGGCCCGAGCTGGACTTATAATGCATAAAACAAGATGCGGGTTTCCCTGTAAAATTCGCTAAAAATAGTCACAAGCATTATTTCGTGAAAAGATAAAATACTATCTTGTAGCTGAGTTTATATTGAACAAATTTCATATTTCACCAATTTTGTAGAGTGCAAAATGACTCGGCCATGATTTTTTGAAGGTTGATATAAAGCTGCTCTGGCGATATCGGAATTTCGCCATAACTACCTGGTTCTACAGCCTGTAAAATTAGGTTAGTCCCTTTTTTGGACTGAGACCTTCAGGATTGGAGCTCCAAAGTACACGGCATAGAATAATAATAGTTTTGGAATGATTCACAAATTATTGTTCGGGGGTTTTTTCTACCTCGGGTATACCGTGAGGCGTTCGGTTGACGAACAGATTTTTTATTTGTTTCATTTTTGGAATCTACGTTGCTTGAACGTAACCCAACAAATATTGGGGAGGGGGGGGGGGAGGGTTAAAAAAATATATATATATACATATTTTTTTTTGTCAATTACAAATGTTCATTATTGAAAATAATAAACCAACAAAACCTTTTAATGTACCTATTACCATAAACACCCAGATGTAGAACGCCAGGCTCATCACCACATATAAGTTATCCGGTTCCTTACAAAACTCCCCTCAAAGGTAGAGCACTCCCGCCGAGATGCCCAACGCGAGTAACTCTGTGGCACTTTTCCCGCACCAAACCCCGCGCCATGACACGGTAGCAGCCATGACCTTGATGTTATTGGTCGCCACTCCTTTCAGCTCGGAAATCGCTTGCCGCAGGTCATTTTTGTCATACTTATTTATTTTAGCCAGCCAGGTCTGCTCCATGTCCACGCTGCCACTGACAACCTGGACATCCAGGATTATGGCAGACCCATCGGGCTTGACGGTAACGATACCCGGCTTCTTGACCCGGTCACTCGGCATGTGATATACTCTCTCCCTTTCGACATCCCAAGCTCTGTATGACAAAGCCACCAGGAATACGCACACACACACACACTTCTTTTTTTTTTTTTTTTCTCATGATATTGATAGTTAACCATTTTTTTGCGCTCAAAGGGCCCATACTCCAGAGCAGATTAGCATAAATAATGTAATATTACATTTTATGAAAATTCTCTCTCTTTCTCTCTCTCTCTCTCTGGAGTGCAGTACAATTCATTTGTCACTGGGTTTGTGGTCGTCTGGGACATAATTTAGGAAGAATGTTTTGATATTATTGGAAATTAACCGCCAAAATTATCACTCCGGTTTCCCTTTCAAGAATAGCTATCATTAAATAATGAAATCAAGTGTATATTATTTGCATCAGTCCAATTTCATCCATCCATATTTAATCTGGGAAGGTTTTCGGTGCCGTTGTCGCTCTACATGGACCTCCATTGCAATAATGATTGAAGAGTATCGGCAATTTGTATCATTACTCAGAAAACACGACTTTCGAATTCGGAGATGTAGAGAGAGGGTTTTGGTCACGAGACGAGTGGATGAAAAACCGGGAAAGCCACAAATATCTCATGCCTGCGGACAGCACAATGGGGAGAGCCATGCACTCAACAATAGTCCTTATATTAAATTATTCATGAACAAGGTTCCAGAGGGTATAGCGAGAATTTTCTAAACTACCTACACTCCCTCTAGTTCCTCGTACTGTTGGAGAGTATTCCCTTGCGTTTGTTCTGTGTATTCTATGAGAGAAAAGACAGCCTTGAATGGCTATTATCAGATATGAGCCAGTAAGGTTTAAAACAAAAAAGGTCTGCCATGTTGGGTGGGCACCATAGTTCTTCACTTATAGTTGGTGAGAGATTAAGACTACTATATCGCTTCTAATTTATTTCATGTTCTGCCGGTCTTAGTAATGCGAATGTTCAATTCGAATGTGTTGGATGTGATCAAACTTGCTGTGGATCTTTCAGAAGATATCTAATAAATTTCTGAAAGCGTCATCAAAATTTGTAGGATAGAATGAACGTCTTGCTCCTGACAATTAATTTAACGATTCCACCTGCGTGACAGCTATAGCTAATCCAATCGCTATAAGGGGTAGCAGGTGGTCAGAAGATTTAATCCCCACCACGTTTTCTTGTGGCAAAGATTGGGACAGCTACGGAAGCCTTGAGTTCGAATCGTCATCCATGGCGGTGAGATAACACCAAGGCCGAAATCATCAAATCCTATTTCGACCTATACCCACGCCCTTTTATTAATTTTTTCTTTTAATTACGTAGATAGTTACTATTTCAACCTTCGAAGAAAAATTTTCAACTCCTCCCAAAGTTCTTTTGAGGTTTACCAATGAAGATACATAGATTTCAAAAATTGAATTGTAACGAATCCATATCTGTGATTCCCGGGATCACTCAGTGCATCAATTTTGGAGAAAAGAAGAGAAAAAATCATTTCCTGCCAGTTTTTATATGACTAGTTGATTAAAAATATAATCCACGTTAGGGGTCGCGCAGTGGTTGATGCGGTTTTTCAACAAAAAAGTCATTCTAATTTTAGCGAATTTTCATGAAAAATAAAGCTATTGCTATGGGTCAGAAAACACACACACACACACACACACACACACACACACACACACACACATTTATATATGAAAGAGCACGAATTTCAGGAATCGTTTCAGAATGCCTCAAAACGGATTTCAATTAACAAAATTTTCAAAAATTTTCCAAGCCATTGTAATAGCATTATTTCCTACGAAAATTCGCTAAAATGAATGGTACAACCAACTCGATGTAGGGCCCACTTATCAACCACGTGGGTTTCACTGTTAACAAAACATTGATAATTAATTGCAAAGCTGAGATTTAGAATAAATAGGAGGAATTTTCTGAAAGTCGATATATATTTGGGGATTTTTAAGTCAATTCACTCAATGCAGATTGAAGGTTATGATTATATAATCTAAAACAGGAACATAATTTCGAATAATATCTTATAAATTTAGAATATTCTCAAATAACATACACACACACACACACACACACACACACACACACACACACACACACACACACACACACACAAACACATATGATATTCTCTTATATACTGGTGTGTTTTGAATATTAGTATGTTTAAGATCACTGATGATTATAGATTCCCAATGTCCAAAGCATATATTTACTATGATGCATAAGCTTTCCACCAGTAAAACTATTTAATTTTCATGTTTATGAAGGAGGCTTGTAAGCTTTGTGGTTTAACAGTAGGAATTTCCTGGTCTGGAGCTGTCCACATTTGACATTGATGCTTATAGTGGTTTGTTGGTTTTTAAATGGAGGAGTTTGTTTTTAAATGTTGTTTATGTTGTTTTTAAATGGAGGAGGACGGTTTGTATTTGGAACAAGAGAGGGATTTGGGTCCTCAAATTTGATGGAGATGCACTAAAATTATTACAAATAATCGAATGAATTAACGTGTGGTTTCTCATGGCCATCACTAAATTTCATCATATTAGGACAGCCTCCTCCGTACAGGGTGAGCGACTGGAGGTTCTCTATGAAATCGAAGGTGAAACAGTATGGAAATGCTGCAGAACAAACTGTTAAATTCAAGTCACACCTCGGCGACCGAAAGCGGACTACGTGATAGGAAGTGCCTATGCCCCCCCCCCCCCCACATCCCGTCCAATCTACCGCCCCCTCCCACCAAGTCTCTCTCCCCGTGATTCTAAATGTAATCAACTCGTTCCAACTATACATTTACATACACACTTAAAAGACGTCGTTTCCAACACCACTTCCCCCGACGCTTTTCATGGGTTAGGTTTGATCACAAACAGTAATCCCTAACAAAAGTCAATACGATGCAAAATATTACTCACTGGGTTATTTCAGTATTACAGATCAATGGGTTACGTTGATTGTTCGGCTACACTCTTACCTCTTGTAACTTACAATTTAAAAGAACGACTGGAGAAACTTGAGCGCGTATAAAGCGTATTGTACTGGTCTTACTCAGATGCACTGAGGTCACCATTTATAGAAAGCGCAATGAAAACCATATATATGAACGTAAAACCCTTCAGGACCGGATACTCATCTAGGGAGATATGCATCTGAAATTCTCGCCAGCGTACCATCGTTGCTAAACTAAAAGGGAGTCGTACCTTCCGTAATTTCCATAACAACCAGCTGATTTGAAAATCGCCTAAGTATATTCATTATTATCTGCACCTACATTACTTTTTATTATCTACGTTTTACCTCGTACATTTTACTAAGCCATCAGGTACGTTGAGTACAAATTAACTCAAATAATTTTTACCATGCATATAGTGGTACCTAACCTGAAACATTTTAAAGCTCAATCGATTATTGACATTTGTAGTCATTTGGGATCACTGTTTTCAATAATAACACTGAATAACGATTTTGTGTCTTCATAGAAACTGATTGCGTTGTTTAACCTCAACATTGAGAAAAGTTACACAAATGAATGACTGGGTTCCTCAAAATATTTGCTTTGGAAGTCACAAGTTTGCTTTTTGTATGTTTAAAAAAATGTACGCATCTGAAATATTTATATACAGTAAAATAATATGAATAAGTAACTCCCATATAACTGTTAAAGTCAATACAATCGTATATTTCTCCTATAAAAAAAAAAAAAAAAAAAAACACAAGACTTCACTAAAAATAAATCAAAAGGAGGGGTAACAGTGACCTTTACCTAATCAAGAATGATTTTTTCCGCTCAGGTTCGCCTCAAATGAAAATATTGGCCAGAAGAAAGGTCATCATTCACCTATTTTGGCTTACCGGCATGAAAACGCTGCAAATTATTACACAGAGGTTAATTATTTCTGTATTGTATAGCTCTTCAACGCCAACCACCTGTCTATAATTATTAAACGAATCATTAGATAGATACCTAAATATATCTTCTTAGTTTTAGACGCCTACTGAAGAGAAATTATTCGAATTAAATATCACATGCTACCCTTTCCTTGTAAATGTTCAACACGAGCTGTGACGGTGCCGTAACGTGGCGTAACTGCGTCGTCCAATCTAATGCATCTCATCTGCAGCAAACCTAATACTATCTAGCGGGTAATTATTAAACTCAACTGTTAATGCGCTAAACCATAGTGTTGCTGCTCCTCCTTCAGGATTTTCAGATGGTTTCATTCGATTCATTGGTAAAATATACGTAAATTACAACCAAAACATACGAATTACAGTTACCTTGAAAGTTTTCGTGATCTCTAGTTTAGTGAATTTTTGTAGAAAATAAGCTGTTGCAATGGTTCCTAAAATTTCCAAATCAAAACTTTCGAAAATTTTCTTCATTGAAATTTGTTTTGAGACATTCAGAAACGAATCCTAGAGTTTAGCACCTGTGCATATACATATGTCCTTCCAGACAATAACTCTCCTTAGGATTGAGATAAAAATTCCGTTCTTGCGCAAAAAATCAAGCTTTTCAAACCAAAGGACGTTCGTTGGCGAGAATTTTCCGAGCACATTAAATTGGCTGAATTTCAAAAATTGTGCTAAAAAATCACTTATAGTGGCTAAAAACGGCTAAAAATCGTTAAATTTATATTTATAATAGAATTTTATTTATGAACAAATTTATGCTGAAAAATACAGGTACTTAACTTTCATTATTATTTGCCAAAAATTGGATAAAAACTGTGAAAAATTTTTAAAAATCTAAAATTTTATTTGAATCGCAAAACACTATTTAGAACGAATTTTTTTGTTTGTTTTTTCATAAAATTGGTTGTTTTCAGTTTCTTCTCACTAAAAGTCCTCAATTTTTAAAACCATGTAAAATGATATAATACGATAATTTACGAAAATTCGCTCATGCGATCATGCTGCATGTCTCGAACTTTTATAATACGTACCTACAAGCACTTAGAGTTTGTATATAGCATTTCTGTTATAAACAATCGGCCAAATTCCAATTTTCATTCGGTTTGTTTTCCCAGTCCCGGACAACTCTAATTTCGTTTGAATGTAACCACTGTAAGTAATTTAGTTCTGGTTGGATAGTTCTGACAGACGTTCGGTCTACGGAGGGACGAATTGAGATTCCTACCTGTATTGGAATTCTCTAATTATACTTGATAATAGGAATTTGAGCGTTGAACCGAATAATACGTCACATTTTCAGTGGTCAATTGATTAGACTATACCATCGGCTCTCGCAACTGGCGGTCACGTATAGGTTCCAGCTGGGCCGCAATATCCTTGAAAAGAAAGAAAAAATAACTACAAAATAAATAAATGAAAATTATTATTTCTCTATTAAAGTAAAAAAATACTAAGTTTGGGTTACGCCTTCCAGCTGTTCTGGTAGATAGATTTTGAGGGGAGGATAAAAAGTTGTGGCCAATCCTCATGTTTCATAAGTACCCTGACTATTCTAGACAAGAGATGTACATTTGCATAGAGGATATATAATTATAACAAAAACTTGCAAGAATATTATTCTACTACTTTACCTGAGCCCCAAACAGACCTGATTAGTTCCTAACTCAAGTACCTCGTACCCACTTAGTAACCATATTTATGCATAATCCACTGTTCTCCTATACATTCCCTCTTTAAATTACAGGCGGATCCACTTGTAATAGATATAGAGATTATTCACCTCAACCCACCTTACCTCTTAGTAGGTATATATACCTACCAGTCTCATTAAGCTTTCTACCTAACTAAGCACACATGTAGGGTTATATATATATATATATATATATATATATATATATATAACATATATATAACATATATAACATATATATAACATATATATAACAACATATATATACATATATATAACATATGAACAAACTTCAGGAATCGCTAAAGAATGCCTCAAAACGGATTTCCATGAAGAAAATAAAATTATTCGAATAAAATTAAATCATATTACCTATTATACGAGTAATTTTAAAAATTTTCCAGCCATTGCACTGATTCATTTACCACGAAAATTTACTAAAAAACTGTAACGAATCATGCGTAATCTATGTAGCTTTGTGTAGATACGTGATACAATAATGATTTTGCTAAGAGCTGACATTTAACGCAGTGAGCTGACAGTATCTTTGTCCGAAGCTCTTGCAAAGTTGTAGGGCGCCGAACATTTTCAAGTGTTTTCATCCAAGAGGTTTTCTAACTGAGCTTTTAAACTTCTTGATTGGCTCCAGAGGTAGGGAGGGTTTTCTTAGTAACAACAACTTCGAGGTAACCATGAAATCCTCTTATCAAAAATCCCGCCGTTCGATTCTTACCGTTATGGAGCGAGGTAAATCATTTCTTCTACGTCCACTAGTTTATTAACATTCACTCGCGTTTTCCCTCTGTTGAGTTGAAATCGCGTTTAACCTTCGGAGGTTTTGGCGGTTTTTGAGACCGCCACCCCCTCTCACCACCATCTACACGAACATGTGTAGCGCATTGAGCAGCTCAATACCATCCTGGTTGTTGGAGAAGAAGGTGATATGAGCGCAATTTTTTTCCTCTCTATCGTAGATTTGTCCCAAGGCCCATGAATCATAGGCAAAAGTCGGCGGTCTTAGCAAATTTTCGTGGAGAATGAAGCTATTGCAATGGCTCCAAAAATGTAAAAGTTCCAGTCATGCAGCATGATCATATGAGCGAATTTTCGTAAATTATCATATACTAGCCTCTCCGGCTCGCTTCGCTCGCCTCCACGTCCAGCCGGGCTCATCGTTAGGTCATTAGTATTCCGGACCCCCCCTTAAGGATTGCTCGCTTCGCTCGCAACGTGTGGCTGTGTACATAAACTTTTCAATGTTCTAGTTCATCGTAAACCTCCATTCATCAAATTTCTGCTAAAATTATAAATTCAACAATTTTTACCTGATTTTAGCCATTTTTAATGATTTTTCGCGCAATTTTTTAGAAATTCGACCAACCTGGTGTACGCAAAAAATGCTGGCCAACGAATTCATCCTATTTCTTGGGAAGCTTGATTTTTCTGACGCTACAACGAAATTTTTATCTCAATCCTAAGGAGCGTTATTTGCTAAAAATAAATCCATACAAACTGCAAAAAAAGAAACTCTAAATTCTTTTTTTGAGCAGCAGATCTTCAATTAGAATTTTTTTGTCGTAAATTTAATATTCAACCTTTGTTTTGCATCCTAAGTGCTTAAATTTCATCATAGTAGAACTGGTGGCCAAGACGACTTTGTTCGCGAATTTCCTACTCCTATACAGAGTGTCCCGCATAAGATAGACAGCACTTCAGGGCGTGATACTAGAGCTCATTTCTGATCGACAGTTCCTCCTAGAGATTTTTTTAAACGCTTAATTTTCGAGTAGTTAAATTTCTGAGATTTTGCTTCCGAGTCTACTTATAGGTAGGGGAAGCATTGTTTTCACTTTCGGGACAAGAAAAATGTTTGGTCTCCAAAATCAAAATTTCCACTCGCGTTTTACGTTTTAGAACATTCTGAACAACTTTGGTTCCATGTTTGTCTGTCTGTCAGTCTGTGTGTGTGTGTCTGTGTGTGTGTCTGTCGTGTGTCCGCAATTCCTTGTAACAAGCTTATTTTCCACAGTTTTCTTCCGATTTGGATGAAATTTCAGGGAATGAGCGGGCTTCGATGTACACGGTTCCCTTAGAAGTTCCATGGTTCCTGACTTACATCACTCTGCGCATACGCAAAAGTAAATTCTATCGAGCATCATTTTTTCACGCCCTGGTCGCCCGATCTCGCTGAAACTTGAATGATGGTTTGAGAGTCACGATTTTAGCATTTCATGCGCGTATCATTAATAGCTACTGCGCATGTGCAAATGAGAAATCCTTGTAACAAGCTTATTTTCCATAGTTTTTATCTGATTTGAATGAAATTTTCAGGGAATAGGCGGATTAGAGTGCAGATAGTCTCCTATCAGTTTCATTGTTGCCGAATCAATACTTCACTCTACCCATGCGCAAAAGTATATTCCATTATGCTCGATTTTTTCACACAGTAGTCGTTTGATTTCGTTTAAATTTGGATGTTTTTGGGAGAGGACAATTTGATTACCCCATATCAATTTCAACATGATTGTATCATTAATAACTTCTGCGCATCCGCGTTACGTTGTAGATGGTCCCGTACCTATTTCATTGTTCAAACTAATCAGTTCATTGTACGTACCTATGCGCGATCGCAAATTACATTGAGTATCATTTTTTCGTTTTAGCAACTAACTAGGGAAACTAACTAACTAGTTTTGCCCTTAAAAATACATAAAATTGAGAATAACAAATTAACCAAAAATTCATGTGTTTAAGTGTAAAACTCTGTTTCAACGGAGTTGGGGAGATCTGCAAATTTTACCATTCTATTCAGCGTAAAAAAAAGTGGAAACCAGCCCCAACCTCGAATTTTTTAACAGGGTCATTTTTTACAGAAACCCTCGATTTCATAGAAAAAACCATGTTTTGAACATACAAACATACTTTTATCCGCTAATTAGTAGAGTAAAATAAAAAGTGATTATACCGCTGAAAAGCTGAGATCTTGGGAAAGTTTTTACAGATGAAGTACGCGAAAACCAGTGCAGAAATGGTATATTCACAGCCGGTTTAAAAAATTGGAATTTCTCAGACTTGCGGGAATTTCATGTTCGGGCAGTTTTTTCAACAAATGAATCCAATTAAAAAATTTTGATTTGTCATCAGACGGGAAGAAAATTTAACGCTCTTTCCAACGGTATCCTCAAATTTAAACTTACTGTGTTATTTATTGTAGTTACTGCTGTTTCTCTAAGAGGGACTTTCGATCAGAAATGAGCACTAGAATCACGCCCTGAAGTATTGACCACCTAATGCGGGACACCCTGTATACTCATTAGGGATGGCATTGAGGGTTTATTGCAGATTGACTGGGTGAGAACCCCAAGACGTCATTTCACTGTTTTACACTTCTATTTTATCAGTTCATCAGACACCCTCCATACTGAGCCGTTTTGGAAAACGAACGTCGAGATTCACAAGCTGATTACAACTTTAATATTTGTCACCCAAATTTATTTTTCTTGCTGCACAACACACCTCAACACCGGCAACAACATGTTTACTCCATTCTGGATCAATAATAGAAGTCGTCTCTGAGCTTAGCCTTGTATCATCACAGTAGTACGGCGTTCAAGACTTGAGACCGAAAGTTACTCTGGTTCCTCTGCAGTGATTTAACGGGTTTTAGAATTCAGTTGGACGGATTACTGGTTGAAAATGCTTGAATATCGATTAAAGGCAGCGTGGGAAACTCGCAAGGAGATAACGACTTTTGGGATGGGAGCCGTAGTTTAGATTGAGGAACCAAATGTCTTTCTTGTTTGGGAACCGTCCGACTTAGACCTCAACCCCTAAGCGGATTCCTCTTTCTCCTCGGATATAAGTTAGGGAGGTTCGAGCGGGGGCTGCTCGGGTGGAGGCTGGGGCTTGAGAGGGGAGGGGGCTTTATTTGCGGTAGCGCCTGCTCTTGGCGTTCCCAAGACCTTCCATTGGGAATGTCTCACTTAAACCAACGCGCACTCACATCCAATCGGTTCACCCCTTGGCCTCAATGTACCGAATGAACTTGCCGCTCCCCCTGCCTTAACCTCTTTTGCGTGAAACCGCAGTTAATAAAAGAAATATCGGTTTATTTCCCACTAGCCCAATCTCCAGTAATCCTCCTCTAAAGCGGTACTCCAATAAACCAAGATGGATTAAACGGAAATTGCTGGGATCGAGGAGATCCCGGATTTATGAGCCCGTCATTGGTTGGTGTATTCTCCTCTACAAGACATTTAGCGTGTTTCAACTTTTCAGGTCGAAGTAGAGAAACTGGTGAAAATCCAAAACCATCTAATTTTCCCGGCTAAAACTATGAAAAGATTCTTGGAAGAACTACCTCTGGATTTCAGTTTTTCAATGGTACAAATAGACTTCAGAGCTTCATTCCAGAGCTCTTTTCTGATTGAAAGTTCACCATAGAGATTTTGTTTCAACTCTTGCTTTTCGAGTTAATTTATTTTTTAAGAATTTTTTCGTATAATGACATTAAAATGGCCCTTTAAATTAAAAAATAACGGCACCGTAGGAAGTGACGGCGAGTTTCCTATTTCCCTGATGCCAAATCATTTTTTGTTAAGTCGATTCAATAAGTAAAAAAAGAGGCTAAAATACAAACCTTAAAGTTTTCCATAATTTGGTGTATTTGAAATTTTGCTGCTTACACTGCATACTGTTTTGAAAAAGACATCACGGAGAAAACTTACTCGGAACCTTAGCTTCACAAAGGAGTAGCCAATTTTGCTTCTACATACCTAATTAGCGGAGAAAATTATATTTTAATATTGAAAAACGAGTTTTTTTCTAATAGGTATAGGGAGGGTTTCTTTTGTGAAAAATGACTCGCTATGAACCCATGAGTTTGGTATCGGTTTTTACAATATTGTAACACTTGTAGAAGGTAAGTTTTTAAAGAACCTTTTCAAGATTTTAGCGGGGAATAATGTGAGCTACAGATTCATGAAAAATTTGATAGTTTCGGAGTTTCACCTATTTTTCAACTTCAAGCTGAATTTTTCTTCATTAGACGAGAGTGCTTGAATGGAAATTTGATGCTCTTTCCAACGGCATCCTCAATTTATATTTTAGACGGTAAATTAAGGGAGTTATGACCATCTATATAACATAAAGTCAGAAATGCAAAGAAAGAAATCTAAAAAGTTGGCCGTCCGTTTAGTGACGGACGGTCAGCATGGCTCCCCTTAGAATGGTGCCCGTTGCAGTGGCCTTTTGACACCTCTTTTTGATTGCCGCTAATGACCCTTCCGATTAAGACGCGGCTTAAATTCTAAAAAAAAATATATATATATCTAAAAAGTGAAATTACTCGAGAACAGAGCGTATTTGGTCAGTTTACATATGTAGAATGAATGGAAATGGAGGGCTGGAGACCAAGTTTCGAAGATTTGAAAATGGGATTTTCTCAGTTAGCTGCACCTCGAATCGTAAAGGTACTGTTACAACTGAGATAACAGCCAATGGTCTAACACCCCCCCCCCCCTCTATCCCTTGTCTTTAGCTGACATCTGGGTCAAATGTTGGATGAAACGGAAATTTTCATCTTCAAAATGCACGATTTTACCTACATTATGATTTGTAATTCGCCTCCTGGTCAGCGGACCCACTAGATTGTCCAAATTGGCAAGTATAGACCCTTAACACTACCATTTAGCGAAAACCGGAAGTCTCTTGGTGACATGGATGGTACGGACGGATAGACAGGCAGAAGGAATCATGCTCGTATATACGTCTCCAAGCGAAGTTTGGTTACGCTAAATGTCACAACTACAAAACGATTCAAGAAGAATGTTACGTGAGTCGGCTATTGTTCAAAATATCGAATTGAATTCGTATTTATGAAGATTAAGTAATAGTGAGAAAATAATAAGAAAGCTGGTGAACGCCGGATGAACAATTAATACGAGAGGTCGGCAGATGGTGGGATAATTGAGGGTTGTCTCTGCAGGTGGCGTCTGCACGCTTTGTTGCTCTCCAAGATTAGAAGTAGAGAAACGAAGAAAGCCGCTTTTGGTAAATATATTGTATATATTAGGGAAAGAATTTGATCTGGAGTGATTTCTTCCGTGAAAATGAAACGTATTAATTGAGTAAATTCTTTTCTTCATCTCAGGTTTATCCCATAAAAATGGACTTTTATTAGATTTGGATCATTATTTACGCGAGTCAACTGAATGTAACCACAAGAATAGTAAAGACAAACTTTTTGAAGTTTAAAGTAATTTCTGAAGTGGACAGTTTTGTTTAATTTGCTTTCAATATTTTTCTTTTAGCGAACAAAATAATAAATGAGATGGAAAGGTGAATGGAACTGAAGAATCACGATTCATTGTTTAACAGTGTTTCTCACTGAGGTCGGTAAGATTCCCTCCAAAGATAACTTGACAAACTTAGTGATAACTTAGTGCATCAGACCTTCAAAAATCCATCGTCCACAAGTTTTCGATTACCAATGAACAGAACAGCAGGACTTGCCAATATTATTGAGGCCAGCTGTTTGGACAACGGGAATAGAATCTGCAACAATGAGCTGCCAAACCTGACTCAACTATTGACATCGCCGTATATACGCATAGTTCCTTTCTTTCCACAGAACACCTTTTATTACAACCTCTTTATTCTAGTTTTTTAAAAATTTTATGGAATAATTAATGTGTCATTTGGCGGAATGTAAACATTTGGCAGCTACACATTCACATCTCTTTTACTTGGGAATTTCTTATCGTGCCAATATCACATTCCATATATGAAAGGTGTTTCAACTGTTCTGTAATATTTTGGTAATGTTTTCGATATTATAATTTATTAACCTAGACGAAATTAATTAATCTTTTTATATAAATATCAGTTATAACTTTCTATATTTATAAAATCCTATTTATTGCTTGTTTTGTGAAGTGATGAAGAATATCATTTTGGGCATCATGGACCTGCCGACCCTGTGATAATAAAGGTCACAGAGGCAGGAGCTACACTTTTCATACCAGACTTTGCTGTCCAGACCACATTTCGTTCAACTTTTTTTGTATCCATTAACATCCGTGCGATTTTAAAGTATTTTCACGTGGTCCTATCACTAAATCAGTGGAATAAGGATATTCTCTCCGAAAAATCGTCTGAGTCACCATCAATTGGATACCATCATCACAATTTCACACTTGGCGGAACCTTTCCTTACCTTGTTTCCGCTGCTTGATCACTAACTCAGGATAATTGTGGTGAGATCTTACCTATCTACATCTCTTAATTTTCATCTTTGTTCATCATCAGCTTGGCTCTTTCTGGATGTTTTCATTATTCTTCCTACCTGCCTATCTGGAGTAGGCCTTCACAACATTCCATATTTCAACTTCGGGACTGAACGCTGGGGAACAGGTGTTATCTTGGTTTCACCTTCCTCACTCCAATTCAGTTCTCATTTTATGCATATTTCTATTTTTTCATACTAAAAATGGTCACATAGATAACAAAATGCTTACCAAGTTACCACCAATATATGTACCACACATTTTATCACAGTTTCCTGACTCTCAGTAAACTAGGTGAACCGGTTTCTGTACCTGTAAATACAGTCACCTCAATATTCACCAGCTTAGCATTTTTGTGCGTAAAATTTAATCTGCACTAGCATTGCATTGCATATCACGGTACACATAATACAATCAAAGCTTTCTATAAAGCATGATGCATTTGACGGGGTTGGCGCTGTAACCATCGCCATTTACAAGGCACCAGCCACTCCAAGAGAATGGGGGAACTTACGACAGAGGTGAAGAAACAAGAACATCAGTACTGTGAGGGACTTTATACTACATTTCCAGCCTGGGTATATATTAGTGTTTTTCTATTCAAAACCACAAATATATCATCCTGAGTCCTTCAGAATTTAATGATGGGACTATTGGATATTGGTTATAGGTAGCCTCGTAGTCTCTTGGGAGAAAAGTTTTAAAAAAGTTATTAAATAACGTATACGCACCTATTCAACATTTTTCAACCCAAGTGAATATACCTATAGTATGGGCTATCGCTTCGAGTATAGATAGCGGCAGCATTGTTTTCACTTTCGTGGTATTTAAAATTTGTAGTCTCCAAAATCTAACTTTCCACTCGCAATTTACGTTTTAGACTATTCTGAACATATACCGACCAGACCTAAGGACCGCCCTGTAATGCATGCATCATTCACCTTTTTTCTGTCCGTGTTGTGCTTGGGGATCAGAACGGTGTTATCATTACATACAGACAAATACAGGTACCTTCATACGATATTTGTTCCACGTTTAAATAAGTTTTCAAATTTAGTTCAGTCTCTTGAAAGCTCCAATGCAGCACATTCTGGGTTGTTGGAAAAACAACCAACACGTGATTTATAAAATTCACAAATGCTTTGGTACTAAAGGATCATTGGGTCCATAAAATGCAATCAACAATGTTGTTCGGTTCGTGGGTGAATTTGTGTTCAATTCCTTTGATATATCCACATGAAGGTACTAACTTCGGATTGATTGAAAGTTGTATAAGAAAACTGAACAACGAGTTGAATTGACATGGAACATAACAATTGCATTGAGTGTAAAAGTAGAAATACCTAACAGCTTACCAATATTAGTAGTTAGATATTTATATTGTGTGTTTTCCATTCCAACGACGTTAGTTGAAACCAGTAAATATGTGCAGAAAGTTTGTAGTCGGGAGTTTTCAAGATCGCTGAATCGAATTGTAACGCACAGATCCTACGGAAACCGTTCCTCCATAATCTTGTTTCCTCATTCTTTTGTAATTTAGTTTTCACGATTTCCTCCGCCACTTACAAAGCCGGTGCTTACCCATTAAAAGAAGTTGTAAGACACTCGCACCAAAAAATCTCTTCCTTGATTACCAGGTTCATCAGCTCATCTTACCCAGTGATGCTGGATATGCACTTGGATATCCCTTTCCAGTTGGCCTTTCAGACCGAGGGGGAGCATTAAAATCACATTTGTTCTTGTGAGGCCGGCTGTCGGAGAGGGCAATGTTCCTTCCCCCACTCCGCACTGCTAACCCTTAATCCTCTATTCCTTCCCTTCCATTCCTTCCCTCTATTCACCCTGTTTTGTACAATTTTCTGGCCTTGGAAATTGCTCACAGCATGCCAACAGCTGAACACTCCACACCCTTCCGACTAAACTAGTCTTGATGCATGAATTCAAGAATGGGTGAGTATAGATATTAAGAACAAATTAAATGTATTTACATAGATATTCACCAATTCATTTTATGCTTCTGAATCAAACAATGGCCCTAAATTCTCAAATTAAAATGTCTACTTGACGCTTGACATTACATACAGTCACTTTTTCTTAGTTGCTATGTATTTATACAGGATGTTGAAAAGTTTATCTTCCTCTAAAATCAATATTTCCATTGGCTTTTTTCGTTTCCCAACTCTCTGACCAATTCCGTTTTTTGGACAGTCGTATGACCATTGGGCAATACTACTTTAAATCAAGGTTTGTGTGATGGAGGTAAAGCCCGTCTCCTATAGGTGTCAATACCAACTGAAGCATGTGCGCATTTGCGAACGTGGATATCTTGAAACGGCGGTTGCATGCAATCGAATGAGTTCAAATCACTCAAAATTGGATCGCTGTATGAGTTTCATAGTTATTGGATCAACATTCAGTTTGACGGATGCACAAAGATAAAACTTGCATGAAACCATTAAGCTGATTTTAGTGACATTTTCTAGGCTTCTGGGGTTAGGTTTCAATTAGAAGCTTTTTTTCTTTGCACCGCATTCGCACAATCACGTATTTCATGACACTCATGACTTTTTGAGCACATTAAATTGGTTACATTCCTAATAATTTGCCCCAAAAAATCACTAAGTAGTAATGGCTAGAAACGGCTAAAAATCGTTACAATTATATTTATTCGCAAAATATTTCTCAAATAAAGTTTATTATCTATAAAACAGAACATTCAAAAATGTATGTACGAAATAATGTTGAAAAATGTGCTTGATTTCATCAAAATTTGCCATAAAATCGATAAAAACTGCAAAAAAAGCTTTAAAAATCCAAAAGCTCGTTTTGAACAGCAGATTATTATTTAGAATACGTTTTTTGATATATCATTAATATTTAACAATTTCCTTGCACTCAAAAAGCTCAAATTTCAAAACAATTAAAATAATATAATACGAAAATTCGCTCATACGATCATGGTACATGACTAACATTTTTCTCTTACACTTTCTTCTTCATATCCCATGCATGTCTCATCGGGCTATTCGGACTTGTTTCACTTCATGATCAACTAAAAATCGGAATCACCTCAGAAACTTCTTTCCCGTCTACCAATCCCCTCAATGATATCTCAAACACAAACCTCACCCCACGAAATAACTTGTCATCCCCAAGAATAAGGGGCCATCTTGTACCACTGTACCGGCAAAAAGGGTCTCTTTCCTCCGTATGAATAATAAGACAAATCCTCACAACTCAGAACTTTTCTCTCTCTCCTATCTCACGGCTCTAGGGCACTCTTAGTTCCCCATGCGAAACAAGTAGACGGAATCCACGATTGAAGACTTTTCAATGTCACGACAGCCATATTTATATCCCTCTCTCCCTCGTAGCTTTTCATTTTCTCTACAAACTGATCGGTCGAAAGAAAGTTGCGTGATAGTCAGAAACAGTTTTTCTGTAATTCCCTCAACACTTGGGACTTGACCCTACTCGAAGTAGGGTAGTGGCACTGGTCCGTCAAATACCCGTCCGGCAAATCGCCACTTGATCAGTTTGTATCCTCTCTACTACTAAAGGGTTCAAGGGAAGTTATCCAACCAGCCTGAATGATTGGTTTTACGCCACCTATTATTAACAATCCGAAAATTATGTTTACTATATAGAAAAAGAGGTTTGTTATTGCTGTATTGAATAGCTCTTCAATGCAGAACACATTCTTGTCAAATAACCATTCAACGAAATCGATTATATACCTAATATGTAAATGTAACAGCATAAGCGTAGACGACTTCCAAGAAGAGACAAATTAAATTAAATAAAACACCTACAATTTACTTGCCCTTCTGTGTGTAACCAAGAGCAGCCCGCCCATTGAAAATTATTGAGGTGAAATAAATCACCTACCTTCCTCACAAGTACATTTATACTTGACGGAAGTTATAATAAACTCAATTTCGTGAAGTTAGAATTCCACTCGAATTATATCAACTAATGCGATTGTCGTAGGTTTCGAGGGGTAGATTTCTTTTTCATCGTCTCGACCTTCTCCTACTTCCATTGATAACGGTTGATTTTACGTTTTCAACCTCTACAATTTTGTTTTATGAGGGTGTTTGAGGAAGAACACTGAGAGGAATTCGCCATGGCCACGATAAGGAACGTTTGTACAATGAAAAATCAACTTTGAATTGATAAAAGAAGGAAATAGTTTGGAAAACGGCTAATAGAGCACACCACATGGTGGAGGATATCAAAAAGAAACGTTTTTGCTTTGAAAACTCTCATTTTGATTTTTTTTATTAAATATAATTAAATAAATATAATTATATAAATAATAAAATATTAACAATTTCTTTACTAACACAAAATAACTCATCTAGTAGTGACCCATCCTCCCTGGATGAATACTCATACAGGGAGGACGGGTCACCACTACTAGATACGCTATCTTAAGTTAGTAAGTAAACACAGTTTCGGTGTATCCATAGGTTTTGAGTTTATAATGAAATAACATCTATGATATATTTACTGTATGTGATTAATATCACCCATTTTCTTCATCTAGTAAAGCAGAATAAAAATTTTTTTTTTTTTTAATCCATAGGTGAGTAAGTTAGAACACTAGTTTGAAAACGCAGTTACAGTGGTTTCAAACTTCTCTGCTGACGTGGAACATAATGAAGTTTTCACTCCTTTGCCTCCCTCCCCCACGTAATTCTTTTAAGGGTCTTAAGTAAGGGTTTTAAGGGTCAGGTTATTATTCTTGAACTTTCGAAATTTGGAGTTTTCTTGTCGCTTCTGACTTTTCTTCAGCTACCCATTTTTCTCTGTTGCCTCGCCACCATTTCGAATTTCAGACATTGTGAGCTGATATGTTCCCATCCGAATCGGTTTTCCTGGTATCTTCGACGATCTTGAGGCAGAGTGAAATTTTTCAGAGGATTGGGTGAACTGGATGATCTCATCCGTGTTGATGCTGGTGGTTTGATTATATGAACTCGCGTTCAACATTGTGCACAACTTCATAACGGAGAAGATTTGGGCCGTGACTGAAAAACAATAGTGATGGTGATTCATCTGGCTCAGGCCCAGCACTACTCAAATAGACCGCACCTGTTCATTGTGTTATGCACAGTTCTCCGGAAGTGGCAAGATTTCGTTTCAACTATCTTTAGGCTACTCGTGGGAACTGCCTTTAAACGAAACACTATTTCGGACTCGATATCATGGTAATCCAGGTAACACCAAGATATTTCCACCATGGATCCCTCGTTCATCATTGGAAATGAGGGAGAACACTGGAATATTGTCACAACTTTCTATACGATATTTATCTTTTCAGTCGAGTAGGTACCTAATTACATGGCTAAATTATTAGATGAAGAGGGAATCTAATAATAACAGTGAAAACAGCTGAGTGAAAAAGCATCGACCAATAAAAAGTGATATTGTGCGTAAAATAGTACCAATTCCTTAGGCATTTTCAATTGTATTTGATGGTTTACTTTCGTTTCTTGGTCCACAGTTTAGGAAAATTTGCGTACAGATCCGATCGTAAACCAAATGAGTCTGTATAATGATTAATTTTTTATTAAATCAGCAAGTGAATCAAAAGAATTAGTTATTCAATGTAATAACTAATATTTATATTATAGAAGGTGAAAGACACTCGGGGTTCTACGCAAGCAAGCTACATAATACCGAAGTAAGACCGAAGACACTTTCGAGCGAGCCACTTTCCGTTTTGATCACATTTTATTGAGCCCAGTTTATAGCCATTATTACCTGTGCGACTATGAAGTATTTTCACCCAATTCCGACACCAAATTAGTGGAACTATAACATACTTTCCAGAAAACCATCTGGGTCGCCATCAATTGGATGTGTCACCACAAATTCAACACTTGGTTGGCGGCACCTTTCACAACCTTGTTTTGTGCTACTTGATCACCAGCTTAACATAACTGTAGTAAGATCTTACCTATCTTTACCTACGTCTTTTTCTTCTCTTTACCTTCTGGGCTCTTTCTGGCTAATTAACATCAGCATTCTTCCTACCTGCCTATCTGGAGTTGACCATTACTTGCAAGAAGATGCAAAGCATCCATGCCAAGCCAATGGGGGCCATTAGATGCATGCATCTTTGGGACTGAACTTTGGGGAATAGGCTTATCCTTTCAACTTTATGTACCTGCATTACCCTAGTCAGCTAATGTATGTACCTATCTCTCTCTTCTGTCATAATCAAAGTGGCCACATAGGTAGGAAAACTTCCAACACTTGTACCTACACATATATATCAAAGTTACCTCATTAACCAATAAACTAGGCGAACTTATTTAAATATCTTCATTTATCATTCCTAGTCAGCATATCACTAATCTAGTCACTTATTATCATAGTACATTCCTATTTATCCATTAAAAATACAGACCACTCAATATATTAACTAGCTGAGCTTTGTAGGGTGTGCACTGCCGCTGCCTAGGATAGCACGGTGCACAAACTACCGAATAGCAGAGCAACATGTATTGGACGGGGTTGGCGCTGTAACTAACGCAGCAGGCTCTTAGTCCTTTATAAAACATTCAGGGTGACACGGAGGTGACGAGTTTCCCATCAACCAATTATCGATTAGTGTCCCGACTGCTCCTACTTTTGAAGGAAGCTGGACAGCAGTCGAAAGAAAAAATGAATAAAATAAAATTTTATTCGGGATTACTTACTTATTAATTTCACGCAATTTTTTGATGAGTTTCTCGTCCATGAAGTCTTGAGTTCAGATTTCGAGGAGTTTCCTAGTACCCGATTGTAACGAACCAAAATGCTCAAATTCAATCAATTCGTCCGAGCAAAATCATGTGCTGTGATGAAGTTCTGAAAAGTTGACTGTCAAATTCTATCACGGACTGGATGCAAAATCGATTCCAAACATAATCGATATGGGAGGAATGAAGAGTAGGTATAGTCCGATTCAATAGAAAAAATAATAAAATAGGTAATAGCCACATTTTGACGGTCCAGCCATCACCAATTTCAGACACTATACCAGTGTGTTCACTGGCCAAGTTCCTTGCTAAGTTTGTTGAACAAAATACTTTCTAGTTATGAAATTTAGAAACCAAGCAATTGACTGTACGAATTTCGCAACCCAGAAATTATTGCTATATCGATATTTTAGGTAAGGATGATAGATTGTGCTTTGAACATGTTAAATCCATTTGATTCAGTGTCCCACAAAACATCGGCTACTACAATAAGCCAGTATTTTCAAGATTTGTCGTCCGATATCGTCAACAACTGTTAACGATATTTTCATTGTATTAAATGTGAAAGCCCTAAAAGTCGTTTCAATATATTAAACACGTCATATACTATCGAAATTCATACCAAACGCGTATTTCTGAGGTGCTTAGTTCAACGTGGTTGATGATATCGCTCCCACATCGTGCCGGATCGGAAGTCAAAACTGCACATCATATTCCGTGTCATAGAACTCCATCTACCATAATTCAAGTTGACAGCTCTACAAGTTTGGCCTTTAGCGTGGAACAGATAGACAAAAGACAGTTACTCATACCGACAAATGCAGGTTGAGCCAATGTATAGATCATCTAATCCATATAGCCCGGGATGAAATTCAACCTTTTGAACCTTTTTTCAGATGTTTTGCCACTTTCCCGTGTATTTGGGTTCAACTGCCCTATAGGAACCATACATTTTTACTATCTTGATATTGTTATTATGGTGGCAAAGGAAGAAATATGATGCTAAATTTTCTTCGAAAGGGAAAATACCAAACACATCCCCTTGAAAATCCATACATGTATCGGGTTGCCCTTCAACACAACATTCACGTTGCACAGCTAACCTGGTAGCACATCGAGGGTGAGCTGCTAATTTAATACCACGAGATGTTTGCAGTATTTCTTGTTTCGAAACTTAACTAAAACTTTGAAAATATTAATTTCAACACGGATACGGGAAATGAAAATAACCTATCTGCGCTTCACTCGATATTCGATTTCGCTTCACTCGATAAACTATCAACGATTAAATAGGACATTAAACATTTTTTCCTCAAAATTATGCCACGAAGCGTACACATTTTATAGAAGTTTGCTAAAAAATCCATAAAAACAGCAAAAAAATCTAAAAATGCAAAATCTTTTCTGAATCGCCAAATTTTATTTAGTACGAGTTCTTTGCCATGAATTGGTTTTTAAAGATTTCTGTGTACTCAAGTTGCTCAATTTCAATACAATTTAATATAATTGTATTTATTAGTTCATTTTTATTACAATTTAATTCGTTATATTCATTATTGTATTTTCAATGCGATTTAATATATCATATTTATTATATTTTCAATACAATTTAATATATCATATTTATTATTATATTTTCAATAAAATTTAATATAATATATACCTAATACGAAAGATGGTATTTTAAGAACAATCGCTCATACGACCATGCTGCATGACTGGAACTTTTTTTGAAAATATATTTCGTTAAATTTATTTGAACTATTCACAATAATATACCAAAACCAGCTATTTACGCGTTGAGGTTTATGTTTAGAGTAAATTGAATAAAATGTACTATTCACTTATAAAATGATACAGCTATAATTCTCACCGAGGCTAAAGTTCAAATTAACTTGTGTCACCTTGTGGGGTCAATACAATCGAGCAATATTATAAAAATATAAGCATTACTATCCATCCATAAGCAGTTCTATCCATAGACCACGCCCTTCTTTGTAACAGCTTAGACCGCACGGGGCACTCTGTGCCCGTTCCGTATTTTTAATGATACAGCTTTTTGGGAGGCAAACAATAATAATAATTAAGATTTTGTTTATTTCTGATTAATGGTTCCGACCATCAAATCATAGTAACATTACAACGAAAATTCAGTTACTTCAACCTCAAATAGATATAGAGTGCTTGATTTCCAAAATTTCTCCTCTTCCTGTTAGAATAATGTAAAAAACATGTACTTGTAACTTACAAATCCAAGCAAACTAGGTTTTTTGAAAATTAAATGAAAATTCTAATTGTAAACCATTCACAAAAACGCAATACCGAAAACAGGTAGATACTACAACCACTTTCTATTCGAGACCATCTACATTTTTTGGGGAAAAAAAGGATCGAGAATGCAAACAAATAGTGAATTGCTACGTAAAAACTTGGAGTAAATTCACTTCGAAAAACATGTGTTCTGCGTTAGGAACACAAATAATTGTCGTTGTCTACCTAAGAGAAATTGGACTTTCCCAAGTTTATTTTTCATTATAAACCTCTAGGAAGAAAAACACGAGTTATTAAGTCGTTTAATCGCTAACAAAAATATCCACATTCAATTATCTGATATCCCAAACAAACAATAATTATCAATCACTCTCAAATTGGTACCTAAGTAACTTCTTGAGGAATACACGTTTTAACGCCATCGGATCAATAAGAATGTGTGCGAATGCGCAAACGTCAATTTCCTGAATAGTCCATTTGTCATACTCCGTTCGCTAATAATGGGACGAGTTTTGAAGGAGTGTCACAGTGAGTCCCCGTGAATTTTGTTTCGAATGTATTATCCCTTAACTCATACCATTACCTAGGTAACTTGTCAACTCGAATTAACAACACACATGCGTAAATTTAAAATCTATAGTCAGACTCTGAACGTCAAAATTAATTAGCCACATCCAATGGAATTTTGGGAGTATGCAGAGTAGGCGAACACCTACAGCATCCATGTAAGTTGGCTTAGTCTTTGGAAAGTTGTATGAAGCCTCTGGGCGTTCTAGTCATCGAATATCTTAATGTACATCTGCAGCAGCGGTTCACTCCCAAGCAATAATCTGTTGTTGTACTTCGTACTCGTATCTATGTTTCGTATCACTTTTATGATACTTATCAGTTTTTTTCCCAATCCTTGTTAACAGTATTTGATACAAAATGTTAGGGTATAGCTGACGATTTTGATGTAATTTCATCCGAAATGTAGTCTAGTTTGAGTACCTACAGTATTACAGTTTCAATGATGTTGAGAAAAT
This sequence comes from Adelphocoris suturalis, assembly GCA_030762985.1. Lineage (NCBI taxonomy): Eukaryota > Metazoa > Arthropoda > Insecta > Hemiptera > Miridae > Adelphocoris > Adelphocoris suturalis. The sequence continues at coordinate 21,689,226 of CM061051.1, forward strand.
GAGTTTTCGTTTTTTGTGGTTTTTTTAATCAGAAAAAGTTTTTTTTTTTTTTTTTTTTTTTTTTTAACGTGATTTCAGCTGTGCGTGTTTCCTAACGTTTTGTTTACCTCAGTTCTATTCTGGATGGCAGGAATACTCCTCAGAACAGACGGATAGTGCCATATAAAAAGGTGTGTCGATAAGAAAATTTGCAGAAACTTTTGGTTTCTCTTTTATGAAACACTAATAGAAAAACTGAACAACAGTCATAATTTGAAATCTCTCAACAAATGCTCCTCCCTCGATGGACCTGTAACTATGATGTCATCCAGGTAGTTAGCAACTCCCGGAATCCCTGACAAAATTGACTCCATTGTTCGTTGAAACAACCCTGGGGCAAATGAAACGCCAAAAGGTAGTTTCCTATACCGAAAAAACCCTTTGTGAGTTGAAATCACCAGATACTCTCTCGACATTTCCTCCACTTCCAACTGTAAGTAAGCGTCCCGTAAGTCATTTCTGAAGTGTAAGAGAATGATATCGTTGACAGACTGTTGACCTGTGATCTTGACGATTCCTATTGCAAGTTCTAGATTTACAGTTGATAGTTGAAGCTTACTTGAATCGATTTGGAAGACGGTCAAGTGTTTTGACAACAACCTTCCTGGGCTAACGTGGGTGAACAGTTTTTTTCAAGGCACCCTGAATCAACTAATACGACCAAGTGAAAAAGTTAAAAGGGTGAGTGCCGCATTGACGGAAGAAACACTTCAGGCCTATAATGTTGAAAGAAACTGACCTGACGTACATTTTTATTACGCAAAAAATATATTTTCGGGTAAATTAATTACTTGATTGCTTATTTAAATGTTCCATCATATTTAGGAAGCACAAACTAAGAAAGACGAAGAAAACAGGATTGACTGAAATCAAATGAAAATTTATGCAGCATGTCCACAACGAGGGCTAGAATACATATTTGCATATTGCAGTTTTTAGATCTCAAAAGTGCACAACAAATTTTACTCCAAAAAAACATTAATTTTGGCTGAAATTGCCCCCAACGACGGTACTTACCTGGGGTCCTCAGGAAGGTTAGACTGCACCTCAATTTTGAATATGATCATCGAGATTCAGTAGGGTGTAGTTCACGAGTGATTGGTTATTCAAATAATAATTTGTATCCGCTGGAAATTCTCTGAAAAGGTAATAATTATTTTGTAACCTTCAGAAAGTGTTGCTACAAAAGAGCTTTTAATAAGCGTCTCTTTCTTATGATTCTTTCAAACGGTAGATTGTGTCTAAACGAGTTTTAACCTTGAATCTTAGTGTGAAAAATTCTTGAGACACCTTTCCTCCCTCGTCCGCCCACCCATCTTAACCCTCTCTGCAAACGAAGTTACCGACTTAATGAAAAAAGTTTTTATGTAACTATACGCTCTTTAATTAAGAACTTCAAAAAACTAAAGTTCCTCGGAGTAAAATGGACTATTTCTAATTTTAAGTAAATGTTGGATCCATAACTTGGTAATTAGTTTGCCCATAGAGATAACTTTTTTGTGGAATTATATATCATTACGTTAGGTATTCAAAACCGAAAGTGAATATTCTTTTGTTGTCTTCGTCGAGATTCCTTTAAGGGAAAGTTCACCTTCGGATGCTTAAGAACTTAGTTTACTCAACTATGCCATTCATCGAATGAAGGATCAAGTTACAAAGTTGGGCAGGCACACACGAGAGACTTCGCGCGCTTAGCAGCTGTGTCGCGTCAGCCGCCCATCAGCGGCTCGGGTTTTGACGAGTACACTCGACGATCAACTGTTGCCTGAGTCATCTTTGCAGATCATCACGAAGTTCGCCCTGAAATTCGCGTTTCCCTGCGTATATTCAGTCTAGTGGTTTAGTTCAGTCGGTGTTGTGGATGAAATTTTATCGGTGATTTCCTTGGAAAAAAAAATTCTATACGCCATTTACCGAATCGTTCAGCATGTCGAAAAAAAACTGGTTTTTGTCTGTTGCCCACAAATTCTTTGATGTTTTTTATCTCTCACTTGAAGCGGAACTTATTACGAATAAGCACCAAAATGACCCCAATAAGTAATGCATTCAATTTTAAATGAGTTCTTTTAATGAATTAATGAATATCGGATTTTTAAAATCTTTTTTTTTTTTTTTTTTTTTTTTTTTAAATTTCCCATGAGGTTTTTATGTGTGAGACAGAACTACAAAAAGTGTACTATTTAGATAAAACATGTTGACTCAGAGCACTGGCGATTTAAATTCGTTACAGGACGTTTTGTAAAGAAGACACACAGTTTATGGCACAAACTTCAGAAAAATGCCTTACCGTATACGAAACGCCGCTAAAGTTGATGAGAACAGCACTTAAGATCCAATAAAAAAATTTAAACAACGTTCCCTCGAGCAGATTAGTTGTTTCTGTTTCCATAGAGTATAGAAACAACCAATATCCAGTAAGTAGGATTTTTAACTTAGTGGGTCCTCTGAACAGGTTCTTCACAAAGGTTGTAGTAATTAAGATTCACTTTTTACATCTGAAGTGATAGGAACCGAAAAATATGTTTGTGGTTTTTCGTTCGATATCGTTGGCGTTTGTTGACAAAATATCTTCGATGCATCGAATCTGATTGCTCTGAAATTCGTTTTAATCTATTCATCGCGTCAGAAACTATCGAAATCCATTTTGAATACGTATTTTTGAGGTGTATTTTTTGACGACTTCGACGATATCATTGCAACATCGCGTTGTACTTGCACCAAAAACTATATTCCAGGTGTCTAAAGCTCCCACATTGTGGCCTGTGCCGCGGCACCTTCAGACGGAAAGACAAATAACACGACACAACATTAAATATAGACTTTTTTCTTCAATAAAACTTCTCTCAAAGGCGAAGAGGGCAGCTCATTAAATAAGAAAAGAAAAAATTGAAATAAGTAGATATGACTCCCAAGTTTACCAGACACAGGCCCTGAGGTTTAAGGAAGTTGAAGAATCAGGAGGAGGCAGAGAGGGATGAAAAGAAGAGCCTTGATAAAATGACCACTAGTTAAGGTGGGATCCCCGAAGGACGTGTGTAATGTTACCACGGAGCACCCCTTCTGAGATGCCCGACTCGAGTAATTCTATTGCACTTTTTACACACCCTGTGCCATGTTACGGGGCCATGACCTTAATATGATTTATCACCACTCCCTTTAGCTCTGGTATTGCTTGTCGCAGATCAGTGCTATCATCATTTTTAGCGTAACAGCTCGGCTTCATATCCATTTTGGGGGCCATCCACTAGGATTATGGCGGACCCATCCGGCTTCCTGACCTGGTCACTAGGCATGTGATATAGTCTGTCCCTTTCCTCATCATACCATTGGATAACAGAGCACCTACTATCTGCTTGGCAACCGCATCATCATTTAGAAAGGTCACCACAGGTCCATGTACACTGCTGCACTACATGATTAATGTTCTCATTTTTCCCTCAACAGGCATTGCAAATTGTATCTACTGACGCACGACTACCTCTAGTCCTCTTCACTGAGGTGGTTAACGTAGCTCCTGGGCAGCATCATAAAGTCGGTAATTGTGAGGCACACTGCCTTTTAAAGTAAATTCCACTCACTGGGAGGGAATGGGGGATTCAGAGCACGGTCGGAATTCTTTACCAGCTGAGCCAAACAGTGCAGCAGAAAACTCAGCAAACGAGCTAGGTTTTGAAGCAGTTGGTGTTGCTCGGTCGCAACACAACAATTGCTGCCTGAGAAAGCCGAAGTCAGCAGCAGTGTTTACAACTTCCTAGGTTGAGCCCCTAAGGACTAGCAAGCGCTGGTGGTTCAGAAATGGGATTCTGGCTGAAAGGGAGACAATACCGAGCCACCAGCCTTTACCAGTGTGTGGATGTAGGCACTTGGAAGACCAGGTGGTAGCCCAACAGCGCACAGCAGAGCAAGCTTCATGGTGTAACTCAACTCCACCCGCAGTAAGCCCTCCAAAGACTAGCTTACTTAGACTTGTAATTAAGTACTCACGAAGGATTCACAGCATCTCATGTGGGTTCAATTCTGCCATGGTGACACTAGCTAATGTTCCAGCGAGGTCTATGCGGCTTGTGGTTATACTAGTTACGTCCATGAATTGGACACCAAGGCACTGTCAGATCTACGACTCGGATCAGGCAAGGACGGGATATTGTCCTATGACAAAACACTCATCTCCACCACTTTCACCAAAGAGACCGACCCATACTTGGGGGTATTGAGCACATCAGACCCAGATTTAATCATTGGAAGGATAAAAAAAGTACGTATAATGCATACAAAATTTTTCTTGTACGAGTATAATCTCATTTCCTGAACCCCTTAACGGAAGGGAAACACGAATTAACGTCATTCCTCTGCCTTCCACACACAACTGGACATAACTAGAATTATAATAATATATATTAATTCGAAATGAAAATATAAATATGAGGTATTGTAAAAAAGTTTAGAAACTCTGGAAAAGGATTGGAAAGATATGACGGAAAAAGTGAACTGTAATGTAGAGGTATCTATAATACAAAAGACATGCTCCTTCCGCCAAATCCCACTTTCCCGAGTCAACTGTCTCAAACTTTTCACCCCCACACTCAACCGACACCCTACCATAATATACTTGTGAAGTCTATTGAAGGTTCCGTGTTTCGATACTAGAACGATAAAAGAACCAAACGTCTTTTTGCAGTCTTTCTCTTATCTTCATTGATAGTTCGTCCATCAGCCGTGCGGAAGTCCTTCCTTCATAAATTAGATGGTGCGAGTCTTCCCAATTCTTTAATTTTATCATCCAGTGTTCAACTTGGCTATAAGCTATTTGAGTTTTTTCCATGTAAAATCATTGCTGCTTTCAAAGATGAAAAGAAATAAATGCTATGCCAGAACTCAAACAAAAGCCTTACTTTTAATTTGCCTTTTTTTTTTACTTTTAGGACATTTTCCTGGAAAATTAAGCTATGGTAGGGGCCTCTTGAACCCAAAATTTTTTTTATTATTAATTATTAGATTACTGGCTAATCCCAGAATTTTTCTTTTTTTTACGTTTTAAATCATTTCTATGTGTGTTCTTTGTAGTTTTTCTAAATATATATTCCTGTCTTGGATTAATTATTGACTTAGGTTTAGATAACGAACTGTGTTCTCAATAATATCGACAGATTTTTCCCGAATCGGGTTTACTCCCTCAACGTTATTTGCAATTCATGTTATCCATCAGATGTTGTCAGGTTTTGCGTTAGTTAATTTAATTGCACGCAAAATGAAATTACGTGAAGGCTTCAAACGGAAGCTGGAACCAGTTGCTCCCCTCCCCCCTCCCTCCCACCATGTACTTACCGCAGAGGATCTAGAAGCTTGACTCGAAACGGATGTTGTATGGATAAAAATTATTACTAACCATTTAAAATTGTATTTTTGTTATACCTATCTTTGAAACTAACACAAAATATGGTTGGGGGGGGGGGGTGTAGAAAATAAACTCTTGTGTAAAAACAATAAACAACAACTCCTGAATATAAAACAACATATTAAATTAAGAATACAACAACCACTAAAGTTTCTTTCGCATGGGGAAATCTCAAATGTATATTTTCATAATGAAATGTGCAACAGGCGAAATCGAGAATTTTGGTTGATTGTGTTGGAAACTTGAAATGTTTTTTTAAAAACGTGATTTCAAACTGGCATCTTTTTGTTCCACAATACTTCCTCCAAAAATGTGCCGGTATCTTATCAACCGTTGAGTTGAAATCCCATCCGGTGACGAAGGTAAACAAAACAAGTTCATCTGAGTAATTAATGTTTCCCTGCTACCTTCAGTCCCTATAACCTGCATTCACCAGTAAATGCAGTTTGCTATATAAAACATTCACTATAATTCTCTGGTTGCCTAGCAACTATGGATGCTCATACAAAAAACGAAATTTTCATGAGAAGGGGTTACTGTAGAGCGAAATGACGTGGAAATTGTAGCAGCCCCGTCGAGAGGATCGTAATACCCCAATCCAAAATTCGAAAAACTGGATACTATAAAGAAGCCCTCTTGCAATTTTTCCACCTTTCACTGCTCAGCTGACCAAGAAATAAAACATTCCAGCCTTTAAGTAATTATTGGTTTTTAAGCAATTACTGGTATATCTCTAATCGATGAAATCCAATGCACAATAGAAAAAAATTAAAATGGATAGAAGCCTTCTTGGACTCATCGGCAGTGGAGAATAAAATAGGTTTATTGAAACGATTCAATAATCGGATTTTGAGTGTAACAATGTTTCCAGACATAACAAAAGTTTGCTTTGTCTGTATTTTGTTCTGTCTCTGGGCGATGGTTTTTGTGTCCCGTCCTTTATTCCGCGTATTAATATCGTAGAAAGTGCGCCATGAAATAATCGTGTTTAGCTGAAAGAGTGTTTTCCGCTTTGAAGCAACGAGTGAGTGTAAGCTCGTTTCAGGGAAACGTCCACTGTGATGATTTTTCTCGGAAGCTTGAAGCACAATAACCCTCTGCTTCCCAGTATATTATATTCAAAGAATATTATCTGCAAATCCTCAGTATATTATCTACAAAGACAGAATCAGTTAGGTAGATACAAAAACCTTACAAATTAAAAAGCCCATTATGTTAATGAGTTTGGATCAAGTGAGCGATAAATTACCTAATACTGTTATAGTATGTAACCTACAAACAGAAATGATTGAGTTCTTATCATCTTGGCAGGTAGGACGAGAATCAATATTTACTTGAAGGTGAAAGAATTTAGTGTCGTGTCCATTAAAATGAACCCTTCGGTAAACGTTTCTTTGAACGTATTCTTGAAAAATAGCCTTCCAAGAACCAACAATTTTAGGGTCGGTTTCTAAGTAATTCATCAGTACCGCTCGAGACCTCGACGAGTGAGGATCTCCGGGATTGATAATCAGTTCCCGAATTGTAAGTAAACAACTAGTGCCTGAAGAATCATGGAGCTTGAAGAATCTGGAGACGCCGATGAGTCACCAATCGGTGAACCTAAGCGACCAGCCAAACGTAAGAAACTCTTATCTCGTTCAGCTTCTAATAATATACCACTATCAAACTCTTTTGCTCCTCCTTCGGACCCAAACACTGGTGGAGTGCAAACATCAAGTTCTTCTCCTAATCAAGAACACATTCCTAAACCTCCGCCAATTTTCTTCCGTAACACCACAAATATCAACAAACCCTTGAAAGCCGTCCGCCAAATCGAAATAGGCGAATTTAAACATAATTCATCACGCTGAATCAAAAAGTTCCAGTCATGCAGCAAGATCGTATGATCGAGTTTTCATAAATTATCGCTATATAATGTTACATATATAATATTAATTATTAACTTATATAATGTTACATGTTACATTAATGTTACATTATTTTGAAATTTGAGCACTTTGAGTGCAAAGAAATAGATAGGTAGTTATTAAACAATTGTATGTCAACGAAATTCGTTCTAAATAATGTTCTGCGATTCAAAAAATTTTTAGAAATTTTAGTTTTTAGCGAATTTTCGTAAAAAATGAAGCTTTTGCTATGGCTCCGAAAAAATTAAAATCAAAATTTCCGAAACTGTTTTTCATTGAAATCCGTTTTGAGACAATCTAAAACCAATCCTAGAGTTTAACACTTTTTCATATATATATATACCTATTATATTAGGTATTATATATATATATATATATATATATATATATATATATATATATATATATATATATATATATATGACATTCAAGACGATAATGATAAGTCTCCTTAGGACTGAAATAAAAATTCCGTTCTTGTGCCAAAAAGTCAAGCTTTCCATACGAAAGGATGAGTTTTTTAGCAAGCATTTTTTGAGCACAATGAATTGGTCAAATTTCAAAAATATTTGCTAAAAAAAATCAGTAAAAATGGCTGAAAACGGCTAAAAATCGTTGAATTTATATTTTTTGCAGAATTTTGCTCAGATATAGTATATTAACTATAAAATGGAACATCCAAAAATTCGTGTATAAAATTATGCTGGAAAATTTATTTAAATTTAATTAGAACTTGCTAAAAATCGATAAGAGCTGCAAAAAAGTTTAAAAACCAGAATCTTTTATTGAATCGCAGACTAATTTTAGTTTGCGATTTTTTCCATAAAAATAATAGGTAGTTAACAATCAAAAGCTCAAATTTCAAAATAATTTAACATAACAATGCGATAATTTTCGAAAATTCGCTCGTACGATCACTGAGCGTGACTGGAACTGATTTAAGGAGTGTTTATCAATTTTTCACCAAACATAAATGAAATTTAAAAATACTTCTATGCATAATATTTAGCATTAATTTTATAATGTTCTAGTTCATTGTTGACTAACTTTTTTTTCTAAAATTCTGCAAAAAATACAAATTTAATCATTTTTAGCTGTTTTTAGCCCTTATTGATTTTTTTGTACATTTTTTGAAGTTTGACCAATTTAATATAGGTACTTGAAAAGTGCTGGCCAACGAACTCATTCTCTCGTTCAGAAAGCTTGATTTTTTGGTACCAATACAGAATTTTTTTCTCTATCCTAAGGAGAGTTATCGTCTGGAATGACACAATGTATATATCGCACCCGTCCTAGAATAAGGGTACAACTCAAAAATCGCGATTTTTGAATTAGTTGTGGTTTTGAGATGTAGAAACTGTCTAGTTTGTCTGTAGATGGTGGAGATATGTGTAGGGCACTCTAATTCCGCTAGAGAGTGCGTGTGTCTTTCTTCTATGGAGGGAGTAACCAATTCACGTCCTAGGAAGAAAGACACAACTCAGTTGAGTTCACGCATTCTGTGTCTCGTTTTGAATTGTTTCCTTTTTGTGTGGACAATGTCGGCATAATTTTAACTTGTGTCTTCCTCTTCTGAACATTTTGGATCCTGACTGGTGAGATTTCAGTGTTTGAGTTTGAACAACTCGAAAATTCCTTTAAAAAAATCAACGAAACCGTTCTCCCCACTGGCAAAAAACGATTTACTCACCATGGGGTGTTAGAGAAATAATGTAGGAAACAAGTTTCGCAAAGATAAATTATGTTGATCGTGTTCCAAAGAACGGGTAGCCAATGGTGTGGAAGGAAAACTTTGAATGCGATTTGCTGAAAATGACAATTTTAGAGTTGTACCCTTATTCTAGGATGGGTGCGATATATATATATATATATATATATATATATATATATATATATATATATATATATATATATATATATATAAGCGTTAAATTCTTGCATTCGTTTCAGAATGTATAAAAACAAATTTAAATAAATAAAGAAATTTTTCAAAAATGTTAATTTTAAGTTTTTTAGGGCCATTGCAATAGCTTCATTTTTTACGAAAATTTGCTAAAATGGTACAACTTGCTGGTCCCTCCAACTCCATTATATTATTACATTATATCAGTTTAACATCTAAAACATAAAATCTATTATGAAAAATAAACGAAAAACTTATTAAAGAGAAGGAAAATTACATTTGAGAAGGTGGAAATGGGAGAAAATTGTGCAGGTTCAATCATTTTTACAAGAGTTTTAGTTTTGTAAGTGGAAAATATAACGAAGGATATAAGTGCTCCCTGAATGATTTTATAAAATTTTCGACGGTGATATCTTTCAATGATACTGATTTGCTCAGCCTTAGCAACGGAACGCGTTCATTTTTGTGCAGTGGATGTGTTCTGAATGAAAGTAGAGAAATCCGAGGATCTTTCGATTCAGGTTTGATCGCTGAGGCGTGTCCGATTGGATAAAGGTGATGTTAGGTGAAGGGCAGTGACATTCCCTCTGTCCACCGATATTGGGGCCAAGCGTAGAAAATCGGATCTGACGAGTCGCTCTGACAAGCAAAATAATGTTATTGATCAGCACTCATGAGGAAAAGAACGGGAACCGCTGTGGACTAGCAGACGCACGAGATCAGAGAAAGAGAAAGAAAGAGAAAAAAAGAAGAGAAAATTTGATTTGTGAGGGGTAGCTCCGTTCTCGTCAAAAGTTGTTTATCACACGAGTGATCGATCGAGCAGCGAAATGTTCCTGCTAAGTATTGCTTCGCGAGTGTGCGTCGTAACTGGTTGTTCTAACTCCTAACACTACAGTCATTACTGTACAATAGTAGAATATCCTGCCCGTGCGGGCATGAAGGGAGAACTTTTTCCCTCTTTGATAGATCCGTCAGCTCACTTGTGTAAATCATGTAACCAGATGTACCAAAGGGCTGGTTAATTGTGTTTTCGATTTCATCGAAGGAGAGCCGAATGTTGCTTTTGAAAAGAATCGTGTTGTCGGAAACGATAACGAATGGCGAATAAAGATTATCTTCTGTCCGGCCCCCACACTCCACGCCAAATCTAAGCGCGTACCTCCCTTCACTAACGTTTGCCCGTGTTGACCGCCTTGTTCTCTTCATCCTGCAGATATTTAGGAAGAAATTCTAATCATACTGGTGCTCTCACAAAATGGAAACTCCATGTCTTCATCTCTGCCTTCATTCGGAATGGAGTCTGAGGCAAAAAGTTCCAATCTTGCAGCAAGATCGTATGAGCGAATTTTCGTAAATTATCTTATTAACCGTACAATGTTTTGAAATTTGAACACTTTTATTACAAAGAAACAGTAAACTACCAATTTCATGACAACAAAACTCATTAAAAATAATATTCTGCAATTCAAGAAGATTTGAAAATTAAAAGGTTTTTTTAAGCGAGTTTTTATAGAGTTTTCAGCAATTATTCATGAAATTTGAGTAAATTTTTTTTCATGTTTTGTGCGTAAATTTTATAATGTTCTGGTTAGTTCAAGTTTAACACTCTTTTTTGAGTGAAATTCCACTAAAAATATAAATTTAACAATTATTAGCCGTTTCTAGCCATTTTAAGTGATTTTTTTAGTACATTTTTTTTTTATGATACCATTTTAATACGCTCAAAAAGTGTTGGCCTACGAACTTATCCTTTCGAATGGAAAGTTTGATTTTCCCGAGAAAGGAATTTTTATATCAACCCTATAAAAATGTTATCGTCTGGAACGACATATCTACACACACACACACACACACACACATACACACACACACACACACACACACACACACACACACACACACACACACACACACATATATATATATATACATATAAGCGTTAAACTCTAGAATTCGTTTCAGAATGTCTCAAAACGTATTTCATTGAAAATTTTTTTTAAATTTAGATTTTTAAATTTTTGGAGCCATTTAAATAGCTTCATTTTCTACGAAAATTCAAAAAATTGCTTATAATAGAAGAAAATGCGCATTCATCCCTATGAATATTCGTTTGGCTGTCACAATTATTTACAACTTTATTGATGCATTCTTGTTAAAATCCAATCTTCAGGTCTTTGTGATGCTCGTATCCAGTAATATTGAGTTAAAATAGCACTACTCTACAGAAATTACTTTCAAAAAATTTCAATAATTTAGCAGGTTTGCGGGTGCAGGGTGTTGGGATAATGTTTCGTGGATGATACTTTATTTTTCTCGCCTTTGCCTCCGTGCCACTCCCTTTTTACACTGTGATGATATAAAAACGATATCAGGTTACGCTTAAGTGAGTTTTAAGTGTCGCGGTATTACGTTCTATCCTGCGTAATGATAAGAAAATGGGTTCTTTCGTGGTAATGAAAACGAGTTTAACTTTCGTTGTTGTAGTTCGGAGTGAAAGTATGATAGAGGGGAGGGCTGCGAACGAGGGCAGGTTTAATGGCGTTGCTTTTTGAGCCTATTCCCATCATGAAAAGTTCACCCACTGCTTCTGAGAGATATTTTGCTGCAACTGGTCTCAGGTGTCTACTTCTTCGTGATGTTATTATACCAACAGTTGAACATCTACGTTTTTCCATTATCACGCAGCCGATGAGAACAACTAGATTGGTTGTTGCACGTCAAGAACGCATTTGATTCCTTGTACTGGAGGAACATAAATACATGCTACAGCTAAGTGAGTAGTGGGTATATTATTGATGAAACCGAGTTACTATATCATTCAATATAGTAAGTAATTACTTTGTGCAATAGGTAAAATTATGTATGGATTCCTGATAAATCCGATGAAGCGGGGAAAATATTCCATATCGGAACGTTCCAGACGCGATTTCCAAAACTTGGTTGCTTAGCTACCTACCACTAAGTAATTACATTTTTCAATATTAATTGGTAGTAGAGGATAAATTGAAACATTATGAAAACTAAAAGTCTCCTGCATAGTTTATAGTGTATATACAACTATAAATTATTCAATTAGATCAGAAACCAAGTTGGTAACGACCCCCGTCTACTTCATTACGTACAGGAGCTCGATATTATGTGAATAATTTTGATTCAATTTTATTTCCTTGATAGGCTCACAAGAGACCATTTTTTCTTTCAATTGTTTATGGTTTTTGAAAGACTGATCAGTTGAATAGGTTTGAACTCATGAGTGGAGGCTTTTATATTGTATTCAAGTAAGGACTAAACAATTGTTTTCGTGGACGAATCAATTAATTAGATCTCTATATAATTCACCCTTGAGTTCTGCAAGACACACACAGCAAGCTATATTACTTCCCACATACAACTGACTGGCTTTTCCAAATACCCCACCAACTCTTTAGAGTGGAGGCACTCTGAAACAGGTGATCAAGGTTCCCCAATCAGCCACTAGAGTGGGTTGGAGTTCACTACTCTCTTGTTCCCATATCAGAGTTCGGCGAGGTTGAATTTTCTGCCCATCTCTTTTGTAAACATAAAAATCATAGTTTTTCCATTTGTAGGAACTTTACTTAACGATATCACCATAGTACATCAATCACCCTGTTGTCCATAAACACGTAATTTTCCATAGCATGATCAGCCATGTGCTATCTATTCCAATGAGTGAACTAAATTTATCAAAGGAAACATCAATTGTTAACAGTCATGCAGCATGATCGCATTAGAAGATTTTCATAAATTATCATATTATGTTATTTTTTAATGAAATTTGAGGACATTGAGTGAAAAATAACATTAAACAGGTTCACATTATATATGTAAAAAAATAGTATGTTATTCTGCAATTGAGAATAGATTTGAGATTTTTAGAATTTTTCAGGGTAGTTTATTGATTTTCAGCAAATATTAATGGAATTTGAATACCTACATTTTGCAGCATAATTTAGTGCGAAAAACACTTTTTTAATGTTAATGTTTTAGTTCATTGTTGATAATCTTTTAAAAATCAAAATTCATACATCCTTTTCGGCAAACTTCTGTCCATTGGAAATTTTATTGTCCATTTGGGAATAAATATAAATTTATGTATATACCTCCTATACCATACTCATTTAGAATTTATTGTATTCTAAGGGAATAAGATCCTTTCGTTGTTCACAACTTAGAAAGAGCTAGTTGTGAACTCCTGTGATGCATTTTTGTGGTTTTCTGTATAAACCGAGACGTTGACTCGAGTCTGACCTAAATACCTTCTCGACCATTGGCGGCCGATGCACGCGTTGGAGGAAGGGTACATATATAAAAGAGCAAGCAGACTTGTCTCAACCCAATTCCAACGCTACTAAGGCATTACAACTCCAAAAAGAGTCATACTAGTAGGTTCTCCAACGTTTCCGTCAGAATAGCATTGCATAGTTTCCATTTCATCCGAGTCAAATTGAGATATCGACAAGCAATAAATATGAGATAATTTCATGATATGTCTGCTTACGTTAATGGAAGAAGAACAATTGAAAATTCCAGGGCGTATTGGAGAAAAAAAATCAAACTCATTAATTAGCTCTCCAGGGATTGGGTTGATCGTATGCTCCACCTAATTGTGTGAAAACCACATCCCAATCCAATCCTATGGCCTCTCATACAGATGTAGGAATTCACTGATTTAAATCTACGGTATTTTTAGCTGTAACACGTGTAGCAACGTGTATATGTATGTAATTGGAAATTAAATTTTAATTTCTGTCTGATCTGGAGGTCAACTCAGGAATTTCTCATTTGTCGCTACAGGTCTTCAATTTACGAAATTAATTTATTATATATGGTATACTATCTGATGTGCGTACCTTTAATGATTTTTTGAATCCTCGATAGTCTCCATGTAGGTATTAAAATCAAACATTAAAAGCTGTGTAATCCACATTGACTTTGTATAATATGCTGATTCCGTAAAGTACCAAATTATATTCCCTTGGATGCATCTTCAGCCCTAAATCATATCAGCTGATTCAGGAGAATGAGGTGTCTAAGTATAGCCTTACAAACGACCTCTATAAATTACCTCTTGTTTACACCATAACAAATCGTTGGGTATAAATGTATTCGGGTCCTGTGTGTAGGCAACTCAACCGAGAGTAGCTCTAAGGATCGCATGTACTTCCTAAAACCGTTTATAACACTATGTGTTAGAAGATATACAAGTTACATACGTTTTAATGATTGAAGAATTCAGTCAGCCAATCCGTGGGAATCGAGAGCCTAGTTGGGAAATACAATCATACTAGTTCGTTGTAATTACCTCTTTTTTTAGCATAATTAAACTTCCTCTCCACTTCTTACAGTCATGATAGCTTGATTTGGGTAATTTTTGGAAGTTTACATTTTGCTGAAATAACTTAATTTTTCACCCACCAGATAGATGCCCAATTTCACTCATAAGAAAAATAAATAAAATGAAATTAAATGAAAATACGTAAAATAAGATGGAAGTGTTTCTTTATTTTAAAAAAATCTTCTGTAAAACGAAGTCCACTTAGAAAAATACGAAGTTGCTGCAGTCCTAACGGCTCTTAGCAATGCCCTGAGATCTTACAAACCACACGGACTCAATAATGTAAGATAAAATGGTTTCCAATCATTTTAACATACATAGGTTCACGCAACAATAGCCTCATAATGTCATCCATATTTCTTGGCAACGTACAACTTCTTCGTAATATTCTATTGAGAGTTCTTCAAATATAGGCATTTAGCAGAATAATAAATTTAGTTTGTGATGTTCTTTCCTGTTTAATTTGCTTCAGTACATATAAGTTACGTAACACTTCACGCTCTCCTCCTCTACCTTTCATAGAAACGCTGACACAGCATATGCAAAGATATGAAAGCCCCTTACACACCCACAGATAGTCTTGTTTCGCCATCCGAATCGTCATCATCCTGCTAACTTCTTTCACCGTGTCCGTATTGTGTTAAATTCAAATAATAAAGGTTTTAAAAACTCTTTCTTTAATGGTTCGGAATAATTGTAATGTATAATTATAATCCTCCCGGACACGGAAAATCTTGTAACGATAATCTTGTGTGACATAACGAAAATCTTGTGTTCAAAAATCTTGTATTTCAAAATTTTCAATTTTTAAAAATCCAATATTTTTACTAGGGGGGGACGAGATTCAAATAAAACAGTTTTTAAAAACTCTTTCTACGTGAGTTATATATATATATATATATATATATATATATATATATATATATATATATATATATATATATATATATATATATATATATATATACAGGGTGGTCACGTTTTAGTGGATCATTATTTCTATTCCGTAAATGTGGGGGGTTAAAAATACTTCAAGCGGTAACCCCCCCTAATTTTTAAGCAAGAAATTCAAATATTACACTTTCGCGCACCGCGCATGTGCGCAATGCGCATCAACTTTGTTATTTCATATAAGAACCCACACTTTTTATTGCAGAATCGAATTTTACGTAAAATTTCATGAAGAAATGACCCACCACTAGATTTTTTAGGTGCTCGTAAACGCGCCAATTCCGCTCCAAAAGTGCGCAATTCCTCTCTAAAAGTACAAAAATTGTGAAATACTAAGTTTTTGAAGATAATCAATTGCCACATGTGATACATGATTTTCGGATATTTTTTTGTGCTGAACCTCGTAATAATGTTCAGTTACCGATATTTGCAACACCAACTAGGGAAAACACCGAAATAGCTAAATTTTAGTACGCTTTGTGCTGTGCGGAAATGTGTAAGATAACTGCCATTCTGGCCGATTTTTCGGAGTTATCTCAAGTTGGTGTTGCAAATATCAATAAATGAACGTCATTACGAGATTCAGCAAGAAGAAATACCCTGAAATCAAGTATTTTACAAGTGGAAATTGAATATCTTTGAAAACCTCAGTATTTTTTGAACTTTTAGAGCGGTATTGAGCCCGTTTACGCGCGCCTGAAAATTCAAGCGATGGGTAATTCTTTCGTGAAATTTAACGTAAAATTCGAATCTGCAATAAAAAGTGTGGGTTCTCTTCTGAAATAACAAACTTGATGCGCGTTTCGCGCATTTGCGCGGCGCATGCGCTGTGCGCGAAAGTGTGATCTTCGCATTTCTTGCAAAAAAATTTGGGGGTTACCGCTTGAAACTTTTTTCTTACCCCCATATTGACGGAGATAGAGATAGTGATCCATTAAGTCGTGACCACCCCAGTATAGTACACTGGAACCAGGATAATTCGAACTTCTTTTATTCGAAATCTTCTTTAATTCGAATATTTCTCATGGTCCCTTGCATTTTGTATTTAAACAAAGATAAAAAATCGTGGATAATTCGAATTTTATTTTGGATAATTCAAATTTTGGGCGTGCTAATGAAGGTATAATTTTTAAGCTGCGACTCAAAATAATTGTAAATTTATCGGGAAATCCGTTTTAGTAACGATATTCGGCAAAAGGTTTGCGTTAGACCAAATGCATGCAAGTCAGTGCCATCGTACAGTCTGATAACTCCCCTTCCCCTCCCCCCGCCGACCGGCAGAAGAAGTACCGGTGCCAAGTGCAGCTGACGCCATGAATCACATACACGAACTTGGACTTTTTTTGAAAGCCGAATTGATTTAAGTGATTCATACTTCAACTCTTTGAATGCTTTGAAATCTTTTCTAATGACCGAGAGACTTAATTCTAGGAAACAGGCCAAAATATCATCCATTTTTGAAAAACAATAGATTGTTTTTTATGCTTGCAGTTAAATTCAGTACCATTCCAGGTGTCTTTATATTTATTTTTCAATATTCTGTTGGTCAATACAGTATTCAATGCTACTGTATGTACTTTAATTCGTACTGTAGGTTGTTAAAATATAATTTATTAAAAACTTCTTTAATTCGAATTTTTGGTTAATTCGAAGTTTTTGACTGGTCCCTTGAGGTTCGAATTATAGTTTCACTGTATATAAATATGTAAAATTGTAAACCAAATATTTAAATAAAAAGAAAGATGTTTCATGAAGATTGGAAAGAGGCTTCATTTTTTGTCGGTGATAGGTTTCATTTGATCGGAGGGAAGTTTTATTTGAGCGGAAAATTCTACACACACATTCTGTCTCGCTCAGAAGTGAGTACGATTTTGTTTCACTTTTATTTGTAAATGTTGGAACACAGGTGGATAATCGCTCACTGCAAAATCAATAAAATGTTAGTTGGTTGGTATTCAGCAGTAACTCCGGAGAAACTCGTCGTTCATTAGCGTAGGTACGTACTAAACGAGAGGGCTTATTTCAACTCCATCCCTCCATATACCTCAGAAACTGAAACGGCTCTAATTTAAACTTGGTAAAGACCGATTCACATCCCCCAAGCCGAATGATTACAAGCGTCCCTCCGAGCGCTACATCAAAGGAACATTTCAATTCGAAACGGTTATACTAAGCCCGTAAAAGTTTCCGCGAAGCCCTTGATGATGGGGGATAAGAAAAGTGAGCACACTACATGACCCTCTTGGATGAAATGAAATTAAATATGTGAGTAGGAAAGTCCCGTATCAAGTTTGGTTCGTAATAGGTTCTGAATAACATGGTGGGTTAGCTCGGGCTTAGCAGCAACGTTCGGAAATGCGAGTACATTCAACAACATTGAACTCCCAACTTTCCTTTTCAACTTTTTTCTGTAAAAAAAGGGAAAAAAACACATTTCAAACGTCCACAAGCTTGTTTTCCTTTCCACGGTCGAAAGCCTAATGTGCTGAGTGAATTCGTGAATTTGAGTGAGAGAGTGAAAATCCGTCCTTGGGATGTTTCTGGAATAAACAACCAGTGACGGAGGAATTGGGCATCCAACGTCATACAGGATGAAGTTTCAAAAACCGAAGATTAAAATTTCATATTGACTCTTGGTCTAAAAATATATTTCCCGTAATATTAGAACTGTTAGGCGAGTTAGGCACCAAGAAGGAAAAACGAGAGTTATTCCACATTCAGTAGTTATATAAATTCTATCATCGTTTATCCCAACAAACTAAAATTATTTAATCATATTCTGATCAATAATTGCTGTACTGCGTTGATGCAAATCTGAGATCTCAGTCAAGAACCTCATGACATTTTTCACAAGTGAATTATCAGTACATCTGCTCGAGGGCAAGCATAAAATCCGTGGCGTTATCCTTCGTTTCCATCCTAAACGTTTGAACGTCAAATATAATCTCGAGTAGGTTGCATCATAATTAGATCAATAACACCCGCTGCGCATGCGCAAATATTAATCATTGATCCTCAAGAAATAAACAAACTTCTATAATCTCCAGACAATAGCGATGAGATTACCAGAGGTAGGTTATTAGGGGTGCTTTTAATGTAAATACTACTCTGATGAAAACGGAATTTGCAGTGGTGTAGGCGGAACGTAATGATGTTATTGTTTAATACGAAATACTCGCGTGGGCGAAGCGGAATTGAACTTGAGTTAGTATATTCTGTTTATAAGGTCGGCCCTACTACCTTTTAGCAAATCTTAGTAGAAAATGTAGTTATTGCAGTGGCTCCAGAAATGATAAAATCAAAATTGTCGAATATTTTTTTTCATTGAGATCCGTTTTGAAACATTCTGAAACGAATCTTAGAGTTTAACGCTTTTAGCGAATTTTTGTTGGGAATGAAGCTATTTCAATGGCTGGAACAATTTTAAAAACATAATTTTCCAAAATTTTCTTCATTGAAATCTGTTTTGAGACATTCTGAAATTTAATATTTTTTCACATATTTATATATATATATATATATATATATATATATATAATCAGGCTGGTTTATCTCGACCACTGAGTGAAATTTAAAATGTTTCGGGTTTCTTGAGGGTTGGTCAACGAAAAGTCTTTATTTCAGGCGGACGTTTCGAAATTTTTATATTTCTTCTTCACGGCTTGGAAACTGTAGTGCTTATTTCATATCCTCGTCATAACAGAGCTTTATGAGCTTTATCTATTTAAACACATCTTTGGTTATACTGAGAAAAACATTAAGGTATACTGAGAAAACATTAGAAAACTATTGACGTTATAGAAGGTATGTGACAGCAACGTGGACGAAAATACTATCATAGTGTTACTATAATGGTAACACTATTAAAAGAATAAAATGCCAACATGAGTGTTATCTAGTGTTTGTTTGCATCCAGATAAAAATGTTTTGAATTTTAAACTAAGGTGACCGAAGGACCAAAAAAGTCGGTACGTGATCAGGGCAGGCTGTTTTGCACGCAGCTATGCACCTGCACTAAATAAGGCGATATTACAGTAGCGGGAAACACACACAGGAGAAAAGTAACAGTGAATTGCGGGTAGAAATGACTTATTGTGGACAGAACGGATTGGATGGTATAAATGATGATGATGTATGAAATTAAAGCACAATAACATAAGATGAATTATATAATGAAATAAAAATAAAAACAAAAAAATATCTCTCTCGAATCATAGCGACATAAATTAAATAATAAAAATAAAAACACAAAACTGTCTAAAAGAGATATAAAAGAGAACTAAAGAAATTTTTTACTACCAATTAAATAACCAAATAACTTGATCGAAATAATACTCTGATTCGAGAAGATTTTGAATTTCTAGCTTATATTATTTGCGTTTTTTTTTTTTTTTTTTTTTTTTGCTGATTTTATTGAAATTTAAGTGTACATTTTTCAGCATAGGTTTGTGCTGGTTTGTGCATAAAATTTTTAATGTTCTAGTTCATTTTTGATAAACTTCTTTTGACTCAAATTCTACTATATATGTATATATATACATATATACTCGGCCCTTCGGGCCTCGCAAGGGGCTCCGCCCCTTGACCCCGCCAGGGGGGGTTCGCCCCCCTGGACCCCCCTAATCTTTACTCGGCGCTTCGCGCCTAGCCAGAGCTTTTCTCTTTTCTACTGTGTAGAAAACGAGGATAATTTGCTATGCAATTCGTCTCACGAAAAAAAATAAAAAATAATAAATAAAAAATTTCAAGCCTGGCTGGGATTTGAACCCACAACCTTCGTCTCACGAGAAAAAAAAAATTTTTTTTTTCAAGCCTGGCTGGGATTTGATCCCACGACCTCGCGGGTTCGCGTAGCGGGACAATAAAAATTATTGGGGGTCGGCCTAAGAATTGCATAGCAATTAATATATATATATATATATATATATATATATAAATATATATATATATATATATATATATATATATATATATATATATATATATATATATATATATATATATATATATATATATATATATATATATACATTGTGCATGATTCCAACCATGTAATACTACATTTGATAGAGTACTTAATCAATCGACGGTGCACAGACATGATTTCGAATGCAGTCGTTATCGCTTCCCAATCGTATCAAATCAATCACCCAACCACATAATAGTGTGTCAGCTTGTGATTTAGGGCAACAGGAATGGTTTAGATGACGATCACGATTAATGCCAAAGAGTTCTGTATTACATAGCTCTTGCTATTGATTCACAACATTCTTTCTAATTCATAAATTTTTCTCGTTATTACGTTTCTGAATTTCTTGATCGATGAATATCAAACCTACCTGTCTCTTAAAAGTGTATATTGTCCTTGTCGAATGTATAACTTCCTCGATTTTGATAAAATCTCCTGAGACTTTTGAGGGTCAGTCTACATTATGGTTTCCGCATGAATTTCAATTTACTTAGAACAGATCTTCCCACTGCGTACGCGAATCATAAAGGAACGCTTGCGTTATGTATGTCAAAATATTTTACTCATAATCTTTCAAACTTCAATAAACAATCGCTCCATATTTATTCAAGAGCAGTTTCGGGTTTCGTCATATTCCAGCTAAGATGCGGCCTCTGAAACCATCAGCTTCCCAGCGCTTACGAGCAGGAACCCTAATCATTTTGACTCGTACTAACTCATGCCTGACAACATTGTCAAATATAATGCATCATCATCATCATATTTTCGCATAATCATCGGAATACTCGAATTCTCTTCTTGGTTATTGCGACGTTTGCATTTCCTCGGTTTTATACGTATCCCAACATTTGATGTATTATTCGTTTGAATCCTACCAAGAATATTCATTGACATTGATCGGCTTTATCATAAAAGTTCCAGTCATGCAGCATGATCGTATGAGCGAATTTACTTAAATTAGTTGTCGTATCGTAATATGTTGAATAGCGTAGTAACTTGAACTATTTGAGTAAAAATAACATGTTGAACACAAATTTTATGGCAAAATTACGGCAACTAAACTCATTCTAAATAATATTCTGCGATTCAAAAAAGATTTGAAATTTTAAGCTTTTCCGGGGAGATTTTTTCAATTTTTCAGCAAATTTTAATGAAATTTAAGTAGGTAATTTTTTTCATAAATTTTGTAATGTTGTAATTCGTTGTTGATAAACTTTTTTTTATATTGCTCAAAGAATATAAATGTAACGATTTTTAGCCGTTTTTAGCCATTTTTAGCGATTTTTATCGTACATTTTTTCAAAAATGTGACCAAATTAATGTGCTCAAAAAGTGTTGGCCAACAAACTCATCCTTTCGTTTGGAAAGCCTAATTTTTTTGGTACAAGAACGAAATTTTTATCTCAATCCTAAGGTGAGTTATCGTCTGGAATGATACACACACACTTTTTTTTTTTTTTAATAACTAAACTCCCCTCAAAAGCGGAGGAGGCACACCATATAAATAAATAAAAAATAATAAAATAAAATAAAGTCGGGAGAAAAAAACCATAGAAGTATGGGTGAGTGTGTGTGTGTTCGTGTGTGTGTGTGTGACAAATTTCGTAGACGCTGCCCAGTCCCCAATTCTCAATCCATTTTCGAGATTCTTTCTTTGTTCGATCCCAATTTTAGTCTACTTGTGCAACGAACCTCGGAAATGTGGAATTCCGTGAAGGAAGAAGGGGAATGGAGGGGGTAAATCCAAAAACCATGGTCTTTTTCGACAAATTATGTCAGGCTACAATTGTCAACCGATTTTCGTGATTCTTATTTGGTTCGATTCCAATTTTAGTCTGGTTGCGCAACAAATCTTGGGAGTTTGGGGTATTAGGAACCTTGGGGGTTAGGAATTGGGGGTTTTAGAATACGCCGTCCACTCTTGGTTCCATATTCCGTGTATACGTATATCATCTACAAATTTCGGGGTTCTGTCTTCGTTTTCTTGCATGGCCGGTTCGAGACCAACTGAATTCCAGGCCTGGTATGCCATATTTGCGCACTGATATCGCATCTTGTCATGCCCCCGTTTGACCAGCCCCCCTTTTTTGCAACTGAGTGCATAACAGAGGTTCATTTGTTCGCCGCACTCATCACATGGCTCGGCAATCCTCTTGGCTTATATCAGTATTATTGATTTATTGATTATTTATTACATTTTGACGGAATTTAAGTAAAAAATTCAGCATGAGCTTTTGCCTTAAATTTTAAGTGTTATTTTTCTCTGTTGATGTACTTCTTATAGCCATATTCTGCAAAAATATAAATTTAAGGCTTTTTAGCCATTATCAGCCAATTTATTATTATTTTTTCGCCTTCTCTCTCATATAAATTAAAATTGCCTTCAACCTTCATCGGTTTTTACGGTTTTTGAGACCCCCCCCCCCCCCTCCACCGCCATCTATACGAACATGTATCTTGGATCATGCGGCCCAATACCATCCTGGTTGTTGAAGAAGAAGGTGATGTGAGCACGATTCTTGGTTTATTATTTTCCATAATGATCCTATACCTATATGTAATCGATCAAAACAAAAATATCTTGTCGGTTCAGTTTCAAAACACGTGAATTCCAATAATCTAATAAAAACAATAAATAAAAATGAATAATAATAATAATAATAAAAATAATAACCTGTCCGTACGCTGCCGTCTACCGTCCGTACTGGTCCGTACACTAATATCCTCGGCATCACTTTTAAACAACCCTGAAGTGTAGAATTTGATGACTGAAATAATGAAAGTCGATACCTTGGAAACACTCGAAATAAAAACAAAGGCGCGGATGAAAACCACCCGGATCGTTGTACGATAGTCCGTTCGCCCTTCCTATCGGTTAGGGCTTTGTCAGGGGAAAATATCATATACACGATCGCTGTCAGAACTGGTGGGAACATTAAAAAATTTGTCCTGTAAACTAATTGAAGCTGAAGTAATTCTAATTGAATTCTGCCTTCGTGGAATCGAGTTAATTATTACTCTTGTCGCCTATAATATTGGACTAGTGAAACGTAGGCAAATATTTTATTTTATCTTTATAATATTCCATTAGTGTGTGTGTACCCAGAATAATATTGTTCTACTTGGACCAAAAAGACTGGTTAAGTGTGGTTAAGTTTTATTTGATCGCATTCTCTCTGTTGGTTGGTTCCTACATCTACGTAGGCTTACTGATGACAACTTATGACTTACTAATGACACACTGATCAGCTGAGGGACCCCTGATTCGAATATGTTTCTTAATCGACCTATAGTGCTGAAACCTGAAATGGAGCTCATTTGGGGCATCTAAAATATACTACTGCTTATATTGAACATCCAGACCACCAAACTATTTATTCAACTAATGTATGTTTTACTAAATGGATTGATTTGGGATATTCGGGTTTTAATTTTTTTGATTCGAGCTTGTGAGCATCCATACCACGAAACACATCAACCTGACCATACACGTCATTCTGACCTATTTGTCCTCATACATGTTTTGCCTTCATCATTTGTCAACCGTAACTACCATCATAACCAACAGCGCTTTTGTTAGTGTTTCCATCAGATTGTTTCAAAATTTCGGTCTTCTGGGCTAGGATTGTCTTTTTCATCTCATACCTAGATGTACCGATGTACCTTTGGCACAACGGGCTTAACGCCATCTTAACTTGGCATATCACAAAGTGGAGCCACTGATATTATAATAGAATTTATGTTGTACGGTAGTTTATATTGAGTCACGCCTTGGTATCGAACGGTACCAAGAAATACCAATGGCTTAATGCCAGCATTACGTTGCATATCACAAAGTGAGACCAACTGATATTATGATAGAACTGATGTTATGCGATAATTTTTTTGAGTGAAGTTCTGATATTGGACGGTAGCTAGACGTTACCTGTGACATAACACGTATATGTAACGCCAGCATAACATAGCATATCACACACAAAGTAGAGCCACTGATATCATGATAGAGGCTGATAATTCGATAGTTCATATTGTTATATACCTCGATATACCGTTCTTTAGAATAAAATGCATAATGCCAGCATATCGGCGCATATGCTGATGGTAGAACGGGTGCTATGCAATATCTTACATTGACTTAAGTGCCTAGATAATACCGCCCTCCAGCATACCATGCATAATGCCAGCATGATGTTGCATATCACAAAGTGAAGCCACTGATATTTCAAACATTGCGGCGCTCTGAGCTGTACTGAGTGAGAAGAATATAAAAGGTGGTAGGTCCTTTTTTTACAATGTAAAAACGTATCCCTACGCTCCAATCAGATAAGAGACTGGGATCGGTGGCCCCTCCTCTATCTCTACGCTGTTCTCTACCCACCGCCACCACCACGAGAGGTTCTTCTCTCGTAACAAGGTGAAATATTCATGACTTAGTCACCGTGAACGGAACGCTGTCGGCTTTTATAAAGTATTCAAATGGCGATAATTCAATAAAACTAGCTACTTTCTCTGTCCTGTACAATCTCATCTGAATTGACATACCCCGCTTAATCCACTCTATTCAAGTTGAGAAATCACATTCCCACTATTCTAGAATTCAAATTCCTTCGACGCTACCCCATGGCTATTTTCCAGACGCTCTTTTCTTTAATGATCAACATTGTAGGTTATAGCCCAGCGTCTTTTGATTTCCTATATTACTAAACACACCATCCGGGTGTTGCTTTAGTGACTATGTATGATTTCAACCCTTTCGTGTCCGCTATCGCGAAATTCATCTAGGTTTTCACCAGCGTCATAATATCTACGTTTCGTTCATGCAACTTCAGAAAACAGCAATAGATATATTTTGAGCGGTACTTCTACTAATTCACATTGATCTTATACGCGGATAAAATTTCTAATTCGCAAGTGTTTCTCTTTTCTCACTTTGATGCTAACGAGTATGCCCGAAATTATAAACTGAGAAGAATCTAATTCCTTTCTAAAAAGAAAAAAACATTCAGAACCATCATTTGTCCAAACCTTTGTTAGAACCCGAGAGAGCATCCCGGGAAAGTTAAGTTAAGCATCTCACCAAACTTTATTACCCTATTATTACCTCGAAAACTACAGCAAGAAAACAATTCGCTGTCTCCCCCAGTACAGTAGCAGATGAGCCGGTTATTAATTTAAAATTTCATCGAAATTAGCTATGGAATGGCACAACAGATTATATATCCAGATCCTGCACAGTTAAGTTCCCCCAAATCTTCAAAATGCACCAAAAACTTTTCTTTTTTTTCTTTCTTCCAATATTGCAGCGGTTTTACCAGCACAATAATAATATTAAAAATGAAGGAAAAAGACAGAAACATCCCCAAAAAACAAGTAAATATAAATCATAATACAAAATATATATCAGTATTCTAAATGCTAATATACCAACCTAAAAGTTGACGGGAAATTGTACTTGCCTTCAACGGAACAGGTATTGGTGGGTTCGGTGATGATTACAGATGGGGAGTTTTTGTCTTCCTGCCTTTACATCTGTCGCAAAACGAACACCTTGCACCATTTTCTAGCAGCAGAGGAGGGTTTGTGGTGCCATCAGTCAAGTTACGCGTCACCATTTGGCCCAAAAAATGAGAAAACGGATTTACAAAACTCGGAAATAAGATGGTCGTTAACTGCATGAAGTTTTAAACACCCCACATGCCTTTGACACACGATCTAAACGAAACCTCGTGAATGACTGACACATGGGAGCGTTGATGGAAGGGAGGCAAAAATCCAAAGTTCACAATGTGTCCCAACTTGGTCTGGGGTGCCAAAACACCCCACCGCGCTGTTCCAGGATTAATTGGCATGTTATTTATTGTAACATGGCAGACTATATGTTTGCACAAGAAAGGACGTAGTCGTATGATTTATTTTTCCCTCTCTCTCTTTGAGGTTAATTAGCTATATTCTTTTTCTGTTTTGAGTAGTGAATTATTGTTGGCAGGTGTATGCCAACGGACTACTACGCTTTTTCTATTCTACGTTTGACTTCCCAGTTTTGGTTGAATTCGTGGACCCAGAATAAAGCCATATAATTTAACAACGCCGAAAATATAAAAACTGTTGTAGCTTATTGCCGCTAATTCTCTGAATAACATAGTCAGGTGGTCAGGATACCATCCAAACACCTGACTTTTCCCTTGTACTGCCATTATTTCTTGTCAACCATAACAACTGTAAGAATCCTTTCAATTCGAGTAATTTTGATTCAACGGACCCATCTACTGATATAGTATTGCACAGGTGAGCATGTCTGTCTGAACACAACTTAAGCCAATAATATTTGTATACATAGCCCTAGAGTGTGTACCTGTTCATCATAATTATTTACCCATGCATAATGACTAATTAACGTAGATGGAGTGCTATTGGCTGTTTGATTTTGATCTGCTGATTTTGGTTGATTGTTCAAATATATATATAATATAACCGAATGAAATGGCTCTCCAAGAGCATATACATATTCAAACAATTTTTAAGGAAAAACAACAATTGACAACATGAAACTAATTTTTATATTTCGGCTTATGCCTTTTTCAAACTACGAGAAAATAAATTTTGATTTTTGTAAATTGGTGAGAAAATCTTGCCATGGAGAAGCGTGGTTACCCAATTAACGTCTAATGTTCAACCCTGGAGGATCATACGCGCCCAAAACATTCGAGTGAGCTCTCTCTGAATGAAGCAGCATTAATTTATTTTCTGTGGGTCCCATTTTCTTCAATACCTTCATACCATAGCAATCATCAAATGTAGCATCATGCGACGAGGCATGGCGGCTTACTGGCATATCTTCTTTTTTCATAACTACCGATGATCTATGGTTATTAACCCGCAAGTTAAGTGCTGTCTCCGCTTTTCCTACGTAGAAGGCAGGGCATTGTTTGCACAAAAACTGATACACACACATAGGCGTCTGGCAATCTGCTGACCCTTTGCACGAGTATGAGTTGGGGTTATTAGCAGACGTGAAGTGATCCTCTTCTATAGCCAGTGGGCAAACTTTACATCTGCGCTTGCCACAAGGATGCAAACCTTTTGGTGGTGGCGCCGTCCTATCTGATCTTCAATGGGTCAGGATATCTCCGATATATATATATATATATATATATATATATATATATATATATATATATATATATATATATATATATATATATATATATATATATGTCGTCATCAAGTGGTTTAAAACTCCTGCCAAGTTAAGTAGGGCAAAAATCAACATGATTTACATGCTTGTAAAATTCGTTATTCATTGGCGTCATCAATTTGAGAAAAACTGACTTTTCAACTGGACACTCCCTTAATGTTTTGCCGATATAGCTTTGGGAATAGAGCCTGATACCAAGTTCGAGCTTATTCGCTACTGCAACAATAATTGTTGATGCCGCGAACTTTATAACCACGACGTAATTACACTTTGATAGCCAAGATTTTAGAATGCCATTTGAGTTTCTTCATGGGAAGTTGAAAGTATAGTATACCTCTGCGCAATTTGCGAAAGACAGGAACACGGACACGGAGCCTTTCGTGTTCGTGTATACGATTTAAGGATACCACGGAAGAATGCACTCAGAAACGAGTAACCAAGGTAGTGGAGGGCTTAGTGATATCCTCCATGGAAGCGATAGGGAGAAATTGAGTCTTTCCTTGGAAGGAGCTAGTACACATAAAATGGACAATGATAACAAAGCTCATTGCGATTAGTGGCGACCCAAAAATGCTAATCATAACCCTCTCTAATTATTCGTATATTCTTTATTTTGTCTAAGGCTGTTTTTGAAAGGGAGGCGAACCGTTCGCGCGATTTCGCCTCTTTTCGCCTCTTCGCGCAAAATCGCGTCCACTGGACGGACAACCTAATAGCAGGAAGATTCTGCAGTTCACTGCTATTCGCGTGTAATAGTAGTTGGGTAAAGACGATGCAGTTTTAATGTTATGATTATTTCCAATAGTAAGGTATTAAGTGAACCATGGCATCAATTAATCAATAAACCATTATCAACTTGGCAAAATGATAAATGTACATTTTAAACTGTTGCAGATTCTGGAACCACCAACGGCTTCACCGGCCTTTTCAGTGGTGAGGGGGGCGGCGACCTGGCGCTGTCCCCCCTGGCCGGCACCTCAGACTCGTACCCAAATGACAACTCGGCGAGTCCACCTCTCTCTGCCCCCGAGAACGAGTGTGGTAAGTTCTACTGTTCTCTATCTTCTTCTACTCTCAACCCGCACGTTGTTGTCCCCGAGTGGTCTTAATCTTGTGACTTTGCTTGAAATCTTTTTGACATTTCTTTTCCATTGAAACCCAGACGTACGTAATCTTATTGTTCGTGACATATCTGGATGATGTCCGCCTTTTCTCTTCTCTACTTCTATCTTTAAATTCGTATTTATATTCGACTGCATGTCGTTTTGCTGGATGGAGGACGATCGTCTACTGAAGTCATTAACTTTACGGTTAATTCCAATAATCACCAATTCTGTTACATTACTGTATTCGTTCTATACAATGTAACGGAAACATTACATTTAACCATTTGTTCCCTAAGATTTTGATACCATGAAGAAGATTGATTGCCATTTGGATAGCGTAAATGTTGGAGTATAGCGTGAACTTCCGGAATATATTTTAATTGTTACTCCTGGATTTCACAGCATTTTTCAAAACTCCTTTCATTATTTCGCAACCCCCTTCCAAACGGAACGAATAAAAAAGAAAAGGATATGTGATCAAGACAGAATTTAATAGCTATGTCTTGAGTTCAGTGGGAGGCCTGACACTAAACCTTATCTATCATGACGTATCAAGATGATGGCTTCCTTTTATTCACCTCTTCTTCTATGTTTATACTCGCTTTTTTAATCGACCATATCAATTTACTGAATTCTTACCCTACACCGAAGTAAAAAACGTATGAATTCATATATTTTGGTTTATTATTTTCTAATAATGAACCTTTGTAATCGACCAAGAAAAAATTGTGAAGTCGTCCTCAAAATTTATTGGTTTATGAGTCAAGATAAGTGGAAAATCAAATTAATTGAAAAATCTTCCCGTCCACTGCACTGTACGCCATACCGTCCGCTGTCCGTATTTTTTTTCCGAAACTGCTGGACCAAAATTTACAGAATTTGGCTCGAAAACCATACATTGGTTGAGAATGTGCCTTTTATGTCGGGATAATTTCAATTAATCCCTAGGGGTAAAATTTAAAGGCTGAAATGTAGGAACGATTTAAAAAATTAATAATAAAACATTATTTTTGGCTGATTTGAATAGTTATAATTGCGAAGAATTCAATGAGACCACACGGCTTGCTGTCCGTTCAACTCTTGGTTCCCCATAAGAAGATGATTATCTAATTTTCAAAAAGCTCCGCCTCTTGACCCCGCTTGGGAGACCCCACTCCCACTTTAGCTTTCGGCTAAACATTGGAGGAACGTGGAACACGCCCCATTTCAAGTTTCAGCTTCATATGTTGAATTACAAAGAACTTAGCTCCGGATCTCATTTAGCTGACCTGGGCGTCATGATCAGTTTTCAGACGTCCCAAGAGTTCTCCATTTCAAATTTCACCTTCTCAAGTTGAATAGCAAACCAATTAGATTCACCTCTATTTTTGTCCCGTTTTTTCGTTACATTTGTTGTGACATTTTGCACATGTTAGGTACGTGCAAACGTGTTCAACGCTAAAACTCAGCAATTCAAACGTTTTCAGGACATAATAGTCATTATTTGAGCTGTTCAATAAATATGTTTCTATGAATAGAATAAAACCACTCGTTTGCTCCATCCTTATGAAGTCTTCTTTATATAATGGGCCCTTGACTTCGTTTGATATATCAACAGAAATAATAAATTTTCGTGTAATAATTTGCAGCTTATTTCTAATGATTAAACTGGAACAATATCTACAGCTAAGAAATAACCAAATTAAATGATAATTTCCATTTTATCTGATTTAGAGTTGAAAATTAAGCTTTTGCACGGCTCCAAAAATTTTAAAATGGAAAATTTCGAATCTTTTCCTCATTGAAATCCGTTTTTAAGCATTCTGAAACGAATCCTAAAGTATGTGATTATATGTATATATGTAAACGTTTTTTAGTATATATATTTACTAGCTGTACCCTGCCACACTTTGCTGTAGCAGTAATGTAGCAATTATCCCCGTAAACTCCATTTCAAATACTAGTATGATCTTTCACATACATTTTCTTAATTATGTCCCGCAATAGAAACAATTCTTTTTTAAATCATTTCATTTTTTGTTTAGCACATTATTCGACATTTATCTGCTCAATTGTGCCCTTATTCAGAAATAATTTATGCATCGCTGCAAATAAGGATTTTTTTCTCTCGACTCTGAGAATAGGTAAGGAAAACGTCGAAATGCTGAATATTTTCAGAATGGTCTAAAACGGATTCCATTAGCGGAAGCATCCACATTTTTAATTTTCTAGAAGTTTCGGAGAGCTATGAACAAAAGTTTCCTATGAAAAATGGATCATACAAAGCATCCAACGTAACGTTGATATTTCCAAAGGAAGTTATATCGGACTGGATTTACTGAATCTACTGACTTTCGAATTATAATAGTCAAAAGCGGAAATTTTGAGAACTCATTTAATTGCAAATTTCGAAAGACCAAGTTTTCAATCTCATTAGTTAATGAGCTGATCCTGAGAAACTCTACGGTAGAGGCGCGATAAATTTCACCCCACTCGGTTCGTTGTAGATAATTAATGCTAACAAACTTCTATATCAACAAATATTTGACGGTTACTGTATCAACAAATATCTGACGGTTATTGATTCCTCATTCCGTCCTGTATGTCAAGCGGAAGTTTTCGCTCCTGGATAGTTCCCGCTGATCTGGGACAGATAATCTCTTAAAGACGCCTAAACTTTTGTCCTTCGAAAACCCTTAGCGATGTCAATATTAGTCTGAATCAGATCTTCTAAACGTCATCCGATTCAGGGTTGAATACTTTCCAAAATCGTTTCGCGCAAGTTTTTGCTCAGACCGTTTCCTATTAAAGTAAACATAAAAGGCCATTTTTGCGAACTTTATGTGTAAAACGACCTGAAATTCATAAGTGCGGGTGTAAGACAATGGGGAAAGGCCTTAGCTGAAATATGCTCGATGCAAGCCTTGAAAAAATTTAATTTTGAGTAGCATTAGCTTTAGCAGACTGAAATCAGACCAATATTAACGCCACTAGGTGATTTTTTATTAACGACTCGCCTATAGTTAGCTCGAATCTCAATTCTTCGTAATTCGCTTTTTTTGAGAGATAATTCAGTTTTGGAATGACATCGTTTTATTTTTTAATGCTCTATATTTTTGCTTTGCATAGAATCTGTAGGATGTACGGTTTAGGAATTATTAGAGAAAAACATTAAAATGGGCATATTAAGCCATATTTATGAGACCGCCATTTTGTATTCCACCATTTTTGAGATGGCAGACAAAGATTTTTTCGCTCAGAATGGACTAAATGTTCAAAATCCAATATCAAACCTTCTCCTCAAATTAATACGAGTGGGAAATTACTAGGAAGAGTCAAACTACATTTCAATTGCCATCACGTTAATGTCTTAAATCATCATATTTTTGAAATGGACATTATATAAATGCCGGCAATCGACCCATTATTCTGAGAAACCTACTGAAAATTATAAGACAAAGGCCTAGGTTGGCGTAAACTTTAGGATAATCAAAATTCGAAAGAATTAGGATGTAAACGTGCCATGATTGTCTTAACTTATGTAACGGTGTCAAAATGGGAAAAGTAGAAGATGACCGAATTGCTCTTTTAGCGAATTTTCGTTGAAAATGAAGATATCGCAATGGTTCTTAAAATTTTAAAATCAAAATTTTTGAAAATTGACCATATTACATTGGTCAAATTTCAAAAATGTGCTTGAAAAAATCACTTGAAATAGAAAAAAACTACTAAAAATCGTTAGTCATATTTGTTTAGCAGAATATTGCTCAAACAAATTTTATTAATCATAAAATAGAACGTTCAAACATTTTTGTATAAAATTATGTTGAAAAATGTACCTGAGTTTCATTAAAATGTGCTAAAAAGTCGATAAAAAGTGCAATGAACTTAAAATCTAAAATCTCCTTTTGAATAGCAGATTATTATTTTGAAAGAATTTTTGCCATAAAACTGGTAGTTAGCAATGTATTTTCAGTCA
Source organism: Adelphocoris suturalis (assembly GCA_030762985.1). NCBI lineage: Eukaryota > Metazoa > Arthropoda > Insecta > Hemiptera > Miridae > Adelphocoris > Adelphocoris suturalis. The sequence goes on from CM061051.1 coordinate 21,722,011, forward strand.
AAGTCCTCAATTTTCCAAACAGTGCCGCAACTTCCGAAAATTCGCTCATACGATCATGCTGCATGACTTGAACTTTTATTCTATGCAACAAGGAGCGACAGGAGGCTATACGCAACGTAGTATATGAGTGCCCTCTATCAGCTGTGTATAGAGTAAAGTGTCCAGGAAATAGAATACTGTCGGAGGATCATTGGCATTATGTTATATTAAGGGGAGGAAGTAAGGAAGAACTATTAATGGTTTTCCAAAATCTTAACGCTTACATTAGGATTGGAACGCTTATTCACCAATATTGTTCGAGAAGTTGATCTAGTATGAAGTATTATAAGATAATGAATGTTGTACATAGTTGAAAAGTGGGCGTTATATTTTATAGGTATAAGACATTGAACAGTAAAGATCGATTTGATTTGATTTAATTTTTGTTGTGGCTGCGTGCGAGAGGAAATTGACTCCAATGAAAGTTGACGACGTTATGAGGAATTTTTATCTAACCTCGATCTAATAAAACCCTTAACCGTACTTGGCCGGATCTCTACATACCGTAGCCCTATTGGACGGATGGTTACCGCTACTCTAATCGCTGGCGGGTACCATTGAGCTAATTGCCGGACCGTGGAGGCTCTGTCGCTCTACCTAGGTCCAGACCCCACCGGCACCTTAGACTTCCACAGTAAAGTAAATTATCTAAAGAAAAGTCTAAAGTAAATTTATCTAAAGTAAATTATCTCAAGAACTGGAGACATAACTAGTTGGATTTATTACACCGATGGAGAATAAGCTATAGGCAAACTGAGATGTTTAGGTTGTCAAGCGAGAAGCCCATTGATGGTTCGAGCGCGCGGATAAAGGTGAGGAGCTTGTCGTGATCCTTTTATAGGTGTGGTTTTATAGGTGTTCTACCTTGGTGCCCTCTCTTAAGGCCCATTTACACAGAGCGCGAACCGTTCGCAAACGTTTGCAAACAGGTCCGCGCCGCGCAGAACGTTGGCAAACGCCTAAAAGTAAGGTGCGTTATATTGCCCACGCTCAGCCAACCAAAAAATGTTCTCGCGCAATATCCGTGGATCCACCAGTTTCTTCCACGTTCTCCGCTCCACGCGTCCCCGTGGAATAAAGGAATTTGGGGTAGCGTGTACCTACGTAAATAAAGAGGCGATTTGTCGATTTTCGGGTATCATTTTCTTGGTTGTTGTTCGGTCAATCTTATTCCAATTTTTTCAGGATGTACTATAGGTCTTCCTCTTCAAACAAGTCGGATAGTTTTCTGATATAATCAGAAAAATATTTTTTACCTGCGATCCAAAAAGAGGCATTTTTGACCCCGATTTTATTTATTCATAAAATCATACTACCTAAGCTAAGCCTCATTTTATGAAACTATAGTTGAGAATGTAGAGATTCATCTGTCTTCAGGGTCTATCGTTTAGGCCAGTTAAACTTGAAGTTTAATGGATTTTCAGAAATAGAACAATATTGACTTTTCAAAACAGTTGATTTAGGTAGTATTTCTCGAGAATCAAAAGACACAATTCTATTAGAACAATTTATTGGAACGTTTAGATAATAAAAACATCTAGTCCCACTTGACAGGGACCTAAAATAACAATACTGAAGAAAATTATAATAATATATAATTAATATGGAAATGCATATCAATAATTGGGCATGCATGGAACTAATTACTATTACATGTTTTGATCAGTATATTCAGTCAACTTATCATAGCGTCCGGTGTTTTGCCCAATACCACCTGGCAACCCTGAATCGGGATGGACTATATCCCATCGCAACTATACATCCCACACCTACCGAGCGAAGCAAGCGAGAAACTAGGTTAGTTGTAAATATAGGATAGGACCTTGTCCGAAAAACACATTCTGTGTTCTTTGCTTTCATCCTTGATCTAAACTGAGATAATCCGGGGGTCTGCGGATGTCCCTCAGAAGAAGCCATATTAGAATACATGTACCATGCTGAAACAAATCACAGGCGGCAACGGTTTTTTTTCATCTATTGTTATGAGACATTCAAAATGAACTGAAACCAGTGAGGATTACATTAAAATCACAGCAGCATTTACTCGTTGAATGACACTTTTCAACGACCCATTGTCCCACCGTTTAAATGACCTCTCCCGTAACGCAAGGAAAGGATTCTCAGTTCTCTTTGTAACGCCTTCCTCTAATGTTGTCTAATGTTGGGACGCCCATTAAGAACAGTTTCAAATGGATGAATTTAATCTTATATATTAAAAAAAAAAATAAATAACGAAATCTAATGGCAGTTAGTACGGCCGTTCTATCCGGCTGAGTTCCCTTATTTTTTTCTTCTTTCGAATGATAGGTATTTATGCATATATTTGTCATCAAGCATTGAAAATCAGATAACTCAAATTTGTATAGCGTTGTCCTTTGATATCTCAGGTACTAAGTGAGAAACATTGTTGGTTTTGGTCTAAGAACACTCGGTGAATTATGCCCTTTCATTTGGTAGAGTTTCAACTTAATTGGTTGGGTTTGAAAAGATTTATGCGCGGAAAACACAATGGCCCAATAATTCTATATAATAGAACTCGACAACGAGAATGATGATGATTATGATAAGTATCAAGAAGATCGCTCGTTTCGGCTCAACAGAACCCTAACATATTGGTACTCAAATTCAAGCTCTGGATATCCTGAATATTTTGTAACAACCTTAGTATTCCAAAATTTCGAAACATGTTCGTTTAAATAGCGAAAGTGCGTAAAAAACGCTTGCATACGAGTCTGCAACACATTGAGACATTTTATGTCTTTAGTTGAAGACAAGTATGTGTTGTAGACTCGTATGCAAGCTCTAAGAGCCACTCAGCTGATCCGGACCCTGGGCATCGTCACGTAAATGTGCTAAAGAGAGTACATACGAAATTACAGCTTCCTAGAGTGTAAAACATAGAAATTAGCTTTAAGAGCCACTCATCTGATCCGTACCCTGGGCATCGTCAAGTAAATGTCCTAAAGAGGCTACATACGAAATTACAGCTTCCTAGAAATTAAAGTATAGAAATTACCTATTAAAATGATTTAGCCACCGCTTCACAAATCAAACCGTTCTCGCAATATTTGGATCACCTGCTATGAATCAAATCATCGAAACACCAGCTCAATAAATCATCAGAAATTAACGAGTGGTGGCAATCATGTTCACAATATCAATTATTGAGAATGATCACCTGAGTGTACACAATTATTCAAATAACCTTGCTCATAACTCAGCTTGTTGGCCACGCACTTCGCAGTAGGTAGTTAATATAATATGGTTGGATAAATCGAGAGCTTTTGTGGGATGAAAAACGACGAAGTACCATTTCCCTAGCAACGACTCGGTTGTAAGTGGAAATCATCAAAATATTTTCGTGAGCAATTTTCCGTGACGTTTTTTTAGTTTATGTGCCTTAGCAAAGACATGAAATGTCAAAAACGTGGTTAGATCAGAAATCAAACGGTCGACACCTTCGTTTGAAAAGAGGGGCCCCTCGTTATTTCTTCGTGGCCTTTTCGTTATAACATTTTATTTATGATGCTTTATTAAGACAAACTCAACAAGCATTGGAGAAAAAGTTCTGGGTTTCAAGATATTATTTAATGTCGACATTTATCCAATTTTATTATTCAATTGGTCCACATTTTTGGTTCGATTTTCAGATTATTGAATTTGAGTTTTCTGAGGCATCTTTTCCAATGGTTTTTGACCTTGAAAAATCATATCTTGGCGACGGATTGAGATTAAAGGTGCGGTTAGCGGCATTCCACTCCAATTTCAGTCTTGTTTCAACCAATTTATTTCTCACTCTAAACCAACCATCACGTGTATTAATCATCATGGAGACTCATTTGATAAACTAGTCACAACCATGCGTTTTTTGACTGAGTTTTGGTCATGCCCACCAGGCCTGAAGTTTCACCGATCAATAACCCTACATATCGCCGGAATGTCAAAATTCTAATTAGAAGCCAGGGGAATAAAGCTTGCCAAAAAATAACTTTAGAAAAAAACTCGGAAGTCTCTAGTCTCGGGAGTCTTGAGACTTCGTTGTGTGTGTGTGTGTGTGTGTGTGTGTGTGTTTGTTAAATGAAGTTTTTCTATGTTACTGTTACCTTATTTTCATTCATTTTGTTCATGTAGATACTATATCACGAATAGTTTTGTAAATATTCGAGTTATTGGTTTTACTGACATGTGGTGGATTTTGATCTTCCGCAAAAAGGAATTGTACATGACTGGTATGTTTCAAATAAATATTGGTATTACAATTTCTAATGTCGATGTTTTTGGCTCACTCACCATCACTTATTATTTATAAGTGTGAAAGCCATAACGACAATTTGTACTAAACCATTTTTCCCATTTCGGTCTTTTCATACTTTGGCGGTTGTAGCAGACTGGCCTGCATTCCGGGGATCTTGCAGCTGCGCCGAAACATAGCAACTGCCCCGTTATACTTTACTGCCTTCTTTTAGTAGTTGTTATCCTTGTACTCGTGTCTGCGGTACATATACTGAATTGGAACGATACATTATTTCAATGAATTTTCAAGAAAAAAAATTAAAGAAAAAAGAAATAGCCACATTATTTTATATCTATCTATTCTTCATTACCTATTATTATGCATGCATATGTCATGAGTCATATCAAACGATATCCCGCTTGGAAATCAAGATAAAAGTTGTTTAAAATGTCAAAAAACCAAGTTTTTACAAATATATGTAACCTGAAATGTTTGGATAGGCCAATTAGGTACCCAATTTTGAATCAAAATATAGTGAAAAAAATAACATAATATAAATTTATCACGTCCAAATAGAACATTTCTGTAGGTACATAAATCAGGAGATCCCATCCTCGTTATACTACATAGCATAGTCTATACAGGTCCAGCGCAGTTGCTCTAGTTCGTTTGGAGGCAGGAAAAGTAAACTAGTGCAGTTGATATACAACGCCACTTCCTTTCGCTGCCGATCGGCGAAGTTGCTATACGCCCTGTAGTAGTCTTTTACGTAGTGCATTCCGGGGTAGCTGTATATGATTTTCGAATATAAGTCCTACGTATGCCAGTGTCTTGTCAACAATCAGACTCCACTAAAAATTAAAGGACAGCTAGGGTGTAGCCCCTAGGAACAAACGAAAATACGAGATTTATCTGTAGATTACGAATGACAGAGAATATCGTGTAGCCCGAGGAATGGATTATCGTTATCGCGATTTTCTTGTCGTGATTGAATGCCCTCACATCCAAACATTTCCTTGGCGCAACATAGGTGGATAACCCGGTGAGGAATTCGTGCTGCACATACAACAGACCACGTCAAACCCAAAGCAATAGATTAGCGTGAAGGCGCATAGCACAGCTGGGGCCGGTCCTCCCATTCAGCCCCTTGAATATCAAACCAATATATTTGCATAGTTACATGGAGTTGTGTCGACATTAGCCTACTTCCTTCAACAATTGATGGCTTATTTTGACCACAATTAGTTTTCGATGGCGGACGGTTTTAATATAAGAGGTCACCCCTTCGCCGGTGAAACCTCGTTTCCCCTCAGCAATTACCCTTTCAAGTCTGGATTTATCGGAACCCATTGAAGAAAAACTTTTCTTTTTTTCAACTGTAACGGCCGGAATCAGAAGGAGAATGGGGGAGCGTAATTATACTATTAATTTTAACCCAAAGTTGCCTAATGGCTTTTACCAATGCCCTGCCCGCTATCGATTGTTTCATTTCCACGGCTTCAGAAATACTTCTGCTGCTCAGCCCTTTCCTCTAATTGGGTGTCATTATAAAGTTGCACTTAATTAATGTGTTTCTCAACTGACTTTCTTACTAATTGAGAAAAGTCCTTGGGGTTTTCCTACTTCTCTCAAAGACTGACGCGCCCTGAGGGGATTGCTTAGTGAGGTGCTGGAACAAGTCAGAATCTAACTTACGCCGAATTCCCGAAGATAACATCAGGTTTGAGTCACAAGCAATACCATTGAGGCCATTTAACATTTATAACTTAAAGACAACAGAGATTGCTTTAAAGATAGTATAAAAAACAGTAAAATAAATTAAGGACACCAGTTATGCAACATGACGTTATGGATGAATTTTGCATTAATTTTATGGCAGATTGTCAATAGTAACAGTTGGTAGTTACCATTTCTGAAGTATGAATTTACGTCATTCAAACTGTTTTGAATCTAACAGAATTGATTTCAATAATGTATTATATTTTTAGCGAATTTTTGAAGAAAATGAAGCTATTGCAATGGCTCCAACAATTTTATAATCAAAATTTTTGAAAATTTTCTTCATTGAAATCCGTTTTGATTTCCTCTCTTCTTAGGATTGAGATAAAAATTCCGTTCTTGCACCAAAAAATCAAGCCAAAGGACGAGTGTGTTGTTCAGCATTTTTTGAGCACATTAATTTCGTCAAATTTTGAAAAAAGTGCTGAAAAAATCACGAAAAATAGCAGAAAACTACTAAAAATCGTTAAATTCATATTTTTTTTAGCAGTCTATTGCTCAAATAAACTTTATTGACTATAAAGTAAAACATTCAAAAATTTATGTACAAAATTATGCAGAAAATAAACTTGAATTTCATTAAAATCTGCTAAAAAAAATATAAAAACTAAATAAAAGTTAAAAATACAGAATCTATTTTTTGAATTGCATAATACTCGTATTATTTAGAACGAGTTTTTTGTCATAAAACTGGTAGTTAGAAATTCATTTTCCCTCAAAGTCCTTAACTTTCAAAACAATGTAACATGATACCTATAGTACGATAATTGACGAAAATGCATGACTAGAACTCTGTGAAATAGAATAGTTTTGGCAAAAAGGCTGAGCTCTTCTAGCTTCGTTACATAAAGGCATACCAGGCTGATCGTAATTCCAACGTTTTTATTACAAAACGGCGGTGTATTGTAAAAAAGCTAGGCTTTTTACAAAAAGGATGATTTCACAATTTGGCTGTGACATATACATATGTGTGCTTCCTTCCAGAAGATAAATCTCCCTAGGATTGAGATAAAAATTCCGTTCTTGCGCCATAAAATCAAGCATTCCAAACGAAAGGACGAGTTCGTTAGCCAGCAATTTTTGGAGCACATTAAATTAGTCAAACTTCAGAAAAGTGCAGAAAAAATCACTAAAAATAGCAGAAAACGGCTATAAATCGTTATATTTTATTTTCAGCAGAATATTGCTCAAATATAAAGTTTATGCTATAAAATATAGCATAAAAATTGATGTACGAAATTTTTCTGAAAATGTACTTAAATTCCATTAAAATGTGTTGAGGAAAATCGATAAAATCTTCAAAACCGTTAAAAATCACATTTTAAATTGTAACATCTACTGGCGATTTACGATAATCTTCGTTATGGAAGAAAAAAGTAAGATAGCAAAATACTCCGTGACGATAGATAGAGGAGCTTCCATCACGCACTTCCATTAAAAAAATGAAAATAAATTAATGAAACGTTTTTAGCAGAAGCTTAGTTTTAGCTTAGCTTTAGTATGGGAATCCCTGATAAGGGAGTCTGACAGTTTTCAAACTTCCAAACATTAGGTTGACGCTTTCATCATTCTTATGAAATCGGCATTTCCATTTATCACGACATGAGAGAAAAACTCATTTTTCTCGTTTATTACGAAGGTTCATCAATCACTATGCACCAAATAATATAGTATTGCCATCTTTTCTTTTAGCGAATTTTCGTGGAAAATGAAGCTACTATTGCAATGGCTCCACAAATGTTAAAATCAAAATTTTCGAAAATTTTCATCATTGATATCCGTTTTGAGGAATTCTGAAATCTGAAACGAATCCTAGAGTTTAACGCTTTTTCATATATATATATATATATATATATATATATATATATATATATATATATATATATATATATATATATGTGTGTGTGTGTGTGTGTGTGTGTGTGTGTGTGTGTGTGTGTCTGTGTGTGTGTGTCTGTGTGTGTGTGTGTGTGTGTGTCCTTCCAGACAATAATTCTCCTTAGGAATGAGAAAAGAATTCCGTTCTTGAGCCAAAAAATCAAGTTTCTCAAACGAAAGGACGATTTTGTTGGCCAGCATTTTTTTTGAGCGCTGGTCAAACTTTAAAATGTACAAAATTATGCTAGAAACGGCTAAATTTTTTTACATTTATATTTTTAACGGAATTTTGACTAAAAAAATTTATTGAACTTGAACGAACTAGAACATTATAAAATTTACACACAAAATTATGCAGAAAAATGTACTCAAATTTCATCAAAAATTGCTGAAAACTCTATAAAAACTCCCTAAAAAAGCTTTAAATTTTCAAATTCTCTTTGAATTGCAGAATATTATTTTGAACGAGTTTTGCTGTCGTGAAATTGTTAGTTAACATCTTTTAACTCAAAGTCCTTAATTTTCGAAGCAATTCAACATAATATAATACCTACGATAATTTACGAAAATTCACTCATACGGTCATGCTACATGACTGGAACTTTCATGTGGTATCAGGTATGCAATGATAATTTAGTCCGACATATGTTTGCTAATGACTTGTGCAAGCATGTATGATTTTGTTAAGTCTTATTTTCTATGCATGAATTTATTTTTCTTGACAGTGTGGAGATGATATTGATTGTTTCGTATAAATGTTCAAGAGTATAGAGTCATTCTAACGAACAGGGGCGTCCTACAACTTCAACGTCTATAGGTTAGTAACGCCGCCACTTGGTGACACCTAGCGCTGAGGGCGGTATTCCTTAGAATCAGAAAGCTCTTAATGCAGAAAGACCAACTAAAAATACAGAATGTTGTAGTAGAACGAAATTCGCTTCCAGGAGTAGTAGTGGAATGATTATTCCATCACTACCCTGAGGTCAACCTCGTACAAAGGTTGTTAATGGGTGCCACCTGACTCAAAGGCGACAGAAATTATCCACATCTCTGTTCATTAGCCATCTACCAAATACACCTTGTGTGATAAATGGAATGATACCCGATCGTAGCGAAAGTCTGGGATAAGTAACGATAATATAGGTATAAGGTTCAAAATATAAACCCTAAAACGCCATGAAAATGTGTATTCAACTTGGTAACATGAAGGTCTTAATGAAAAGTCAAAACAGACCAAAACAAAAATCAATAACAGTAGAGCATCTGTTCATGTCCAACAATAAAAGTGCTCAGCTGAAAGGAAAGAATCACTTTGCGATTTCAATATAAATAACGTTGATTACTGGGCTCGTAGGAGTGAGCCATACATTCAGGAAAGCATGATGAAGGAACTTTTAGTGTCAACAGCAAACCAGGAGTAAAATGAATATAAACTATAAAACCTATGTTATAGGTATCACAGGTATCTTCACACTAAATAGCACTGTGGAGTGATACTGTAAAAATTGATTATTTTTTCCTGATATATTTCTTGGAGTATTCACCACTACGTTGCTCTATTCGGTAACGAAACCCGTTTTTTGCGAGCCTCGTTGATTGTCAATTGGGGCCTAATGTTGTTCTAACTGTAAAAATAGATACTCTTGTAGCATTTAGTCAAGGAATATTGTTAAAGTGGACTATATTGGAAATACACTCTGTTTGTATTGACTAATATTTATTCTATAATTACCCTCATTGGTTGAGGAGAAACACCAGGCTGGTATGGAAATACGACTTGAGAGATTCCCACATTAGATTTTCGATTTAGATTGAAGTAAGATCAATAAGAAATACAGGCGTTTATATACATAAATATTAGGTCATATCGTAAACAATTATAATAGATAAGAGAAATATAGAGTGTATACATAATGGATTTGTTGGATAACCAGAGAGAATTTCGTAGATCTCATTCAGATCTAAGGTGGGTTCGGTGCCATATGGGTGAAATAGGTTTTTATAATTTTTCCCCGTCAAAGATGTATTTCATTTCTCCTCATTTCGGCCTGAAAAAAATATCCCAACTTAGAAACTTACTCACCTCGCATGTGATATCATGTCACTCAGGTTGTTGTTGCTAAGCTGGAACTGACACGACATCGCCGAGGTATCGAGTGGTCTCATATATGAGCTTGAGGAGTTACCTTGATGTTGATTATTTGTTATACGTTCTCGATCCAAGCTTCTTCTTCAAAACTTTACTATCTTTTTATCATTACGTATCTGAGTTGTGCTCCAATGCTCTTGTTTATGCACGTGGTCGCATGTCAATGTATCAATCTAGTCGGTGAAAACTCGACACTGAAGTTTATCTTTTTTCTCCCTTTTCGCTTATGAACATGGATTCCTCTTATTTCTCGAATCTCTCCTTCTTTCAGTTAAAAAAATATCTGTGTACTTGCATTTCGAGGGGAAGATGCCATTTTGGGCCCTCTCTTTCTCTGTTAATCTTCCCTCTACCCAAAAATACTATCCAAAAATCCATTGTGTGGTTACAGAGAAAATCGCGTTACAAGATAAGACCACTGACAAGCAGACCGAAGGGCGAACAATCGTCATCCCCAAACTTACCACGGGAACAGAATCGAAAACGACGACTACCAATTTAAGGTTTCTCACCCTTCAGAAACGACCAAGGGCCTTCCTCATTCAAGCTTTGGGTAAGATTTGAACCCATTTACGAGTAAATTGTCATTTTGAACGTTGAAATTCTTTCTGCAACCAAATAGTTACATCTAATACATTTTATGCCTGAACATATTATTCGGTCGGCAACACAAAATGCAGTTACCAAGGATGATGGATTGGAGTAGTTACCCCTTCCAAGGGTTGTGGCGGTTAGCCTGCAACATCCAGGCATCCCGGAAGTTAAGATGTTTCGAGAGCTGAAGTTTCAAGAAACGGGAAGAGGGAACTGTCCGTATCCATGACACTCCCGGGGCTTTCGAAATTAAGGGTGAAGGGAAAGAGGTGGTGTGGTCAGAGTGTAGCGCCAGACAGAAGAGCTGGTTTTACGACTGAGAAGGGGCATAGGCGCCAGTGCTTGTGGGAAAAAAGCTCCGGTGCTTATTGCATCCAGATCACCAAACTATTCATATCATTATATTCCAATTTATCCATATTTTAGGCAAAGAATTGTCTGAAGATATTTTTTAATTTGAGAGATGCGAGCTTGTGAGCATCTAGGCCACCGAACTATGCACATCATTCTAATCTATTAGTCCAACTAAGCTAAAGGGTTAAGTCCAATTTCACTAAAAGGATTAATATAGGACTACGTTTTTTCCCATTAAAATATACCCCGTAAAGGTACGTTTTTCGGAACGGTTTTTGCGAGTGAAATACAGCTTTGATCCCGCCGAATCTGAATCCGAAATCGGATATCGAAAAAAGTGACGAGAACTCGGTCAAATTGCGAGCGGAAGCGAGGCGAAGCGATTAATATGAGAAAATAATTGTGCCCTGGACGCGAGAAGGCTCTACAAAGACGTGAAGGGGTTCGATGACACAGGTGGTTTCACAATGTTGCGAGGCGAGCAGGTACACATAGGTACCTTGCGAGCGAAGCGAGAGCCATTTCAACAGAATAAATACGGGTTTTCCCCTACACATATACAGGTATACCTTGCGAGCGAAGCGAGCAACATCCCCGAATAAACTTTTCGTGGTTCCACGTAGTTTTATAAGATTTAATTTGTTTGTAAGAATTCCCAACTGAAAAAAACGTCTGCCAAGTTGGGTGGGCAGTATAACTTCCTCAAGCGACCGAAGCGAGCAGCATCCCCTACAGAAGTTAAACCTACCCTTAGAGATCTACCGTTTGCGAGCAAAGCGAGCAACATCCCCTACACACGTTAAGCCTACCCTTAGGGACCTACCGTTTGCGAGCAAAGCAAGCAACATTCCCTACATGCCACACTTTGTGAGCCAAGCGAGCAAAATTCCCCACATGCCACATTTTGCGAGCGAAGCGAGCAATTCAATGGTGGGTCCGGGGGGCTTGCCCCCCGGCTGGACGTGGAGGCGAACGTAGCGAGCCGGAGCGGCTAGTAATATTTATAAGAATGAAACTCCGTTTGTCTGTCGTGTCTATGCACGGCCAAACGGCTGAGTGGGGGGAGTCTACGAGTGGTGGGATCTTCTTCGGATTTTCTGGAAGGGGGAACGAGCGAATTTAAAATTTTCTAATCCCAGGGGAACATTGGGGGGGGGGAGGGGGGTGAAGTTGTATTAGACGTTTCCAGCCTGTATCAAACCAGAAATAAGTTTACGTAGAGAGAAAGTTACGTTACTGGATTGCGAAAAAAGTACAAGTCACATTGGAGATTTAAAATGTTTGGACAACATTTTTTCTACTGGTATGGTCCGTAAAGGTACGTTTTTCGGAACGGTTTTTGCGGGCGAAATACAGCTTTGGGTCCGCCGAATCTGAATCCGAAATCGGATATCGAAAAAAGTGACGGGAAGTAGGTCAAATTGCGTGCGGAAGCGAGGCGAAGCGTTTAAAATGCGGAAGTTAATCGACCCCGCCGCCGTTTCACAGCGTTGCTAGAAGGCCTACGCACTTAAGTCTTGAAGGGACTCGATGACTCAGTACAATGCGTAAATACTGGTTTTTCCTGACTCATATACAGCTATACCTTGCGAGCGAGGCGGGCAACATCCCCTAATAAACTTTTCGTGGTTCCACGTAGTTTTATAAGATTTAATTTGTTTGTAAGAATTTCCAACAGAAAAAAACGTCTGCCAAGTTGGGTGGGCAGTATAACTTCCTCAAGCGAGCAGCATCC